>CM046879.1:355960074-356556627 GCA_025667525.1 Glebionis coronaria
AGCCCTTAACACAAACCCATGTTTTTTTTCATATGCATTGATTCTCAAGAAATCATAAAAATGTAGAAGCGATGATTTTGCATGTTCGATCAATGGGATTAACATGCAATGTGTTTATTAAGGTCTAGGCATACATAATTGTTAAGAATTTTGACCATGATCACCCATGGTGGGTTAATGGTGCCACGGCCAAAACATGATCCCATAGGGATCATGTTGTTGATTTTTGGTGTTTGATTAGTGTGACTAGCATCATTGATTGAACATGAATTTTAGATGGGTTTTGATTTTGACCATCCATGATTCTGATTTATAGTATTTTGATCCACCTAGGTTAATATAAGATGTGTTCTTGATGGTTTTGGTTAAGTTATTATGATGCCCAAATTCGGACAGCAGATATGTGAGCCTAAAACTCACATATTTTCTACTGTAACCTGCACTTTTTAAAGCTTAAATGGGTTCCTTAGGCCTTTTACATGTTAGTGGTGAGTTGGATAGGCACACAACTCCTCCGGATGAGGAAGTTATGGTCAATTTAAGTTAGAAAGTCAATTCCGGGACAGCAGGTTTGCATAGCTTGTGGCTACAGGTTATTGACCCCCATTTGTGCATTTTAAGGTTTCATACAGTAGTAGGGATCATATGTGAAGTCCTCCTACTGACCTCATGTTAATATCTATCACCAAATGGTTTTTATGACAAAAACGGTAAACCCGAGTTTGAAAACCAAATTCTGATTTTGTAACCTTTCAAAGAATGTAACTTTCCCGCTAATTGGTAGTAGCTATTTACTCGTGGTTGGTATGGGCCGAAAGTAGAATCATGAGGCTTTCCAATGGTGGAAATCTCAGTTCCTTAAACCTTATAGGTTTACGGGTTATTTTGTCCCAACTTTGACTAGTGCAGTTTGACCATTAAGTTCTTACGGTAGGGCTGTTAGTGTTTTGGACTTTTAGAAAGTTCCGTAAACTCTTAGATCGAATGGTTGCACATTTAGGAAACTAGATTTCAAGTGTGTTCCAGGGGTTTAAATCCTAAAATCATTGGATTTATAGTTTGGGATATATACTCTTCTCAAAACAGTCCCGCCGAATAATTTTGACTTTTACATCTTTTGTTATGTAAACTTGAGGCGTTTTGTGTGCAAATTGTATTGAATACTTGGTTTAACACTTAGACCATATGGAATACATAATTCATACAGGTTATAAACCTTGTTTAGCCTTGGTTCACATTGACTTAGGTGTTGGTGCAAATCTTTACCCGTAATACATTTTTATCGAATTATTTTTGTATAATTGTTTTATAAGCATATAAAACGCGTACTTAAGGGGCGTGATCACTTTTGTAGGTCACAAATAGCCTTGGAGTGCTAATATCTACTCTTCTACAGCCCGGTTCCATAATTCATCCATCATCCGTTCCGTTCGCCTAAAGGTGAGTTTATAGCCTCGCCATTAAACTTTAAATGTTTTATTAAACCCGCGAGGGGGATACATGTTGTTTTATAAAATGAACACAAGTTATTTTCGGTATGCTGGACCCGAATTAGATGATAAATGCATAAGTACCATTGTCTAATGAAGTCCCTGAATTTCATGCACTGTTAATTACTCGAAGGGGTAAACGCTAATACATATGATAGATCTATTTGGTTTGACAGTCTTATCCTAGGGTATGTATCCTTGTGAGCACCTGAAAGGGATATTATGTATAAGAGGTCGTTGGTATATGACAATATTACCTGTTAGTAGGGGCGCCGTAAGTGACTCGGTTTGATATGTTGGTTAACGTTCAGTGGCGTGAGCTTAATGAATTTATCTATATATATGACTTGTCTGTGTGATAAGTTTCAGATGATTAAAAATTCTTGTGTTCACTTATTATTCTTATAAACTCTATAAATTCACTCGACTTTTTAGTTGACTTTTTAGCATGTTTATCTCAGGTAATTAAAGATGGATGTTGAAGGTTTGGAATGGACGAGGAGGCAAGCGCTAAAGTTTTGGAAAACATGTTTTCGTTCCATTCAATTATCTTTTTACTTTTAAATGTTTATGTACTTTAAAAGTTTTATGTAAGAAATGTTGGTAACGGTTTGTGGGACCAGCACTCTGATCTTTATGAATGGAACCCTTTATCTACAAATGTCTCTCTTAGAGTTGTTATTTATAGTCTTTTGTGATTGTGCTATTTCTTAACACCCAAATGGTTGATTTCCGCTGCTAGTAAATTTGGGGGTATTAAAGATTGGTATCAAGAGCTTAAGGTTATAGTTAATTAGGTCTTTCATTTTTCAAAAACCTAAACTATAACCGTGTTTTGTGCGCTATGTCTTCTCGTGTTCCTAGTCCAAGCCTTCAGGTAACTTTTATGTTATTATTAATGCATATTTGAGAAGCATTATTGTTAAGTATTTTTATAATAAATACTTTGAGATACTTTGAGATATTCGAGATATTCGAGATATTCGAGATATTCGAGATTTTTGAGATATATTTTAAGATATATTTGAGATATAATTTATATATATCGACTTTGAACGATATTTTGGTGTAAATGCATCCATTTGTATTTTTCATAATTTCTGAAATTATATAATGACCTTATAAATTTTATTTTACGGAATTTGATATGATATGAAAATTGACAAATCTACTTTCTCACGGCTATTGATGATGAAGATGATGATGCTAATGATTAAAATTCACATGAGCCATGTGGATCCCCACGTGACCCATAGTAATAGTAATTACTTTTGTATTGTGATTTTTGTATGACTCGATGATTTATTCATGTTGTGATCCAAAATTTGTACATGTTATGACCATATCATTGTATGAACACTCATGAGTTTTTCTTTGTGTTGTGACAGAATCATGCCACCGCGTAGGATGAGTCAGGCTGAGGTGAATAGAATTGTTGCTACAGCTCTTGCTGAAGACCGTGCTGCAAGGAACCAAGCAGATGGAGCTGGTAGAGCAGGAGGAAATATTGGTCCATTTGGTGTACCACCTGTTAGAGAGTGCACTTTCTCTAGTTTTAAGAAATGTGGGCCGATTAGTTTCGATGGTACTGAAGGAGCAGTGGGATTGGCTCGTTGGTTTGAAAAGACAGAAAGTGTGTTTAGTATCAGTGACTGTGTGGAGAGGAACAAGGTGAAGTTTGCTACTGCTACACTTCAAGGTCCGGCTTTAACATGGTGGAATGGTCAAGTTGTTACCTTAGGACTAGAAGTGGCACATGGGAGGTCGTGGACACAGTTGAGAACTATGATGACTAAGGAGTTTTGCCCTGCTGAGGAAATTCAGAAAATGGAAGTGGAGCTGTGGAACTTGAAAGTGAAAGACTGTAACATTACTGCTTATACTCAAAGGTTTAATGAGTTGATTCTGTTGTGTCCTGAAAGTGTTCCGACTGAGAAAAAGAAAATTGATGCATATCTGAAGGGTTTGCCTAAGAACATTAAAGGGGAAACCACATCCTCAAGGCCTACTGTATTGAATGAAGCTGTTCGAATGGCACATACTTTGATGGAGCAAAAGTTGACTGCTAAGGCTGAAAGAATTGCAGAAGGAAATAAGAGAAAATGGGAGAACAATAACCAAGGTGGTAGTAGTGGTAACTACAGAAATAACAACAGTGGAAATAACCAAGGTAACAACCGACATAATCAGTACAATAATCAGAGGCAAGGGAATGCAAGAGCAATGACCAACACGCAGAATGCAAGAGGTGATCAAGGTGGAAATGCTCCTAATTGTAACAATTGTGGGATTCGACATTTTGGGAACTGTCCACCAAAGTGCCACAAGTGTGGAAAGCCTGGCCACAAGGCTAAAGATTGCTGGAGTCGGGGTGTCGCCACTGGTGCAAACACTCAACGTGTTATAACTTGTTATGATTGTGGAGAGAAAGGTCATGTAAGAGGGAACTGCCCAAAGAAGAACAATCAAGAAGGAAATACTGTAGGAAAGGTGTATGTTGTTGGAGGTGCTGAGCAGAACGATGGACCCAATGTCGTGACGGGTACGTTTTTACTCAATAACCGATATGCTAGGGTACTATTTGATTCTGGATCGGATAAGAGCTTTATCAACATAAGCTTTAGTCTCTTGTTCGATACTAAACCGGATGAATTAGATACAAAGTATGAGGTTGAATTGGCTGATGGTAGGATAACTAGTACTAGTTCTATTCTAATGGATTGTACTTTGAACATAGTGAATCACTTATTTAAAATTGATCTTATGCCTATTGAGCTCGGTACTTTTGACGTGATTATTGGGATGGATTGGCTAGTTAAGCATGACGCTATCATTGTTTGTGGGAAGAAAGTATTACATGTACCTGTTAAGGGTAAGACGTTGGTAGTAAAAGGAGATAATGGTACGTCTCACTTGAAGGTTATCTCTTTTATAAAGGTGAGGAAATACATAGAAAGAGGATGCCAATTGTTCTTAGCCCATGTGAGTAAGGCAGAACCTAGGGACAAGCGTTTAGAAGATGTGCCGGTGATTTGTGATTATCCGGAGGTGTTTCCTGACGACTTGCCAGGACTTCCACCACCTCGACAAGTCGAATTTAAAATTGAACTTGTGCCTGGAGCTGCACCTGTCGCACGTGCACCTTACCGTCTAGCACCGTCAGAAATGAAGGAGTTGGCTGATCAATTAAAGGAATTATCAGAGAAGGGATTTATTCGTCCGAGTTCATCGCCTTGGGGAGCTCCTGTATTGTTTGTGAAGAAGAAGGACGGATCATTCCGTATGTGTATTGATTACCGCGAGCTGAACAAGTTGACGGTCAAGAACCGATATCCGCTTCCGAGGATTGATGATCTATTTGATCAACTTCAAGGTTTGAGTGTGTACTCAAAGATCGATCTGCGATCGGGTTATCATCAACTTCGCATTAGGGAGGAAGATATACCAATTACTGCATTTAGGACTCGGTATGGTCATTTCGAGTTTCAAGTGATGCCCTTTGGTTCAACTAATGCACCCGCAATTTTTATGGACTTAATGAATCGAGTGTGAAAGCCATACCTTGATAAGTTCGTGATTGTATTTATTGATGATATACTTATCTACTCCAAGAACAAGGAAGAGCATGGAGAGCATCTGAAGATTATCTTGGAATTGCTTAAGAAAGAACAATTGTACGCCAAATTTTCGAAATGCGCTTTCTGGCTAGAACCTGTACAGTTTCTTGGTCATGTAATCGATAGTAATGGTGTTCATGTTGATCCAGCAAAGATTGAGGCTATTCGAGATTGGCCTGCCCCAACAACACCGACCGAAGTAAGGCAATTTATGGGTTTAGCTGGGTATTACCGAAGATTCATAGAGGGATTCTCTCTGGTTTCTAAACCACTTACCAAACTGACCCAAAAGAGCAAGACGTATGAATGGGGAAAGGAAGAAGAGGAAGCGTTCCAAATGCTAAAACAAAAGTTGTGTTCTGCACCTATTTTGGCATTGCCAGAGGGATCTGAAGACTTTGTGGTATCTTGTGACGCCTCACATAAAGGTTATGGAGCCGTACTGATGCAGCGGGAGAAAGTCATCGCTTATGCTTCAAGGCAACTGAGGAAGCATGAAGAGAATTACACGACACATGACTTAGAACTTGGTGCTGTTGTCTTCGCACTTAGACTCTGGAGACATTATCTGTATGGTACAACATGTGTAGTATATACGGATCATAAGAGCCTACAACATATCCTGGACCAAAAAGAGCTTAATATGAGACAACGTCGCTGGGTTGAACTCTTGAGTGACTACGACTGTGAAATACGTTATCATCCTGGAAGGCGAATGTAGTTGCCGATGCTCTTAGTAGGAAAGAAAGAGAAATGACAAAAAGGGTTAGAGCTTTAGCCATGACAACTTATTCTGATTTATCTAACCGAATACTTAAAGCTCAAACAAAAGCAATGAAAGAGGAGAATGTGAGAGATGAAGATTTGGGTAGAAGGATGACACCCATATTCGAGGTTCGTGATGATGGAATTCGGTATTTTGAGAATCGTGTATGGTTACCGGTGTATGGAGGACAGAGAGATTTAATTATGCACGAATCTCATAAGTCTAAATATTCGATTCACCCAGGATCGGATAAAATGTACCAAGACTTGAAGAAATGTTACTGGTGGCCGAATATGAAGGCTGACATAGCCACTTATGTTAGTAAATGCTTGACGTGTGCTAAGGTGAAGTTTGAGCATAAGAGACCTTCTGGTTTACTACAACAACCTGAAATTCCGGAATGGAAATGGGAGAAGATCACTATGGACTTTGTTTCGGGACTTCCGAGAACTTCTAGTGGTCATGATACGATTTGGGTGATTGTTGGTCGGTTGACTAAGTCGGCTCATTTCTTACCGATAAAGAAAACCGATGAATTAGACAAACTTACACGGTTGTATTTGAAGGAAGTTGTTTGTATACATGGAGTTCCTTTGTCGATTATTTCAGATCGAGATAGCCGGTTCACATCTGAGTTTTGGAAATCGCTTCAGCGAGCTTTGGGGACTCAGTTGGACATGAGCACTGCGTATCATCCGGAAACGGACGGTCAAAGTGAAAGGACTATTCAGACTTTGGAAGATATGTTACGAGCGTGTGTAATAGACTTTGGAGGTAGTTGGGATCGACACTTACCATTGGTGGAGTTCTCATACAACAATAGTTATCACGCGAGTATCAAGGCAGCGCCTTTCGAAGCACTTTACGGGCGAAAGTGTAGATCACCAGTTGGTTGGTGTGAGGTTGGTGAAAGTCAATTGACGGGTCCTGATTTGATTAGAGAGACGACCGAGAAGATCGTACAAATCAAGAATCGTTTATTGACTGCCCGTAGTAGGCAGAAGAGTTATGCGGATAAGAGGCAAAAACCATTGGAGTTTGATATTGGCGATATGGTTATGTTGAAAGTATCACCTTGGAAAGGAGTAATCCGATTTGGCAAACGAGGAACGCTTAGTCCACGCTATATTGGTCCGTTCAAGATTATCGATCGAGTTGGCCCTGTGGCGTATAAATTGGAATTGCCGGACAAGTTAAGTGCTATTCACAACACTTTTCACGTTTCTAATCTTAAGTGGTGTTTGGCAGACGAGAATTTAATAATTCCACTGGAGGAAGTTCAATTGGACGACAAGCTGCATTTCATTGAAGAACCGGTGGAGATCATGGATCGAGAGGTGAAACGGCCTAAGCAAAGTCGAATTCCGATAGTTAAAGTGCGGTGGAATTCCCGACGTGGACCCGAGTACACTTGGGAACGAGAGGACTACTTCAAGAGCAAGTATCCCCATTTATTCGTAGGCGGACATAAGGAGAAGTAAGCCCCGGGACGGTGCTTCCCTAAGGTGGTGAGGATGTAAAACCCGTAAAATAAGGTCATAATTCTTTTCTCGAGTTTTAATTAAATATTATTTTTATTATTTTTATATACTTATTGAAAATGATTTATTCGGATTTATAGAAATTTTTAATTATCTTTCTGAATTTATTTAAGTCATGAAAATTTATTTATACGCTCACTCGCATAAATTTTATAAAATCGTGATGGATCAATGGAACGGGAACCGGAGGCGATATATTTCGACTTTGTTTAGTCAAAAATATTATTTTTATAATTTTTGTATTTACGTAAATGAATTTGCACCGAATAGGATTTATTGGCGTTTTAAGAAATCGAGTCGGGCTAGAAATAATTTTAACTTCGGGCTTTAGTAGGTTAGTAATAGACATTAAGATATGGGCCAAAGCCCATTCTTCTTTTTCTTTTCTTTTTGACCGTGACTCCCAAACCTTAAACACGCAACTGCCATTTTTTTTCTTACCAAAATCAAAACACTCATCTCTGCTCTTTCTCTTGTGCGACGAACCACCATCAAAACAGCCCCAATCTTCAAGTTTTCTTCATCAATCTTGCAATTAAATCATACTATAATCATCCTTGGTAAGCCCTTAACACAAACCCATGTTTTTTTTTTCATATGCATTGATTTTCAAGAAATCATAAAAATTTAGAAGCGATGATTTTGCATGTTTGATCAATGGGATTAACATGCAATGTGTTTATTAAGGTCTAGGCATACATAATTGTTAAAAATTTTGACCATGATCACCCATGGTGGGTTAATGGTGCCACGGCCAAAACATGATCCCATAGGGATCATGTTGTTGATTTTTGGTGTTTGATTAGCGTGACTAGCATCATTGATTGAAAATGAATTTTAGATGGGTTTTGATTTTGACCATCCATGATTCTGATTTATAGTATTTTGATCCACCTAGGTTAATATAATATGTGTTCTTGATGGTTGGGAATGAATTAGAGGTTGTTTGGTTAAGTTATTATGATGCCCAAATTCGGACAGCAAATATGTGAGCCTAAAACTCACATATTTTCTACTGTAACCTATACTTTTTACAGTTTAAATGGGTTCCTTAGGCCTTTTTACATGTTAGTGGTGAGTTGGATAGGCACACAACTCCTCCGGATGAGGAAGTTATGGTCAATTTAAGTTAGAAAGTCAATTCCGGGACAGCAGGTTTGCATAGCTTGTGGCTACAGATTATTGACCCCCATTTGTGCATTTTAAGGTTTCATACAGTAGTAGGGATCATATGTGAAGTCCTCCTACTGACCTCATGTTAATAGCTATTACCAAATGGTTTTTATGACTAAAACGGTAAACCCGAGTTTGAAAACCAAATTCTGATTTTGTAACCTTTCAAAGAATGTAACTTTTCCGCTAATTGGTAGTAGCTATTTACTCGTGGTTGGTATGGGCCGAAGGTAGAATCATGAGGCTTTCCAATGGTGGAAATCTCAGTTCCTTAAACCTTATAGGTTTACAGGTTATTTTGTCCCAAGTTTGACTAGTGCAGTTTGACCATTAAGTTCTTACGGTAGGGCTGTTAGTGTTTTGGACTTTTAGAAAGTTCCGTAAACTCTTAGATCGAATGGTTGGACATTTTGGAAACTAGATTTCAAGTGTGTTCCAGGGGTTTAAATCCTAAAATCATTGGATTTATAGTTTAGGATATATACTCTTCTCAAAACAGTCCCGCCGAATAATTTTGACTTTTACGTCTTTTGTTATGTAAACTTGAGGCGTTTTGTGTGCAAATTGTATTGAATGCTTGGTTTAACACTTAGACCATATGGAATACATAATTCCTACAGGTTATAAACCTTGTTTAGCCTTGGTTCACATTGACTTAGGTGTTGGTGCAAATCTTTACCCGTAATACATTTTTATCGAATTATTTTTGTATAATTGTTTTATAAGCATATAAAACGCGTACTTAAGGGGCGTGATCACTTTTGTAGGTCACGAATAGCCTTGGAGTGCTAATATCTACTCTTCTACAGCCCGGTTCCATTATTCATCCGTCATCTGTTCCGTTCGCCTAAAGTTGAGTTTATAGCCTCTCCTTTAAACTTTAAATGTTTTATTAAACCCGCGAGGGGGATACATGTTATTTTATAAAATGAACACAAGTTATTTTCGGTATGCTGGACCCGAATGAGATGATAAATACATAAGTACCATTGTCTAATGAAGTCCCTGAATTTCATGCACTGTTAATTACTCGAAGGGGTAAACGCTAATACATATGATAGATCTATTTGGTTTGACAGCCTTATCCTAGGGTATGTATCCTTGTGAGCACCTGAAAGGGATATTATGTATAAGAGGTCGTTGGTATATGACAATATTACCTGTTAGTAGGGGCGTCGTAAGTGACTCGGTTTGATATGTTGGTTAACGTTCAGTGGCGTGAGCTTAATGCATTTATCTATAAATATGACTTGTCTGTGTGATAAGTTTCAGATGATTAAAAATTCTTGTGTTCACTTATTATTCTTATAAACTCTATAAATTCACTCGACTTTTTAGTTGACTTTTTAGCATGTTTATCTCAGGTAATTAAAGATGGATGTTGAAGGTTTGGAATGGACGAGGAGGCAAGCGCTAAAGTTTTGGAAAACATGTTTTCGTTCCATTCAATTATCTTTTTACTTTTAAATGTTTATGTACTTTAAAAGATTTATGTAAGAAATGTTGGTAACGGTTTGTGGGACCAGTACTATGATCTTTATGAATGGAACCCTTTATCTAAAAATGTCTCTCTTAGAGTTGTTATTTATAGTTTTTTGTGATTGTGCTATTTCTTAACACCCAAATGGTTGATTTCTGCTGCTAGTAAATTTGGGGGTGTTAAACCTTATAAATAGACAAATCTTATTAAATATATCTAGATCCTTAAGAAAATTAAATGGAATATATTATTTTCTTACAACTAATTAAATTAAATAAAAATATATTTATTTAATTTATTACTCTTTTATTGGACAATCTAAATATATTTTTAGAAACTAACAATATGTATTATATTATTGACAGCTCACTAATAAATTGAAGTAAATAGTAACAACTTATTAATTCGTGATCATGCATTTTCATTAGTTACATTTATCATGCATTATTATTTTGCATTTACTGAGTCATTTAAATTTCTTAGGTAATTTTATCACTTCGTGATTACTGTGCCAGTTTATTTAGTGACATCATCACTACATCATTACCACTGAGGTGAGTTCATGGCCCCATCTTTACTGTATTTATAACTGGGGGAGAAAACATACTTAACTTTTTATATGCAAACATGCACGGATAACATCAACATATAACAACTTATTGCATATTGTTTGCCCCACTCCCGTGGACTGTAATAGTTAGTAGTGTAGCGCAAAATGTTATGAATAGATCTACTCGGGTATTGACAACACCCGGCCTACGTGACTTGCTATCACGAAACGCTTAGGCCAAGCAACAGGTTTATTTCTACTTTGGGAAACAACATCGGGTTTGACAATAATGGCGCTTGAGCATCATGTATAGCTTCTATTACAGGGAAACAGGAACTTCTATAGTATTGGTTGTGATTGTCCTACTATGATCGTGGTGTTTGGCATATCAGTACATTTATTTATTAAATTAAACCTGTGAATTCACCAACCTCGTGTTGACCCCCACATTTTATCTTATATGTTTTCTCAGGAAAATAAACAGATTTATGCATTGGATTCCAACATCATTGAAGCATCATGTTACCATCGGGCTGGAATATTTTTCACATTATTAATAAATTCTATATTTCAGACAAGATACAAATGTGTACAGTTTAATTCATATGATATGTTTTTAAATGACTATTATGATCATTGCTCTATATACTGTGTGCTATCGATCCACTAAAGTAACACCCCACGTACTATTCCGCTGCATTTGACCATTATGGGGGTGTTACAAAATGGTATTAGAGCGCATAGTTATAGAGAACCAGATCAAAAATAAAATTTTTAAATAATAAAAATTTAAACTGGACTATAACTGAAATTTTAAATCAATTAAAATGAAAAATTGATTTTTAGGGAACCTTTATAGTTAGGCATATAGCATATAGAGCATGCATATTATATGAACTAACCGTACGCCGATTTATAACCTCTGAGTTATTAAATCACTTAAGTATCTACACATATTTTTAACAAGCATTGTTACAGAGACATAAATCGCATTGCATATTCATTTTGAAAACTTTTTGAATTGTGTAAGCTAATACTTACTCAACTTTGAAATGCTACTATTTTCAGATATCATGACGACACCTACCATCGTGACTACTTTCGAGGAGCTCATGGTTCCTACCATCGCACCACTATCGCCAACATCGGTACTTGCCGGACATGCATCCGACACCGAGTCCCAAGCTCACCAGCCAGATGGAGTTATCATACTATCGGATTCTCCTACCCCATCACCACCTGCTATTTCTCCTACTTCACCACTACTAGTCGTACCTGCATATCCACCTAGGTAGGCGGATCAAGTTGTACCTACTCTACCACCTTTACCACCACCTTCTGCACTCCACTCTTATCCCACCAGTGCCTTGCCACCTCGCAAGAGGAGGCGTGACTATACTCCTGACTCGACCTTCGAGATAGGAGAGGGTTCGGGAGCTAGTAAGGCTAGACTTGGCGCTCTACAGGCATAGGTTGACGCTCTTGTAGCCCGACAGGCATAGGATACCGCACTCATCCATGCCTTACTACAGGCGGCCGCTAGGGTCACGTTGTACTTCAGGAGAGATTTAACTCTCTCTACTGGACTGTGGCTACTGAGTCACATACCACTCAGAGTTCTTTGGGGATGACCCAGGGAACCATACAGTGGCTTTTGGATGAGGTTTCTTACCTCTGATACCGCCCTTCACTAGAGGGTCATCAGTACGAGACCCAGTCTGCCATACTCACACAGGAGGAGACCTTCAGGACCTTCATCAACCTGGCAGATCTTTTCCACTAGGGGGTCACTGCTAAGACATATCTTCTTCGGAGTGCCGATACTGCATGCCAGATTCAGTTGCTAGAGACTATGAGGTTTTCCCGGGAGACCAGGAGAGCTATGATTCACATGCAGGATACTCGTGCACCCACACCACCAGCTAGACCATCCGCACCTATAGGCAGTCATACTAGTGTAGGATATATATCTTTGTACATCATGACAAGCATTGAGTTGCATCTCAGCTCACATAATTTAGGTCTTTTGTACTTATATTTCATTTTAGTGGTATGTTTATCATTAGCACCTAACCTTAGTAGGTAGGTTATCTTTTGTTGTACTACAAACATGGGTCCCACTATTTCAGATAGGATTTTCGTATCTCTGTCTTAGATTGGTTGTACTTGCATTATATTGTTATTCACCATAATTGACATGTTATCATCTACTTGTTTGCTTGAATTTATATTATTATGAATTCTTGACAGGTTATCTACTTTGTTGTGAATTCTATGCATACACATTTTCCATGCAGCTTAATATAATAATCTTATTGATCAGCTAATAACTCTCATCCTTGTGTATTATAGAATAATGACACAAAGAGTCACTCGACTGAATCCTGATGCTGCTCCCTCAGCGAATATTTCAGAAGCAAAACTTAGAGTGCTTATCGGTCAAGGCATTGCTGATGCTCTAGCCACCAGGGAAACACATCCCAGCGGGAACCAGGGTGACAACCAAAACTCAAATGATAGAGATCGAACTGCCAGAGGGTGTACCTACCCCGACTTCCTAAAATGCAAGCCTTGTTACTTCAAGGGCAAGTAAGGGGTAGTGAAACTTATGCAATGGTTCGAGAGAACCGAGACTGTGTTCCGCATTAGTGATTGTACTGAAGAAAACAAGGTTAAATTTGCCACCTGTACTCTTTTGGAACATGCTCTCACATGGTGGAACTCGCTAGTTGCTACCCTTGGGCATGATGAAGCCTATGGGATGACTTGGACTGCATTGAAAGAAAGACTTACCGTGAAATACTGTCCTCGCGATGAAATGAAGAAACTAGAGATTGACTTGTGGAACCTCAAATGCACAAATCATGACATCACGGCCTACAATCAGAAGTTTCAGGAGTTGACTTTGATGTGTACTCGAATGTTCCCTAACGTGAAAGACAAGATAGAGAAGTACGTTAATGAACTTCCTGATTCTGTTCATGACAGTGTACTCGCATCCCGACCCACTACTGTAAAACCCGCATGCTTTTACCATGAATAGTACCCTTAAGATCGTACATACTAGATTAAAACTTCCCTTTTATAGTATGATTTCGTTCACGTGTTAGAATTTTACGTATTACGTACGTGTTAGAACACGATAAGTATTTATTACGTACGAACACACAATATTTATTTAACAATAATTAATCACGAACATGCGATCATGAAATCATGAACATAATTAAATCACGAACTAATACTAATTACGTATATATATTTATTACGAACACGAATAAATATATTAAGTCACAGTTAATATTTAAAGAGAACACATAAAACACGAACACGACTAAACACGAACGAACACTTAAATAATTAGACACGGAAAATGGTACGGGTACCCCATGTGGGGCCCCCTACCCGCGGCTACACAAAGAAGGATGGGCCAAGCCCATCAAATTTTACTAACATGGGGTAAAGGTAAAATCTTGTTTTCATTTTTCACATTACAGTAAATCATCAAAAACCTAAAAAGATTTTCTCCTTTTCCTTCTTGCTCTCCTCTTGGCCGCCGCATATACAAGACACAAAGGGGGTGTTTATTTGATTTTTGATCTTGAATTTGGTGCAAGTGTTCGTGTGTGTTCATCCTCGTTCGATCCACGCATTCGGTATACCTTTTTAATCCTTTTTCTTTTGTTTTGATTTAATAAATTAAATAAGAACATGATGTTTTTAAAAAGCTAATTAAAAACATGAATCAAACATGTAAATGGTTATGGGGTAAATCAAAACGGAGGATTTAGGGGTGTTTGTTGTGGCCGACGCCTAAACCGAACCCCAAGGGGGTCTCGGCTTGGCACATGGACCACCACCGAGACCACAAGGTCTCAGTTTGGTGGTGTAGGTCCCACGGCAGCAGCAAAAAGGGGAGAACCCCGAAGTGGTTTGGGGTATGGTGTTGATTTCGAGTCCGGTTCATGGTTTCTAGTCACGATCCGGTTCATGGTTTATGTTAAGGTGATGTTTTAATAATCATATGTTAAAATTAAATTAATAATATATGACATGATTAATTTAATAAAACATGACTTAGGTTATAATTTAATTATTAGATCATGAAATTTTAACCTAAGTATTTATATTTTCTAGACTTTATAATTAATTAATTATTAAAAACCATGGCTATAATTAATTTATTAACATGACTTAGGTTATATTATTAATAATTAATAATACATGTTTTAACCTAAGTATTTAACTTTATTCAATTAAAAACATGATAAAGTTAATTAAATACTTTTAACCTAGTTTATTTAAATTACATGTAATAGTTAATAAACTATACCTTATATCATTATGACTTAGAAAAATAATCAGAAAACACTTAAGCTTATATACTTAGCTTGTTTAACCAGCTTATATTTAATTATGGAAACTTTCTACTTTTAGAAACTTATTTAATTAAGGCAGCTAATCTATTTATGGAAACTTTCTATTTGTAGAAACTTATCTATATTAAGCAGTAATTATATTTTTGGAAAC
Source organism: Glebionis coronaria (assembly GCA_025667525.1). NCBI lineage: Eukaryota > Viridiplantae > Streptophyta > Magnoliopsida > Asterales > Asteraceae > Glebionis > Glebionis coronaria. Next base: position 355,975,222 of record CM046879.1, read on the forward strand.
TTTCTATTATTGGAAACTTTCTATTTTTGGAATCTTTCTATTTTTGGTAACTTTCTATTTTTGGAAACTTTCTATTTTAGGAAACCTGTTATTTTTAGAAAGTTACTTATTATTACACAGTAAGTATAATAATACATGAAATACAAGTAATACTTAATCAGAATAGACATAATATAAGATAAACACAGTTAAAGCTTAAAACAGTAAAACATGACATGAACGTATAAAATAAGCTAAGACATAACATAAAACCAGTTATGTATTTAGTAATCAGATACTTATACACATATGTATTTATGTAGCATTATTGATACCGAAGTAGGATTCTCCTCAGTTCGTCTTCTTCGTTCACTGGACATAAGGTACGGATTCCCGTCCTTTCAGTATGGACATTCTTTCCTTATTAGGATTCCACGTATGCAGCCAAATGTTTTCCCGTAGTATAAGTTTATATGGTTGATTTGCTTATGTTTAATTTAGAATACCTATAGCCATATACATGCATGACCAGTTTCACCTAGTTATGGAGGTACCATAACCATAACATTAGAGGCACTGGTGTTACGACTTCCCCACGGCTGAGTGATTGCTCGTGGCGTCCCTTTAGTTTTGGCCGTATTATTATATTTATCATGTGGGGCGTATGGGTGCATCCTAGTTACATGTTTTTCAGCAGATTACTTAGTGTGAATGTGGTGTGTGCCTTGCATCCTTCACAAGGAGCTGATCCCTCCTACCCAAACCAGTATATTTAATTAGAGGCAGCCCCTCTAACTTGCATGATGAGGTCACCCCTCCAAGTATTCATGCACGGTGGATTTTCATGACCTATATTGGCTAATGGTAGAATATGTTAAACAGTTTTTATAAGATAAACATAAGGCTTTTCAAACTATAAAACCAGTTTTATCAAGACTTAACCAGGTTATTCGAGACTTAGTTTCTTCCGCTGTTTTATGCTTATATGCTTCTTCTATCCATGCTTTATTGTACATCCGTGCACTGAGCGTATTGCTCAGCCGTTTTCCTTTTCTATGTTCCCAAAATGGCAGGTACACAGGGATGCTCGTAGACTTTAAGCGTACGTGCATATGGACTGGAAGCTTTCTAGCCTTTCTTTACTTTATGCATTATCTTTACTTTGATACTCTTTCTATGGACATTGTTTAGTCCTTTCATTTACAGTACTTATGTTTTTGTGTGATAAGCTTTACTTTTGGACTACCGATGTTTGTTTCCGGTATTTTCCTTTTATGGTCATATAATGTTTAGACATATATCCTTGTATGCTTTGATGACATACCATAATTACGCGTGACATTCCATTATCAAAATGGGGTGTTACAATTATGGTATCAGCGCTAAGGCTTCGACCTGTAGGCTCTCAAAATATGACCTGTGATTAGTGGGTAGTCACTATGGTCTTCCTAGAACTGACAGTCGTTTTTCATGCATTCATCATTTTTATGCATACATATATATGTCATTGTCGCAGGTTTATGACTAAGTAATGGTTGGTACAAGACTGGCCCTATTTAGTCGCATGTGTTTTATTGAAACTTTTAAATTTGGGACCGACCCATAGGCGTCCCCTCGCCATGTCTTTTATTTTGGGTGAACTGACCATAGGCGTTCACTCTCGAGCATACAAAAGTTTTCATAAAACTTCATCATGCATTCATACACAAATTTTCTTGCATAAAATTTTTCTCTGGATTTATTGGTATAAATGTTTTTCATGTATATATATTTTATGTTTTGATCTGTTAATCATATGTTTTATGTTATACTGTCAGATGGTTCTCACACGCGAACAGGAACAACTCAATGCAGCAATCCAAGCTGCAATGCAAGCTTTGCTTCCTCAACTGAGGAACGACATCAGGGCTGAGGTTCAAGCTACCAACAATCAGCAGCATAACCAAGCACCTCCTCCTCCTCCTCCTCCGGTGACATTGGCAGTATGGCTGGAGAGATTCAACAAGCTCCGTCCTCGAGCTTTTAAGAAAACAGATAGCCCCAGTGATGTTGAAAGCTGGTTGGCTCACATCGAGAAGATTTTCAATGCTATGGGTTGTGACCCCGCGTACAAGGCGAGGTTGACATGCTATCGGTTCGAAGGCGATGTGCTAAATTGGTGGTTAGCGTTGATGCAGTCTGAGGGAGGTGACGAGTGGGTGGTTGGTTTGACATGGGCTCAGTTCAAGGATAGGGTGATGGAGCAGTTCTTTCCCAAGGCTGAGCAAGACAAGCTCAAGAGGGAGTACCATGGGATCCGACAGAGAGCTGGGGAGAATAGCAATGAGTTTATGCAGCGCTTTCTTCGCTTAGCTGGTTTCCTTGGTGCAGCGGCAGGTACTCCTGAAGAGAAGGCACACCACTTTAGGTGGGCTCTTCGCACATCGGTCGCAAACAATCTGGTGTGTGCTACATTCAACACTGTAGCACAAGTGGCCGATGCGGTATGTAAGCTGGAGATGCTGCAGGAGAGAGATGAGTTCGGGGAAGCTGAGAGACCCGAAAAGAGGTAAACATTCGTATTCAAGCGGTGACTAATCCGTATTCTCTCCATATATGTCAATTATTCATCTCTTTAAATTGTATCTTCTAAGCAGAAAACTGGGGACCGGTCTCAGCCGGCTACTCAGCAGTAGTCTCATCATCCCAAGGGAAACGGTCAGACTAACGACCATTCTGCTACGGATAGGCGTGGCGGTAATGATAATTACCATAACAACGCTCGACACTCCAACGGCAGCAGGTCCTAATACTTATGCATTTTCTTATGATTTCATGTAATAACTCATATTCTGAAACTCTAGCAAAAACTCCTACCAGGAACGATGGAAACGGTAGGGACCAGAACCAGAGAGGTTCACAGCCTAGCCGTCCAGCTATCACTGGTATTCAATCTTACGATTATCCGTATTGTCCTTTATACCCTATTATCATGTCTTATGTAAAATGTTTTATCAGGTCCTCAACCAGCCAGAGCACCTGCTGGAGGATATACTCATCCTCTTTGCTCTACTTGCCATCGTAGGCACCCAGGGCCATGTCGTCGTAACACTAACGCATGCTTCAAGTGTGGTCTTCCTGGCCATATCATGAAGGATTGTCGTAAGGGCGAGATGGAGGGCACATCGGGACATGCTGATACCAAGCCGCCTCCTACCACTAGGGGTGTCTACACGACATCTCGAGACCAGGCCAACAAGTCTACAAGTACCATCACTGGAATCTTGTATATGTATGGTCAAGCTGCGTGTGTTCTTTTCGATACGGGTGCTACTCACTCGGTCATTTCTACTTTATATGCTAAGAACATTAGGATGCTCCCCATGCCACTAGGAAATAGACTTACTATTTCCACGCCTTTGAGGGACTCTGTATTAATCACCCATGTATACAAGAGTCTTACCCTAGAATTTAACGATAAGGTTCGTCCTGTTGACGCACTTCCACTGGACATGAATAACTTCGACATGATTTTGGGCATGGATTGGCTATCCAAGCATCATGCTACCATAGACTGCCATTCATATCGAGTTATCTTCGGTGATGTTAATGCACCAGAGTACATTCATAACGGGTTCGTACACGGACGGCCTGTATAAATCATATCTACCCTGCAAGCGCGTGCACTACTGTCACATGGCTGCGAGGGTTATCTAGCTACGGTTCACGACATGGATGCGGAATCTCCATCAATTTAGGATCAACCAATAGTGTCGGAATTCCAAGATGTATTTCCAGAAGAACTTTCGGGCATACCGCCTGCACGAGAAGTGGAATTCAATATCGAGCTTATTCCAGGAGCTGAACCAATCTCCAAGGCTCCTTATCACATGGCTCCCATAGAGCTAAAGGAGCTGAAGGATCAACTGCAAGAACTTCTAGAACGAGGTTTCATTCGACCGAGCGCATCTCCATGGGGCGCACCGGTCTTATTTGCTAAGAAGAAGGACGGCAATGTGCGTCTTTGCATAGACTATCGCGAGCTCAACAAGATTACTATCCAGAATAGGTATCCACTGCCGCGTATAGACGATCTGTTTGACCAACTCCAAGGGGCCAAACACTTCTCCAAGATTGATCTTACGTCAGGCTACCATCAGCTACGGGTTAAGGAGCAGGACATCGCCAAGACTTCTTTTTGTGCCCGCTATGGCCACTACGAATTTGTAGTTATGCCATTCGGCATGACAAATGCTCCAGCAGTGTTCATGGACTTGATGAACAGAATCTTCCATGAATTGCTGGACAAGTTCGTCATTGTCTTCATCGATGACATCCTGATTTTCTCAAAGTCCAAGGAGGAACACGAAGACCATCTTCGTACAGTACTACAAATTCTTCGCCAGAAGCAGTTGTATGCTAAATTCTCCAAATGTGAGTTCTGGTTAGACAAGGTGGCATTCTTAGGTCACATTGTATCAGCAGAAGGAATCACTATGGATCCATCGAAGGTTGAGGCCATTACTAAGTGGCCGAGGCCGACATCAGCGACGAAAGTCCACAGTTTCTTAGGCTTAGCTGGCTATTACCGTAGGTTCGTGGAGAACTTTTCCCGCTTAGCACTACCATTGACCAAACTGATGCGGAAAGGGGAGAAATTCGTCTGGACTGAAGAACGAGAGAAGAGCTTTGAAGACCTGAAGTAGAGGCTAGTATCTGCACCTATTCTTACTCTCCCATCTGGTACGAGTGGATTTCAAATCTACAGTGATGCATCGAGAAGGGACTTGGATGTGTTCTCATGCAACATGGGAAAGTGATCGCGTACGCTTCACGATAGCTTAAGCCTTATGAAGAAAATTACCCCACGCATGACTTGGAACTTGCTGCAGTCGTGTTTGCATTGAAGATATGGAGGCACTACTTATATGGAGAAGCATGTGACATTTTAACGGACCACAAGAGCTTGAAGTATATCTTCACTCAACGTGAATTAAACATGAGGCAGAGGAGATGGTTAGAGCTGTTGAAGGATTATGATATTAATCTACAGTATCATCCCAGAAAGGCAAATGTAGTAGCAGATGCTCTTAGAAGGAAGTCCTGAATGATCAACGGCATTAAAATTGAGAAGGAAATCATAAGAGACTTGGAGCGACTAGACATCGAGATCATGGTACGTGGACAACACGGTTACTGGGCTAATCTTAGAGTAGAACCCGAGTTACTCTCTAAGATCAACGAAGCTCAGAAAGATGATGGAGAAATCCGGGCGATAGTATAGAATTTGGAGAAACAGACAGAATTCAGAGTAGATGCAGATGGTATCGTATAACAAGGCACGAGACTTTGTGTTCCTGATGACCAAGAACTCCGGGAAGCCTTGTTAGTTGAAGCTCATAGCTCCCCATTATCTATACATCCTGGTTCGACTAAGATGTACCATGACATCAAGCAGTATTTTTGGTGGAGTGGTATGAAACAGGATGTGGCCACTTATGTCTCCAAATGTCTTACCTGCCAGCAGGTTAAGATCGAGCATCAGCGATCTGGCGGTCTCCTTCAACCGTTAGATAATCCAGAGTGGAAGTGGGACAAAATCACCATGGATTTTGTTACTGGTCTTCCGCATACCAAGAGGAAGCACGATGCAATTTGGGTTATCGTAGATCGACTTACCAAATCAGCTCATTTCTTACCGATCCGCAAGGAAGATCCGATAAGTAAACTGGCCGATACGTATAGAAGAGAGATCATGAGACTCCACGGTGCCGCATCCAGCATCGTCTCAGACAGAGATCCTCGTTTCACTTCGCGATTTTGGAAGAGTCTGCGGAAAGCTTGGGGTACACAACTTAAGCTTAGCACAACTTTTCATCCTCAAATAGACGGAAAGTCAGAGCGAACGATTCAAAGATTGGAAGACATGCTTAGGTCATGTGCGTTGGAATGGACGGGTGATTGGGACGATTACATCTGTTTGGTGGAGTTTGCATACAACAACAGTTGGCACGTAAGTATAAAGTGTGCTCCTTTCGAGATGTTGTATGGCAAAAAGTGTCGCGCCCCAATCTGCTGGGATCAGGTTAGCGAGCGAACACTTGAAGGACCATAAATCATAGAGATGACCAATGAAAGGATCGTAGTACCTAAGCAGAAACTTCAGGAAGCACCATCACGTCAGAAGAGTTACACCGATAAGCATCGTAGGGACATACATTTTAACGTAGGAGATCACGTCTTCCTTAAGGTTTTGCCGGCACGTGGTGTTAGAAGCTTCGGGATAAAAGGGAAGCTCACTCCTCGTTTAATCGGACCGTTATATATCATTGAACGAGTCGGTGAAGTATCTTACCGGTTAGCGTTACCCCCGCATCTTTCGCGTGTACACTTCATGTGTCCTTACTCAGAGGGTACCAGTATCATCCCCTTCACATGGTTCAGTATCCACTGGAATAGATACGTGAAGATCTCACTTTCATAGAAGAACCTGAACGAGTTCTTGACAGACAAGAACGAGTCATGAGAAGGAAGACGATTCCATTCGTCAAAATCCTTTGAAGGGATCATGCCGAGCGGGAAGCCACTTGGGAAACAGAGGAGTCTATCCGGGCTTCTTACCCTCATTTTATATTTTGAATTCGGGTATGTTCTTCTTTTCCAGTTTACTTTATCTATAATTCGGGGACGAATTATTCTTTTTAGGGGGGAAGATTTATAAAACCCGCATGCTTTTACCATGAATAGTACCCTTAAGATCGTACGTACTAGATTAAACTTTCCTTTTATAGTATGATTTCGTTCACGTCTTAGAATTTTATGTATTACGTACGTGTTAGAACACGATAAGTATTTATTACGTACGAACACACAATAATTATTTAACAATAATTAATCACGAACATGCGATCATGAAATCATGAACGTAATTAAATCACGAACTAATACTAATTACGTATATATATTTATTACGAACACGAATAAATATGTTAAGTCACGGTTAATATTTAACGAGAACACATAAAACACGATCACGACTAAACACGAACGAACACTTAAAAAATTAGACACGGAAAATGGTACGGGTACCCCATGTGGGGCCCCCTACCCGCGGCTACACAAAGAAGGATGGGCAAAGCCCATCAAATTTTACTAACATGGGGTAAAGGTAAAATCTTGTTTTCATTTTTCACATTACAGTAAATCATCAAAAACCTAAAAAGATTTTCTCCTTTTCCTTCTTGCTCTCCTCTTGGCCGCCGCATATTCAAGACACAAAGGGGGTGTTTATTTGATTTTTGATCTTGAATTTGGTGCAAGTGTTCGTGTGTGTTCATCCTCGTTCGATCCACGCATTCGGTATACCTTTTTAATCCTTTTTCTTTTGTTTTGATTTAATAAATTAAATAAGAACATGATGTTTTTAAAAAGCTAATTAAAAACATGAATCAAACATGTAAATGGTTATGGGGTAAATCAAAACGGAGGATTTAGGGGTGTTTGTTGTGGCCGGCGCCTAAACTAAACCCCACGGGGGTCTCGGCTTGGCACATGGACCACCACCGAGACCACAAGGTCTCGGTTTGGTGGTGTAGGTCCCACGGCAGCAGCAAAAAGGGGAGAACCCTGAAGTGGTTCGGGGTATGGTGTTGATTTCGAGTCCGGTTCATGGTTTCTAGTCACGATCCGGTTCATGGTTTATGTTAAGGTGATGTTTTAATAATCATATGTTAAAATTAAATTAATAATATATGACATGATTAATTTAATAAAACATGACTTAGGTTATAAATTAATTATTAGATCATGAAATTTTAACCTAAGTATAAATATTTTCTAGACTTTATAATTAATTAATTATGAAAAACCATGGCTATAATTAATTAATTAACATGACTTAGGTTATATTATTAATAATTAATAATACATGTTTTAACCTAAGTATTTAACTTTATTTAATTAAAAACATGATATATTTAATTAAAGACTTTTAACATATAGTTTATTTAAATTACATGTAATAATTAATAAACTATACCTTATATCATTATGACTTAGAAAAATAATCAGAAAACACTTAAGCTTATATACTTAGCTTATTTAACCAGCTTATATTTAATTATGGAAACTTTCTACTTTTAGAAACTTATTTAATTAGGCAGCTAATCTATTTATGGAAACTTTCTATTTGTAGAAACTTATCTATATTAAGCAGTAATTCTATTTTTGGAAACTTTCAATTTTTGGAAACTTTCTAATTTTGGAAACTTTCTATTTTAGGAAACCTGCTATTTTTAGAAAGTTACTTATTATTACACAGTAAGTAAAATAATACATGAAATACAAGTAATACTTAATCAGAATAGACAGAATATAAGATAAACACAGTTTAAAGCTTAAAACAGTAAAACATGACATGAACGTATAAAATAAGCTAAGACATGACATAAAACCAGTTATGTATTTAGTAATCAGATACTTATACACGTATGTATTTATGTAGCATTAGTGATACCGAAGTAGGATTCTCCTCAGTTCGTCTTCTTCGTTCACTAGACATAAGGTACAGATTCTCGTCCTTTCAGTATGGACATTCTTTCCTTATTAGGATTCCCCGTATGCAGCCAAATGTTTTCCTGTAGTATAAGTTTATATGTTTGATTTGATTATGTTTAATTTAGAATACCTATAGCCATATACATGCATGACCAGTTTCACCTAGTTATGGAGGTACCATAACCATAATATTAGAGGCACTGGTGTTATGACTTCCCCACGGCGGAGTGATTGCTCGTGGCGTCCCTTCAGTTTTGGCCATATTATTATATTTATCATGTGGGGTGTATGGGTGCATCCTAGTTACATGTTTTTCAGCAGATTACTCAGTGTGAATGTGGTGTGTGCCTTGCATCCTTCACAAGGAGTTGATCCCTCCTACCCAAACCAGTATATTAAATTAGAGGCAGCCCCTCTAATTTGCATGATGAGGTCACCCCTCCAGGTATTCATGCACGGTGGATTTTCATGACCTATATTGGCTAATGGTAGAATATGTTAAACAGTTTTTTTAAGATAAACAAAAGGCTTTTCAAACTATAAAACCAATTTTATCAAGACTTAACCAGGTTATTCGGGACTTAGTTTCTTCTGCTGTTTTATGCTTATATGCTTCTTCTATCTATGCTTTATTGTACATCCGTGCACTGAGCGTATTGCTCAGCCGTTTTCCTTTTCTATGTCCCCAAAACGGCAGGTACTCAGGGACGCTCGTAGACTTTAAGCGTACGTGCATATGGACTGGAAGCTTTCTAGCATTTCTTTACTTTATGCTTTATCTTTACTTTGATACTCTTGCTATGGACATTGTTTAGTCCTTTCATTTACAGTACTTATGTTTGTGTGTGATGAGCTTTACTTTTGGACTATCGATGTTTGATTCCGGTATTTTCCTTTTATGGTCATATAATGTTTAGACATTTATCCTTGTATGCTTTGATGACACGCTATAATTACGCGTGACATTCCATTATCAAAATGGGGTGTTACAACTACGGTCGAGAGTGCCATAGAGTTTACCACAGAGTTGATGGACAAACGGGGACGTGATCACTTGCTTAGACAGTCAGAGTACAAGAGGAAAGTTGATGAGAACTACTGTAGTCATCACCAGACCCAGCAACCAAAGAGACAAAACTTGGGTCAGGTCTGCAGTGCTGTTTACTTAGTACCACCTCCATATGTAGGTAACAAGCCAAAGTGTTCCAAGTGTAATTTCCATCATTACCCTACTGCTGAATGCCGAAGGCCCAGACAGAGGAACGCACATGCTCCGGCCATCAGGAACAACTCCAGTACCAACTACAGGCCCAACAATGGCAACAGTCATGACTTCCGCGGAAGTGGACAACATGGAAACCGCCAGCACACTGGCAGTGGTAGTATGGCACGTATTGAAGTTTGTTGCTATGGTTGCGGGGAGATCGGACACATCAAGCCTGAGTGCCCAAAGCGAGCAGTTACAAATGAGAACAAAGGAGGAGCACCATCCAGAGTTTATGTTATAGGCGATACCAAGACCAACCCGACTCTAATGTGGTTACTGGTACGTTTCTTCTGAATAATCGTTATGCAACTATTTTGTTTGATACGGGAGCCGATAGGAGTTCTATATCCGCAGAGTTTAGTAGTTTACTAGGCATCACTCCTTCACATCTAGACGACTATTACAGAGTCGAATTAGCAGACGATAAAATCATCGAAACTAACACTATTCTAAGAGGTTGTACCTTAAACCTTCTAAATCATCCATTCGACATTCATTTAATACCTGTAAATTTGGGTAGTTTTGACGTCATTATTGGTATGGACTGGTTAGCAAAATATCACGCAACCATTGTGTGTGACGAAAAGCTAGTCCGTATACTGTGGGGAAAGGAAAATCTAATTGTCCGAGGAGAAGGAAATTCATATAGAACTGACACCAGACTGAGTGTTATCTCATGCACCAAAGTCCAGAAGTATATACTAAAAGGATGCCCTATCTTTTTAGCACATATTTCAAGGACAGACAAAGAAGAGGAACCAAATAAGAAACAAATCAAGGACGTGTCAATTGTCCGTGATTATTCCAAAGTTTTCCTAGACGACTTGCCCGGTTTACCTCCGACTCGTCAAGTAGAATTTCAAATTGACTTAATACCAGGAGCTGCACCTGTAGCTAAAGCACCATACCGATTAGCTCCGACCGAGATGAAGGAACACACTGAACAACTTCAAGAACTATCAGACAAAGGTTTTATCAGACCCAGTTCCTCACCTTGGGGAGCTCCAGTGCTTTTTGTCAAAAAGAAAGATGGTTCTTTCCGAATGTGCATCGATTAGAGGGAACTGAATAAGTTAACTATAAAGAATCGTTATCCGCTACCACGAATCGACGACCTATTTGATCAACTACAAGGATCAAGTGTATATTCCAAGATAGACATAAGGTCTGGATACCATCAGCTGAGAGTCAGAGAGGAGGACATACCAAAAACATCCTTCAGGACTCGTTACGATCATTATGAATTTCAGGTCATGCCATTTGGATTTACCAACTCACTAGCCATATTCATGGACCTTAAGAATCGAGTGTGCCGACCATATCTGGATAAATTCGTCATCATGTTCATCGACGACATACTCATCTATTCGAAGAGTGAGCAAGAGCACGGAGAATATATTGCTCAAGTACTAAAATTACTTAAGCAAGAAAAGCTATACGCTAAATTCTCCAAATGTGATTTTTAGATTCTTAAAGTACATTTTCTCGGTCACGTGATCGACAACAAAGGAATTCAGATAGGTCCCGCAAAAGTCGAATCCGTAAAGGATTGGGCAGCACCCATTTCGCCAAAGGAAATTCTCCAATTCTTAGATCTTGTCGGTTACTACTGAAGATTTATAGAAGGATTTTATAAGATAGCTAAATCTACGACGAAGCTTACTCAGAAAGGCGTGAAATTTGATTGGGGAGAAAAAGAAGAAGCCGCATTCCAAACCATAAAACATAAATTGTGTAGTGCACCTATCTTAGCCTTACAAGAAGGCAACCAAGATTTCGTTGTCTACTGTGATGCCTCACACTAAGGCTTAGGAGCTGTGTTAATGCAGAGACAGAAAGTGATTGCTTATGCTTCAAGGCAACTGAAGAAGCACGAGCAGAATTACTTTACTCATGATCTAGAGCTTGGTTCCGTAGTTTTTGCCTTAAAAATCTGGAGACACTACCTATATGGAACAAAGTGCACAATGCATACCGACCACAAAATTTTGCAACACATTCTAGACCAGAAGGAGCTTAACATGAGACAACGTCGTTGGATAGAATTGCTCAGTGACTATGACTGTGATATCAAATACCACACAGGTAAAGCCAACGTAGTTGCAGATGCACTAAGCTGCAAGGGAACTGATCCTCCCATGAGAGTTCGAGCCTTAGTTATAACCATTAGCTTGGATCTACCCAAGCAGATATTAGAGGCTGAACTCTGAGAAAAGAATACTGAAAACATTAGAAAGGAAGACATAGGAGGAATGCTTAGGACCGATCTAAACAAGGTGAAGTTAGAAGCCAGAGCAGACAGAACGTTATGTTTACACGGGAGAAGTTGGTTACCATGTTACGGAGACTTGAGAAACGTGATCATGCACGGATCTCATAAGTCTAAGTACTCCATACATCCCGGATCTGAAAAGATGTATCAGGACGTGAAGAAGTTATATTAGTAGCCAAACATGAAGGGAGACATTGCCACATACGTGAAAAACTGTCTGACTTGTGCCAGAGTGAAGACAGAAGATCAAAGACCATCAGGTTTGTTAGTCCAACCCGAGATACCAAAATGGAAATGGGACAACATCACCATGGACTTCATTACCAAACTTCCTACTTCATCTCACAGTTACGATATAATTTGGGTAATCATTGACCGACTCACAAAATCAGCTCATTTCTTACCCATCACAGAAAATGACTCTCTGAACAAGTTGGCCAAACTATACCTAAAGGAAGTTGTGACTAGACACGATATACCAGTATCAATCATCTGTGATCGAGATGGCAGATATACGTCAAACTTTTGGAAAGCTTTTCAACGAGCTTTAGGAATAAACTTGGACATGAGTACTGCCTATCACTCACAGACTGACGGTCAGAGTGAACGAACAATCCAAACAATGGAAGACATGCTGAGGGAATGTGTGATCGACTTTGGAAAAGGATGGGTCGAACATATACCATTAGTTGAATTCTCCTACAACAACAGCTACCATGCCAACATCAAAGCAACACCATTCGAGGCCCTCTTGGCCGCAAGTGTAGATCACCCGTGTGCTGGGCAGAGGTGGGGGAATTTCATCTGACTGGACCCGAACTGATCCAAGAGACTAATGAGAAGATCACTCATATCAAACAAAGAATTCAAGCTGCACAAGACAGACAAAAGAGCTATGCAGATTGCAAACGAAAACCTATGAAATTCGCAGTAGGTGACTGTGTCATGCTCAAGGTATCACCTTGGAAGGGCGTTGTATGATCTGGAAAACGTGGGAAATTAAATCCACGTTACGTAGGACCCTTCAAAGTAATCACCAGAATCGGTGAAGTCGCTTATCGTTTAGAGTTACCCCAGCAGTTGAGTCGGGTACACTCTACATTCCACGTCTCAAACCCGAAGAAGTGCTACGCGGATGAGCCGTTAGCCAAGCCATTGGAGGGAGTCCACTTTGATGACAAACTCCAATTCATAGAAGAACCTGTTGAAGTCATGGAGAGAGTAGTCACGAAACTAAAGCGAAGCCAAATTCTGTTAGTTAAGATACGTTGGAACTCTAGGAGAGGTCTTGAGTTCACCTAGAAACGTGAAGACTCATTTAGAGCTAAGTACCCACACCTGTTCACCTGAGCAGTAACGTCATCTTAAGCTTTGAGGACAAAGCTAAAATAACGAGATAGTGTTGTAAACCTATAAATTTCAGGTTTTGACTATGACATCATTGTACACCTCACCTCATGATATCTATATATATTACCACATTTGCATGAAATATTTGAGCAATCATATGCATCATACATGAGCATACATCATTTAAATAATCAAAACATGGAAACTTTTGATCATATGGCATTTTATTATGATTATAAGTATTTAACCATAAGGACACAGTCACATTTGTATGACTACATTATATGAGCATGTCAGGCTTTAAACAATCATACATTGGAACTATTAAGTCACCTAAAACACATGAACATAAGCATTCATCAATTTGATTTATAAAAATCTAAACTAATGATCACAGTTTAATGACGATTACCAAAGAACTATTTTATGCTTCAAAATATATATTTATATATTTTCCTCACCTCAAAAACAATACTACAATAGCTAAAACTAAGTTAATTGTAGCACATATCATGTAGTTTATGGTGTCCAAAAATGAGCTTCTATCTCCTTGTAGAACTCAAGATATGGTAAAAATGGTGAAAGTGAAAGTAAAAATCAGATTTTGGGAAATTAAAGTATAATAGTATTATATAAGCACTCAAATAAAAATAGTATAAAATGTGAATTAAAACCCACTAACTTATATAATACATTTATATAAATATGTATAAGGATAAATAAATGGACATTTTATAAAAATGGTAGTTTGATAAGTTTTATAAGTTATAAAACTATAAACATGATTTTTATGACTTTTTCGGCTATTACCGTAAAATTAACGTTTTTCGCCAATTAAAACTTAGACGATCAAACCCGTCTAATGTAAACTTTTATAAACTAATATGCTGATATATAAACATATATAACAAGTAAAAACCGATAAAACCCGAACTATAAAACATACGGATATTAACGGGCCAAGTTAATGTTATTGGACTAATAATACAACAAAATGGGCTAAAACACTTATAAACTTATTTATTGGGCTTAACCCATTTAGGCCCAACATGTAAGGTGTAAATACTGATAATACAAGTATGAAATGGATTAATACAAGTTAATGAACTTATAATAGGCTTATTGGACCTAAAACACGTAAATAGATAAAACTAGTAAACTAGTATAAAAGTTATCGACACATAACACTAAAATGAGTAAATGAGAATATGTAAACCCACTTGATCATCATATATATATAATCATCATATGTATACATAATTGTTATTTTTATAAAGTCATTGGACAAGAGTCTAAGACGAGTATTATTTGTCTAGGTTTCCGTGATTGAAGCACGTACCGTACGTCCGAATTGCCGATAACCCGCCTTCCCACATCAACGTGAGTTCATAGCCTCGCACTCTTTTAAATGTTTTTATGAAATGTTTTATAAACCCGCGAGGGAGATAACATGTTAGCTTTTATAAAATAGGACACTAGTTGTCCCGATTGTTTGTTTATTGATTTGGACCCGAATGATTGTATGACCCGATGAATGATTAAATGACCCGATTGATGAAATAAAATGGATTATTAAAGTTAGGTTATGTCACTAAAAGTCCCATTAGCATTAATTGTGAACTACCGGGATTTGGTAGACGCTTATGCATATAATAGTACTATTTAGGGACGATCACCCCAGTTCGCGCCTTGACGGTTGATCCCCGTTGTGCCACATTGATTGGTAAGCGAATTTATGTATGAGAAGATTTACACAAGTGTGATTATTGTGACGACACGCTAATTTACATGGGCAAATTGAGTTTCGGGCTAGCTACCCGTTGTTTGGTTTAGTAAGGTAACAATGTCATGCGGCTTATAATAATCCAATTTACGAAATACTGCTATACGCACCGATTTACGATATACTGCCTGACTAACAATATAGGGTCTTATTATTGATATTATGTTCGTGTTTTGGTTTTTCATAACCATATTCATATAACGGTTTTTATTTAACTTTATACAACGTTATAAAACGTATTGTATGATGTTTTTATGACATTGGCTCGTATAATGATTTTGAAGGCGAAAGCCTATATTATGATTTTGATAAGGAATTGTATAAAATGACTTTGGCTATTTTATGGCCTATTAAAATGATTTGTACAAAATGATTTTCGGTAATAATTTTATACCGATGTTATATTGATGGTTTATTAAACTCTATGAATTCACTCGGCGTTATCGCTGACCTTTTCTTTTAACATGTTTTATCTCAGGTAATTGAAGGTAATTCTGAGGAAGACATCAAGAATTCATGGCCCGCACCTAAATATTAATTTCCATTCAAATGCTTTGTAAAACCTGTATAAAATACAATGAATTGGGACCTATGTAAATTTGACATTTATGAATGGAAATACTTTATTATAAAATGACGCGATTTTTAAGCGTTGTCTATGATGTGAGTAATGTTCTATCCCGTAACACCAACGAGTCTTCCGCTGTATTGAGTTGTATAAATTTGGGGGTGTTACAGTTTGGTACCAGAGCTCTCGTTATAGAGAACGAAAGATTTTTAAAATCAAGGTTTTGAATAAAACATTTCAAAATCTTTTAACTATAAGCATTTTTCTAAAAATGTCTAAAAATCTTTTGACTATAACGGTGCCGAAGAATTCCCGAGTTACCGACAACGCCAGACTGAGAAGTGTTATTTTAATATATATATATATAACTTGGATTTTATATATATATATATATATATATATATATATATATATATATATATATATATATATATATATATATATATATATATATATATATATATATATATATATATATATATATATATATATATATATATATATATATATATATATATATATATATATATATATATATATATATATATATATATATATATATATATATATATATATATATATATATATATATATATATATATATATATATATATATATATATATATATATATATATATATATATATATATATATATATATATATATATATATATGATGTAATTTTATTACATGATTGTTTGATGATTATTTTGATATTTATACGAGGTATTTATACGACGTAGATTGTCACAAGGAACCCTAAATCCCCTAGTAAATTAATCGAAGCTATTCTCGTAGGAATTCTAGCTATCCTGGATCTAAACCAAGTTGTGGATATTTATGATCCCGACAAAATGGTTGATATTTGTAGAAATGTAGATATTAGTTGATTGTGATATTGAAGAAGAATTGGCGAGATTAAATCTGATATCGATGTCATGACGATCTTTCCTTATAGAGTGGGGTTTGACAAAACGTTACCACCTAGAAAGATGTCATCTGATTCGTTGTCATCCAATTCTTAAATTGAAATCGAAAGGGTGAATGTTGCACTTGAGGCTGTCATTAGAACCATTACCCAAAAGCCTCATGCCACTAGTACCTTTCCGAGAAGTCTAGTTGAATGATCGAGTCATTTCATACTAGCGACTTATTTGATAATTATTGTTGTAAGAGCTATAGGATTGGAAATTAAGTGTTATTCATACTGAGCTTTTATTGCCCTATTAAGGTCTAAGAATAAGATTAAAGTATTGGAAAATGAGGTAGGATGTCGCATTGAGTATGATTTGATTGAAAACTTGAATAAAGTAAAATTTAGCCCGTATGGAATATGGGATTGATAAGAGGAAGTCGTTAAGTTCTGTGATTGAATTATAAGGTTTTAATTGATTGTAGGTTTGTGTTAAGGGTTGTTCCTAGGCCATTGTCCAATGACGAGGATGCCTAGTGTCCAAGAAATAAATTGAAGAAATATTCTTCTGAATTGGGACCGATGCATCTTCCGGGACATATGGAACACCTAATGACTCTTGTAGATTAGTATTTATTGTGGTATCTTTTAAAAATAATCCCTAACTTAACTGAGACATCAGTTAGTAGGATGAGTTCTTGGAATTGTATGACATAGTGACACGTAATGTGTTACGGTACAATTTGACTTGTTTGTGATTAATGAAAAGACTACCTTTGATTGCTAAATTCTACATGTATCGATGTTATCTATCTTTTCTTGCTTCATCCTAATGTTCGCATTAGTAATGCAACCATTGAACAAGTACTCATCTTGAATTGAGTTACGTTGTGGATTATTCTTTTTGAGTGCCATCGAGGTCACGAACCTCATGATTATTTGGCTAAAGCTCATTTCCTAGCATATTGTAGTTAGTTCTTGGTGAACAACTTTTCATCACTCCTTTGCAGATCACTCATTGTTTTTATAAGATAAAACAGTATCCCTTGAGAAAAATTGAATTTTCATCATCATACGGATTATTCAAAGTGAGATTTATAAGTAATTGTTATCGAAATGAAGTTGTTTATGAAACACCTTGGAAAACTTGATTGTTTTCATAACAAAGAAAATCTTTGTAAATTTATTTTTGATTCTTATTTAAAGATTAAGCAAGAAAATGTTTTTATTATAAACATGATGATAAAATTTTGACGAACTGAGTATTGCATCGTTAATCTTTAAATTGTATATAGTTGCGCGCCTACATACAATTTAGAATGGACCATGCAAGGCTGATTAGTAGTCACCATAAAACTGATTAATAAACACTAAATTTTCTTTGAAGATTGTGAAAGATTAAAATTTATGAGATCTGCAAGAAGTGAAAAATAAGGACATAATGTTAGGGACACCTACATATGTGCCTGTAGCATCTATTCTTCTGAGTCGAATTTACTCATCTGTGGAAATTGTCTTATTTGACAATTGGCTATTCTTTCTTGTCCAATTCTCCCGTAGTGAGATTCTTAGGAAAAGTATCTGATTACCGAGTGTTGATACCCGACTGGATGTATCGACATTCCTATCATTTCTTTTGATTTGATTTCATTTGAATGACCTGTGTAACGATCCGAGGAGCTTTCAAATGCGTACTCGAATTATGAAAACATGGGATATATTCATATTCTTTAAATGTTTTCGTCTGTATCTGATTTGAAATTTTCTCGCGTACATTATGCGTTGACCTTACTCTTTTAAGATTAGTTATGTCTCCTTGAATCTGAGAAGGATTATGAGTTATTATTAGTCTTTTGAGAAGTTCACATCTTATCGACGGCAATAGAACTGAAAATTTGATAGTGCTAGTAGAATGGATTGATTGATTATGACATGACGACATTGTCTTAATTGATGGGAACTCGAATAGAATTCCCCTAAATGATAAGATGTTGATTATCAAAAGTGATCTAAATAATTCTTGATGGATGACCATATCATGCATTTAGACTTGAAATTATACCGTGAATGGTTGTGAATTAGTCATAGATATTATAATCTAGAAAGAACCTAATATGAATTTATTAAAAGTTGTTCCCGTTATTTGAAACCTTAGAACGTATTTAATTGGTAAATTACCTAGACTTTCGCCTTTAGGGAAAGTTGAATTTGGCATTGATTATATTTTCGGTGCTGCACCTGTGGCGTGTGCACTGTACGTTAGCACCATCTGAATTAAAAGAATTATCGTACAACTGAGAGAGTTGTCGGAGAAAGCTTTTATTCTACCAAGCTCGTCATCATGAAGAGCTATGGTGTTATCATTCCTTATGTTTATTGATTACCGTGAACTAGGTAAATTGACGATTAAAAATCTATATCCATTACCCAAGATGATAGATTTGTTTGATCATTTATAAGGTTCTAGCGTATATTCGAAAATTTGATTCACGGCATGGTTATCATCAACTTCGCGTCCGCGAAAAAGATTATCTATTCCAATCACTACATCCAGAACTTGTAATGAACATTATGAGTTTCACGTGATGTCGTTTGGATTGACTAATACACATGTAGCATCTATAAATTTGGTGAATCTCGTGTGTAGGCTGTAATTTGATAAATTCATGCTCGTGATCATTAAGGACCATTTGTTTGTTTATAAGAATAAGAAGAAGTTAATAATTAATTATAGATTGCCCTGAATTGGCCGAACAATAAAAACCTGTACCTTAAATATTTAACATGTGATTAAAGACTTAATCCTTTATATTATTCGACCATGTGATTAATAGAAAATGGAAATATGTTTTGACAATTATTTTAACAAAGGATTTTTAAGGGATTATTTCCTTATACACAAATCATTTAACTAAACTCCTGTTTAGGGGTAAATATTTATGTATACCTCAAGACAACCTAAGAGGGATTGAGGAAACCTTTTAAACCATGTCTTGAAATTCGAAGCGACAATTTTTGCTTTTCAACTAAGAAAATTTTGACCAAAGTGTAACAAAGATTTTTCGAACATTTACGAATCTTAATATTTATTTTCGATAAATCAACAAAAATCGTGTTAATTAAATTCATATTTATTTTGAACATTTTTATATAATTGGTCAAACCAAGAAATTTAAAGTTTTTATGTTTGCGTTTCATAAGAATTAAATATTTGACATTTAATTACTTGTAATAATTATCGACGCTTTAGACGTCGGATTGAGCAAAACAGATAAAAATGATAGTAGAGACGAAACTAAAACATAGAAAATATGAAGAAAGAAACTTTGAATGAATACGGACATGATATTTATTCCATCAGGGAAGGTGAACGTAATTACTAACACATTATGTAAAAATATAAAAAATAAAAAATAAAAAAAAGAACCAATTAGGACATGTTCCTTAATAATGAAGGTGCAAAATAAATTGCCGAACAATTTAAAAATAGCCGATGCTTGTAAAAAGGATAATATAGATAATAAAAAGGGGGTTCACGTCTAATGTGAACTATTAGAATTGAGAAGCCAATGGCGTTAAATGTATAAAAGGCCACTTGTGGTTGCCTAAAAATGGAGATTTTGAGATATAGTTATGTTGGAATCTTGTAAGTATAAGTATTCTATTCCTGTCATTTCTGATTTAATGTATCATTATCAGAAGAGGTTGTACTAATGGCAGATTATGAAGGCAGACATCGCCTCATACATTAGTAAACATCTAACTATTACAAAGGTCATCATCTGAATTTGATTCGATTTGGGTCATCGTCGACAAACTGACCAAATCTACTAATATCATTCCTATTAATGATAGATTCTTGATGAAGAAATTGACTCTTTTGTATTTAATGGAGTTGTGTAAACATGGTGTGCCTGTATCGATCATCTCTATCAAGATCCTCGCTTCGCATCGAATTTCTAGAGATTTGCTCAGAAGTCATTGGGAACGAACCTTGATGAGAGTACTGTTTACCACCCCAAATCGAAGGGACGAGGTAAAGTAACAATACAAAACACTAGAAGTCTTGTTTTATGTTCGAATGATTGACCTTTGGTAATGAACCGTATAATCGTTTTCCTTTGGAGAGATTATCATTGATAATTATCGTGTTAGGATCGAGATCGAATCTTGTTAAGATTTAAATATTAGAGCATCTGTAAGCAGGAGTTGGGATGAAGACACCCGACATACATCCATTGTGAGTTGGACATGTCTTTTAGGTTTTAATGTTGCCTATGATGACAAACCTAACCTTGCAAAATACCCGACCCGTGAGACCTGAAATGGTTGTTGAAATTAGGATTTAATTATTGACTGCCGGTAGTGGGCAGGAAGTTATATGAATATGAAATGTAGATCTTAAAGTGCCAGATGGGTAGCGAAGTTATGCCAAAAATTTTAACCATGGAAAATGAATAGATGATCTGAAAGATCATGGGATATAAGTCCCCGTTGTATGGGACCATAGAGATGATGTAAAACTTTGGTATGAAAGGCATATAAGCTGGATCTACCCTAGGACTTCAAGAGCTGCATGAATTATGTTTCGTATATCGTACTTGATAAAACGCTTATCAAGTGAAAATCTGACTATTCCTTAATAAAGTTTAGATCGGCGAAAAGTTGCATTCATCAAAAACCCATGAACATCATGGATAGAGAAAGTAAGTCAACATTAAGCCTGATCTTATTCCCGTAGTTATGTTTGATGAAACTCGCGTATTGTAATGGGTTACACTTGTGAGAAAAGACCGAATGTGGAGGAAATACCCACATGGCTTTAACTCTATAAGAAGCGAGTAGTAAGATGATCTTTGAGGACAAAGATCCTGTTTAGGGGTAAATGCTGTGACAATCCGTCAAATTATGGTTGATATTTTTATTCTCAATATTTAATTAAAAATATTTTTTTAATGTTATATTATGAACTCACTTATTTTTGGGAAGTAATTTGGATTTACGTCTTGAAGTAGCATCGACTACGTCTAAACCGGAGGATCCTACGTTACGTGCTTACGTTTACATACACCGTTTTGGTGACAGTCCGACATTTCAGAAAATAAATTTGTCCGTGAATATTATTTTGAGATTTTAAATTTGTGTTGGTTCATAAACTCACAAATTTACGAGAAGAGATTAGGACTTACGATTATAATTTAACGTCCTTTACGACTAAACTAGAAACCTTAGGATTACGTATTTACGTTTTCGAACTCCGTTTTTTATGAGACAATTTTTATTAGATTCGTTTTGTGCTGTTGATTCATAATTTATAAAAACGTTTTTCGTAAAACGACCCGAGGGCACGTAAATCGAGGAAACTAGAATCGAGGAGTACCCGTAAATAATTGGGGATGAGACAAAAACAAGTTTTTCCCCACCCCCACTAACCCACGGCTAAAACAAGGACACACACATTGTGATGTGTCAAACTTGCAACAAACAAGCTTACACTTGTTTACTTAGCTTCACATGGAAGCAAACTTGTCCCACCAACATCAAAACCACTAAACACAACCATTAGTTTTCATTTCTTACATGCAAAATCCACCAAAGTCTCCTCCCTCTCTCCATCTATGCCGTCCCATCCTCACCATAACACCTCACTTTGATCAAATTTAACCACAAACATTTGTTATAATTAACATATGTTAATCTCCCTTGAAAGAGATGAAGATTGGTGCAAGTTATAACATCCAAGGAGGAGTTTATATGGATTCTTAGGGCTGATTTTCCACAAGGAGTTCTTGAAGAATGGTGGTCTTGAAGATGGTCTTGGTTTATCACAAGTTTCTCCATCAAAATCCATGTCTTGATCACAACCTACATCATCATGGTGGTATAAAGATTGTTCTCCTCATCCTCTTGTTATTTTGATTATGTAATCATATATTTTCTTTCCTATTGTATATGTATATGATGATTATATGATGATAAAAGTATTGTGTGGGGATTTGGTGTTGATAAATATGATTAAAAAGATGAAAAACTATAAGAAACAAGGCTAAAATCTTGCTTAAATTGTTGGCTATATAAAAATAGTAACTAACCACATGTTAAACTGATAAAATGGCAAATTGGAAAAAATATAAAGTAAGTATAAGATGTCATACACATGTGAGAGTTGGCCATACAATGGAATCATTATAATGAGTGAGATATGACTAAAACAAGTTTAGAGTACCAATGTGAATAGTCAGTTTTGGACGGACTATTAAGGATATTTAGAACTGGATTGAGCAGTAGCTAAAACTAAGTTAATTGTAGCACATATCATTTAGTTTATGGTGTCCAAAAATGAGCTTCTATCTCCTTGTAGAACTCAAGATATGGTAAAAATAGTGAAAGTGAAAGTAAAAATCAGATTTTGGGAAATTAAAGTATAATAGTATTATATAAGCACTCAAATAAAAATAGTATAAAATGTGAATTAAAACCCACTAAATTATATAATACATTTATATAAATATTTATAAGGATAAATAAATGGACATTTTATAAAAATGGTAGTTTGATAAGTTTTATAAGTTATAAAACTATAAACATGACTTTTACGACTTTTTCGGCTATTACCGTAAAATTAGCATTTTTCGCCAATTAAAACTTAGACGATCAAACCCGTCTAATGTAAGCTTTTATAAACTCATATACTGATATATAAACATATATAATAAGTAAAAACCGATAAAACCCGAACTATAAAACATACGGACATTAACGGGCTAAGTTAACGTTATTGGACTAATAATACAACAAAATGGCCTAAAACACTTATAAACTTATGTATTGGTCTTAACCCATTTAGGCCCAACATGTAAGGTGTAAATACTGATAATACAAGTATGAAATGGATTAATACAAGTTAATGAACTTATAATAGGCTTATTGGACCTAAAACACGTAAATAGATAAAACTAGTAAACTAGTATAAAAGTTATCGACACATAACACTAAAATGAGTAAATGAGAATATGTAAATCCACTTGATCATCATATATATATAATCATCATATGTATACATAATTGTTATTTTTATAAAGTCATTGGACAAGAGTCTAAGACGAGTATTATTTGTCTAGGTTTCCGTGATTGAAGCACGTACCGTACGTCCGAATTGCCGATAACCCGCCTTCCCACATCAACGTGAGTTCATAGCCTCGCACTCTTTTAAATGTTTTTATGAAATGTTTTATAAACCCGCGAGGGAGATAACATGTTAGCTTTTATAAAATAGGACACTAGTTGTCCCGATTGTTTGTTTATTGATTTGGACCCGAATGATTGTATGACCCGATGAATGATTAAATGACCTGATTGATGAAATAAAATGGATTATTAAAGTTAGGTTAAGTCACTAAAAGTCCCATTAGCATGAATTGTGAACTACCGGGATTTGGTAGACGCTTATGCATATAATAGTACTATTTGGGGACGATCACCTCAGTTCGCGCCTTGACGGTTGATCCCCGTCGTGTCACATTGATTGGTAAGCGAATTTATGTATGAGAAGATTTACACAAGCGTGATTATTGCGACGACACGCTAATTTAGATTGGCAAATTGAGTTTCGGGCTAGCTACCCGTTGTTTGGTTTAGTAAGGTAACAATGTCATGCGGCTTATAATAATCCAATTTACGAAATACTGCTATACGCACTGATTTACGATATACTGCCTGACTAACAATATGGGGTCTTACTATTGATATTATGTTCGTGTTTTGGTTTTTCATAACCATATTCATATAACGGTTTTTATTTAACTTTATACAACGTTATAAAACGTATTGTATGATGTTTTTACGACATTGGCTCGTATAATGATTTTGAAGGCGAAAGCCTATATTATGATTTTGATAAGGAATTGTATAAAATGACTTTGGCTATTTTATGGCCTATTAAAATGATTTGTACAAAATGATTTTCGGTAATAATTTTATACCGATGTTATATTGATGGTTTATTAAACTCTATGAATTCACTCGGCGTTATCGCTGACCTTTTATTTTAACATGTTTTATCTCAGGTACTTGAAGGTAATTCTAGGGAAGACATCAAGAATTCACGGCCCGCACCTAAATATTAATTTCCATTCAAATGCTTTGTAAAACCTGTATAAAATACAATGAATTGGGACCTATGTAAATTTGACATTTATGAATGGAAATACTTTATTATAAAACGACGCGATTTTTAAGCGTTGTCTATGATGTGAGTAATGTTCTATCCCGTAACACCAACGAGTCTTCCGATGTATTGAGTTGTATAAATTTGGGGGTGTTACATGTTTGCTAGCTAAGTCTTCTTATGATGAGTCTAATTTATGGCATAGAAGGTTAGGTCATGAAATTTCAAGAATCTTAACAGATTAGTGAATAGGAATTTGGTTAGAGGGTTACCTAACAAATCTTTTCAAAATGATTTCACATGTGCTGCTTGTCAAAAAGGTAAACAACATAGAGCCTCTTGTAAGACCAAGACTGTCAATACCGTGACAAAGCCTTTGCAACTCTTGCATATGGATTTGGTTGGTCCAGTTTCTGTAAGAAGCATTAGTCATAAGACCTTTTGTCTAGTCATAACTGATGATTATAGCAGATTCAGTTGGGTTTTCTTTTTAGCTCTTAAGAGTGAAACCAATGAATTACTTAAGGATTTTATCACTTTAGTTGAAAAGAAGTTCACTAAAATAGTAAGTTTTTTAAAGTTCCCTATATAAAAGCCTAGCAAAACTTAACTTAAACACGTTAAGGATACTAGCTAGAGTAAACTTAGATAAGTAAACTCGGGTTGAGTCAAAATATTCACGACTTTGAAAAATTCAAAACCACTTTATTAAAAATTTATTATAGAAAAGAAAGTAAATAACGATAACAAAGGAAACACTACTATACTACTAGGCCAAAATAGATTAAAAATTTTGAAAAATGTTGAAAAATTAGATTTTCCGGTTAAAATGAGGGCAAATTCATGGAAAAGACCACTTACTTCGATAGAAGTCCCCCCTACACTTGATATAAACATTGTCCTCAATGTTTAAGCATGTGGGAGTAAACTCCCCTACACTTAGGACATTGTGCACTTTGTTTAATGCTTGCTAAGGGAAGGACAACTATAGTGATTTCAATGTGAACATATAACATATGAAATATTGAATCACGACAGTTTAGGATAGAACCAGGAAGATGGGTACACGGGATCACGGTTCGCCAAAAGTCATCGATAATGGATCTTTGAAGCTTTAATCCCTACGCAACACAAGAAACAAGACAACAAACACATACGGGGCTCCCCCTACACTTATTATAAAAACGGTAAAGGATAGACCACGGGTTGCCTCCCGAGAAGCGTTTGTTTTTGTTAACCGAGTCTCGAGCCTGACTCGACCCATAATTAATTCAAGGGAAATGTGGTGAGGGATGGAATCATCTCATGAGAGATGTCCTCACCAAAGTACAACTTCACGCGCTGGCCATTCACCTTAAAGTTGGGCCCATTTGGCTGAGAAAGCTCAATGGTGCCATAGGGGAAGACTTTGGCGACGGTGAATGGACCAAACCAGCGGCTCTTCAACTTGCCCGAAAAGATCTTCAACCAAGAGTTAAAGAGTAAGACGTGATCACCAACGTGGAACTCTCGGTCCTTAATCTTAGCATCATGGATGATTTTGGTCTTCTCCTTGTAGATCAACGAGTTCTCATAAGCTTCATTCCTCAATTCATTTAGCTCATTGAGTTGAATCTTCCGAAGATCGTCGGCTTTGTTGATGTCAAAGTTAGCCCACTTCAAGGCCCAGTATGCCTTATGCTCCAGCTCAATAGGGAGGTGGCATGCTTTCCCGTACACAAGACGATAAGGTGTGCAACCAATCGGGGTCTTATAAGCGGTACGGAAAGCCCACAAAGCATCATCTAACTTATCGGCCCACGAGGCACGATGCTCTCCCACAGTACGCTCAAGAATTTGCTTCAATCCACGGTTAGATATCTCGGCTTGACCATTTGTTTGAGGATGATAAGCGGTGGAAAGACGGTGATTGACACCGTACTTAGCCATGACTCGAGCAAATTGATCATTGCAAAAATGAGTCCCACGGTCACTGATTATAGCACGAGGAACACCGAATCGAGCAAAAAGCTGCTTCAAAAAGTTCACAACCACCCTCGCATCGTTCGTAGGGAGAGCCTTAGCTTCAACCCATTTAGAAACGTAGTCAACGGCTACGAGGATGTACTTGTTCACTTTAGATGATGGAAATGGCCCCATAAAGTCGATGCCCCATACATCAAAGATTTCACATTCTTGTATGAAATTTTGAGGCATCTCATCTTTATGTGTGATCTTGCCTTGTCGTTGGCAAGCATCACTACGTTTAACCATTTCATGAGCGTCATGATAAATGATGGGCCAATAAAATACAGAGTCGAAAACTTTCTTCGCGGTGTAATTGGGACCAAAGTGACCACCGGTGGGTCCTTTATGGCAAGCTTCGAGAATGTCGAAAGCTGCGGCAACACACCGACGAATAGTCAGATCAGCACATTGTTTGAAGAGATAAGGTTCATCCCAAAAGTAAGTCTTAATATCTTTAAAGAACTTCTTCTTTTGTTGGGATGTTAACCCTTCGATGAGGATACCACCCGCTAAGTAGTTTGCAATGTCCATAAACCACGGGGTTTCATCAAGATTGGAATTGATAGACATTAAGGTCTCAAGGGGAAAAGAGTCATTGATCTCTTGATTCGGATGATCCCCTTGATACGGATCCTCAAGTCTACTTAGATGATCCGCGGCTAGGTTTTCCGCTCCCTTTTTGTCACGAATTTCAATTTTAAATTCTTGAAGGAGCAAAACCCAACGAAGAAGTCTTGGCTTAAAATCTTGTTTAGTCAACAAGTACTTCAACACAGAATGATCGGTGTACACGATGGTGGTGGAAAGGACAAGATAGGGGCGGAATTTCTCAAAAGCATACACTACAGCTAAAAGCTCTTTTTCGGTAGTGGTATAATGCAATTGAGCCCTCGTCTTGTCTTGCTAGCATAGTGGATTGGTTGGAAGTGTTTGTTCACTCTTGGGCCCAAAACCGCTCCTATAGCAAAGTCGCTAGCATCACACATCAATTCAAAAGGTAGCTCCCAATTAGGGGTAACCAAGACCGGTGCCTTAGTTAGCTTATCCTTAAGAAGATTGAAGGATTCAAGACACTCTTTGGAAAAGATGAAAGGAGTATCTTTTTCTAAGAGGTGGGTCATCGGGCGAGCGATTTTAGAAAAATCTTGAATGAATCGACGGTAGAAGCCCGCATGACCAAGGAAACTTCTCACACCCTTCACGGTTGAAGGTGGAGGTAATTTGGCTATGACATCTACTTTAGCATGGTCCACTTCAAGACCGACTTATGAGATTTTATGTCCAAGTACAATGTCTTCTTTTACCATGAAATGGCATTTTTCTCAATTTAGAACAAGGCGAGTGTCTTCACACCGCTTAAGCATGCGTTCCAAATTGGCAAGGCAATGAGAGAAAGAATCACCATAGACCGAGAAATCATACATGAAGACTTCCATAGTTTCTTCAACCATGTCATGGAATATAGCCATCATACACCTTTGGAAAGTCCCAAGAGCATTGCATAAGCCGAAAGGCATTCTTTTGTAAGCAAATGTTCCATATGTACAAGTGAATGTGGTTTTTTCTTGGTCTTTGGGATCGATGGGAATCTGAAAATACCCGGAGAAACCGTCTAAGAAGCAGTAATAGTTATTACCCGCTAGACGTTCAAGCATTTGGTCCATGAAAGGAAGGGGAAAATGATCCTTTCTCGTAGCATCATTGAGTTTGCGATAGTCTATACAAACTCTCCACCCAATAACGAGACGAGTAGGAATCAACTCGTTGTTTTCATTGGGCACAACGGTGATTCCGCCTTTCTTAGGCACACAATGGACGGGACTAACCCATGATGAATCCAAGATAGGGTAGATCATTCCCGCATCAAGAAGTTTGATAACCTCTTTTTTGATAACGTCATGGATCTTGGGATTCACCCTTCTTTGGTTTTGAATAGTGGGTTTAAAGTCGTCCTCCATGAGAATTTTATGTGTGCCAAAGTGAGGATCAATTCCACGAATATCGGAGATTTTCGAAGCAATCGCTTTCTTGTGATTCTTCAGCACGGCGATAAGTCGAGATTTTTCTTCCTCTTTCAAGTTCTTTGCGATGATGACGGGTGACTTCTTATCGTCTTCAAGGAAAACGTACTCGAGATGAGACGGAAGATCCTTAAGCTCAAAATCCGGAGGATTTTTGATGGAAGGCGTAGTCAAATTCAGATCATCGATAGAGATTTCCTTAGGAGATTGTGGAGAAATATGGTCCTTATTGAGAAGTTTCTCAATGGTACAAATGTCTTCATCCCAATTGGAGGGAGAATCGTCATATTGTAAGTCCACATCTCCCAAAGTTGCTTCAAATTCTTTCAAGATGAAATCACTTTTCACCAAATGGAGTTAGTGATGGAGCAATAGAGGCAACGGTCTCAACAATGGGTAGAGAAGAAGAACCACTTTTACAAGCGTCTTTGAAATGTTCTTCACAAGCCTCATCAAGAACGTCAATGAAATTAACGCTCTCATTTTCAGAAGGCTGCTTAGAATGTTTACCCATGTTAAAGACGATTTTATCGTCACCAACTCTCATGATTAATTCGCCCGCGGCTACATCAATGAGAGTGCGACCGGTCCTCAGAAATGGACGTCCGACGATTAATGGAACACGGGGATCCATCTCGTAGTCAACGACAACAAAATCCGCCGGAAAGGTGAATTTGTCGACACCAACAAAGACGTCTTCGGTTATCCCCACTGGATAAGAAACCGTACGGTTAGCTAATTCCAAAGTCATTCGTGTGGGGACTAGCTCGGGTAGAGATAATTGTTTCCAAACGCTTAAAGGCATTAAGTTGATACTAGAACCTAGATCGGCTATGGCCATACAATTCTCTACCCCGGGGAAGTTGCAAGGAATCAAGAAACGACCCGGATCACCAAGTTTGGTTGGTAATTTCCTTAAGAGGACTACAGAGCAATTCTCATTAAGTTGGGTCTAAGCGATATCAAGGAGTTTCTCTTTATCACTGAGAAGATCTTTAAACATTTTCGCATACTTCGGTATGTGAGCGAGAGCCTCAGCAAAGGAGATATTGAAATTCAGTTGTTTAAACATTTTGAGAAAGTTAGAAACCTGAATATCATCCTTGTTCTTCAACTTCTCTTTCCTCAACCTTGAGGATAAGGTATATTGTGTTGAGATGAAGGCTTTGGAATGGAATTCTCACTCACATCCTTGGGTGGTGGAGGGGTGGAAGTAGAAGGTGGAGGAATTGGAGAAGGGGACTCGTTTTCCGTTGTCACAATCACCGGTGTAGGTGTAGGAATCTCGGGTTCCTTTAAACCTTTGCCACTTCGGGTGGTGATTGCTTTCATCTCCCCTCTTGGATTAGCAACGGTGTTACTCGGAAGAGAACCCGAACCAGAGGCTTGAGTACTTGGGAAAAAACTAGCCATCATATCCCTTAAGTTATTCGTTTGATTGTTCATAGAGTTTCTCATATCGGCTTGAAGAGCATTCCCTTGTTTCGCCATGTCATTCCTTAGCTCGGCTCGAATATCATTCCCTTGTTTTGCCATGTCACCTTTCAAGAATTGGCTTTGAAGATTCGTCACCATCTCTCTGTTGGTCCTCATGTAAGCTTCGAGGTCTTGGTTCAATGCCATGGGTTGATTGAGAGGTGGGGCTTGGTAAGCTGAATTATTTCCTTGAGGTGGATACGGGTTTCTTTCGGATTGATATTGATTGGTAGCTCGAGGTTGGCTTTGATTGTTGCGATTGAAATTGTTTTGGTTTTGGTTTTGAGGAGAAAAACCGAGTGGAGATAGATAGTTGTTGGAACGATAACTGAGCAAGTTACGGTCTCCTTGAGGACGTGCTTGATAGCCTCCTGTAGAAAAGTTACCATTGGCGGCATACACATTTTCCGGATTGTCAAGAGTAGAAGGACAATCGGTGTATGAATGAGAACCCCCGCAAATCTCACAAGAAGTTGCTATAGCTTTAGCTTGTTGAAATTGGTTTGTAGCCATGCTTAGGAAGTTTTTGTTCATCTCAGCTACTTGGCGACTAAGTTCGGTTATCTCTGAGTTGGATGATGTAAAAGAAACATTGGCCCTCTGGTTATTCCTTGAAGATGCAGATGAATCCCAATTTTGTGGTGAGTGGTCATGTTCTCTATCAGCTCTCTACACTCCTCAGGTCTTTTCTTCATGAATGTACCACCGGCGGCAGCATTAATCGTATCACGATCACGAAAAGTTAAACCATTATAGAAAGTATCAATAAAAGTAACGGGGGGCATGTTATCGTTTGGACAACGGTCGATCAAGACATTATAGCGTTCCCAAGCATCGAAAAGCGACTCATCGGGTTCTTGTGTGAATCCGCTGATTTGGTTGCGAAGACTAGTGACCATGGATGGTGGAAAGTAGCGCGACAAAAACTTTTGAGTCATGTCATCCCATGTTTGAATTGAGTTTTTTGGAATACGATCAAACCATTTTTCGGCATCATGGGATAAAGTGTGTGGAAAAAGGTGAAGGCGAAGAAAATCCATGGAAGCACCGGGAAGTTTCATGCATTGGGTGACGGTAATGAACTTGTCGAGATGTTTGTTGGCATCATCATCCGGTAATCCGCTAAACGGGCAAGCGTTATCATGTGATGCTTCAACGAAAATTCAGGAGCCGTGATTTGCATCGGCGCAATCGGTCCTCCGCGTCCGTTCATGGTGGGTTGACAAAGTTCCTCCATTGTTCGTAAATCAAGTAGGGGAACATTGTTGTTGTTGTTATTGTTATTCAAATTGGGTAGAGGTGGGTTGTTATTGTTGTTATGCACACCAGCCATATCTAAATCTTCACGAGTCTCGGGCTCAGAATAATTTGAAGATCTAGTACGCATACACCTGCAAAAGAAAAAGATACCAAAGAAACAGAGAATATATATAATCTTTTTGGTGCAAAACTAAAAGAAATGCTTTTTATAATTTTTTAATGTTTTTGTATTTTTGAAAATTTTATATTTTTTAGAATTTTTGAAAATTTTAGTGCTTGAAAATAACGTTCCTAAAAGAACGGATCCCAAAGTCCAACACGTCTCTCACTAAAAACCGTTAATCTTAACAAAAAGAGCCGGCAGCGGCGCCATTTAATACAAGGTTTTTAGCCAAGTATGAAAGTTCGTAATTCCAAGTCTTTTCGAATTGATTACCGTTAATTAGTGCGACTCAGTCGTTCTTGGTGGAAAAATAAGAAGGGTTTGGTTATCTAAAACTAATTAAAAGAAAAGGCGTCGTTGAGAAATTAAAATAAAAATAAAGCGAGAAAAGATTAAACTAAAATTAAATGACTTAAAAATTAAATGAAGCTAAGTTAAAACGTAAAGAAATGAAAACTATAAAATAAAACACTTTTTAAAAAGAAATTAAGAAAAGACAAATTCAAATAAAGTTTACGAAAAATAAAACAAATAAGTAAAACGAAACTTAAAGAAATTGGCGGGAAAATTAAATTTAAAAATTAAATTTAAATAAAAACTAATTAATTTCACAATACTAAAAAATTGAAATAAATTCGCAACTAAAACCAAGATTTCGTAATTATGTCAAAATTGACATAATTCCGCAGTACAGAAACAAATAATTCCGCAATGATCAATTGCAAGATTTCGCAATGATGGATTGCAAGATTTCGCAATGCAGGAGGTAATTCAATTTCGCAATTATGCGAAATGTAAAGATTTCGCAATGGTAATAAAAGGAAGATTCCACAATTAAAAGTAACATAGATTCGCAATGCTAAAAAATGTTCAAATCCGGAATAACCTAAGGAGAATGATTTCGCAATGATGCGAAATCTATGATTTCGCAATTCACAAGTAAGAAGATTTCACAATCAATCCACAATTCCGCAATGATACAAATGGGAAGAGTTCTCAATCTTAAAGGTTTCAATTTCGCAATACTATAGGTATTGCGAAATCGAATCAGCTTTCCTAAAAAAGTGGAACTCGGGACAAGGACGATTTTAAGCACTTTTATCACAACTTTTCAAGGAAAATAAGCACCCGAAAACACTAATAAGCTAGCAATAAGCTAGGCAAATGATGAAACTTGTAAAACCTTAAACATACGAATCAAGAAACACGTAAAGTAACAAACTTTATGTGTCAAATAGAAAATTAAGATGAAAGAGATGATGAACACAAGATTGTAACTAATAAGAAAGATTAAAAAGATGAAGATTAAGACAAGATTAAGCTTAAAAAGTAAAGGTTTGATTAAAGCAAGAAAGATAAAAGATGAAGCTTTTCTAGTGAGAGAAAGTTAAGAACTTTATCTCTCTAAAAATTAAACTACAAAAATGAAAAATGAACTAAATTAACTAACTAACTAACACTAACACCCTCCTAATGTGTCATTAGGAGGGTATTTATAGGAGGAGGGAAGGTGCATGTGTTGCTTCCTTCTTTCTTTCTTCTCGACTCGATTTAAATGCTTTGTCTTTCTCGACGTCGTCTCGGGATTTGTCGATACAAATTGAACTTGTCTTCTAATTTTCTTCTTCTATTAGACTTGAGTTCTTCGACTTCATTAAACTTCCGTCTTTAGATTTTTTCTTCGATAAATATTCAGAATAGGCCTTGGACTTCCGCTCTTTTTGCACTCTTGATCTTTTGACTTCGTCTTTTCTCGTTTTCTTTGATAAAACCCCGTGATAGCCCATGTTTTCTTCCTTTTTCATCTTTTGGTCCTAAAACACAATAAAAACACAAACCACGCATAATTCCGACTTTTACGACATAAAATACACGTTTTGGTCTTGTTATTATTGGAAATAAGTGGTAAAAGGATAAGTGTTTTCACACTTATTAAACATCACAAAATTTCACCATCTTTTGGGCATCTTTGTAAATTGAAGGCCTATTGTAATCCGAATCAAAGACTTTCTTGGCCGTGTAGTTGGGCCCAAAATGGCCCCCCGTAAGTCCTTTATGAAAAGATTCTAAGATCTTAAATGCTTCGGGCCCATCTACACAACGTCTTATGATTTGGTCGCACATTGCCTGAAGAGGTAAGGGTCATCCCAAAAGAAATATTTTGCTTCCTTGAGAAACTTTTTCTTTTGTTGGGAAGTAAGACCCTCAATAAGCACATCCCCCACAAGATAGTTTGCAATATCCGCAAACCAAGGGGTGGCATCCTCTTGTGAAGAGATAAACATGAGTTCCTCAAGTAGAAAGGATTCATTGATTTCCTTATGTGGTAATTATCCTTGAAAAGGATGATCAAGTCTACTCAAGTGATCCGCCGCTAAATTCTCGGCTCCTTTCTTATCACGGATCTCTATAGAAAACTCGTGTAGCAATAAAACCCATCTCCAAATCCTAGGCTTAGCATCTTGGTTAGTCATAAGGTACTTGAAAGCGAAATGATCCATATACACTATGGTCTTAGAAAGCACAAGATAGGGTCTAAATTTCTCAAAGGCATAAACAATAGCAAGCAACTCTTTTTTCATAGTGGTATAATGAAGTTGAGCACCCGTCATTGTCTTACTTGCATAGTGTATAGGTTGGAAATGCTTATTAACTCTTTGTCCCAAAACGGCCCTCACGGCATAATAACTAGCATCGCACATGAGTTCAAAAGGCAAATCCCAATTTGGTGACACCAAAACGGTAGTGTTAGTCAACTTTTCCTTAAGAATATCAAAAGACTCTAAACACTCTTGTGTGAATATGAAAGGAGTCTCTTTTTCTAAAAGATGGGTCATGGGTCTTGCTATCTTAGAAAAGTCTTGTATAAAACGCCTATAGAAACCCGCATGACCGAAAAAGCTCCTAACTCTTTTCACCGTGGTAGGTGGGGGAAGTTTGGCAATAACATCTATTTTAGCTCAATCCACTTCTTAAACTTTGTTAAATATCTTATGTCCCAAAACTATTCCTTCTTTGACCATGAAATGGCACTTCACCCAA
Source organism: Glebionis coronaria (assembly GCA_025667525.1). NCBI lineage: Eukaryota > Viridiplantae > Streptophyta > Magnoliopsida > Asterales > Asteraceae > Glebionis > Glebionis coronaria. Next base: position 356,010,025 of record CM046879.1, read on the forward strand.
TTTAGAACAAGACGTGTTTCTTCACACCTCTTTAGCATACGTTCTAAATGGGAGAGACAAGAAGTGAATGAATCTCCAAAGATCAATAAATCATCCATGAAGACTTCCATAGTGTGCTCAATCATGTCATGAAAGATTGCCATCATACACCTTTAGAATGTCCTCGGGGCATTGCACAAGCCAAAAGGCATTCTCTTATAAGTAAATGTGCCATAGGGCCAAGTGAATGTGGCATTTTCTTGATCCTTTGGATCAATGGGTATTTGGAAATAACCGGAGAATCCATCTAGAAAGCAATAGTACTCATTTCCTGCTAAGCGTTCAAGCATTTGGTGCATGAAAGGTAATGGGAAATGATCTTTCCTAGTGGCATCATTAAGCTTCCTATAGTCAATACAAACTCTCCAACCCGTGACAAGACTAGTGGGGATTAGCTCATTGTTCTCATTAGCCACAACGGCGATTCCACCCTTTTTAGGCACACAATGTACCGGGCTAACCCATGGCGAGTCGGAAATTGGGTAAATCATACCCGCATCAAGGAGTTTGATAACTTCCTTTTTGATGACTTCATGTATTTTTGGGTTAACCCTTCTTTGGTTTTGAATGGCGGGTTTGTAATCATCCTCCATAAGGATTTTATGTGTACAAAAATTTGGATCAATCTCCCTTATGTCAGATATTTTCCAAGCTATAGCTTTCTTATGCTTCTTAAGAATCTCTATGAGTTTTTCCTTCTCATCATCTTTCAAGTCTTTGGCTATGATAACGGGTAATTGGTCCTCTCACTCTAAGAAAGCATATTCAAGGTGTGATGGAAGATCCTTAAGCTCTAGGGAAGGTGGACTCTCAATGGAAGGTTTCACTAAGGATGGATCATCATTGGTAACCTCTTGTGGAGTAAGTGAAGGAATGGGATCCTCATTAAGTAACTTTTGGATAGTTAGAATGTCTTCTTCCCAATTAATGGGAGAATCGTCATTACCAAGAAAGTTAGACTCAAATTTCTCTAAGAGTAAATCACTCTCTACAAATGGTGTTAAGGAGGGAGCAATTGAGGCGACGGTCTCCACATGTGGCATGTTCTCACTATCATTCTTGCAAGCTTCATGAAAATTTTCATCACACACCTCATCAATAACATCCACTATGTTAATTGTTTCATAATTTTGAGATTTCTTAGTGACTTTCCCCAACTTAAACACTACTTTCTCATCCTCAACACTCATAATTAGTTCACCTTCCGTCACATCAATAAAAGTACGACCCGTCCTCAAGAAAGGTCTACCAACAATAAGAGGAACTCTCAGGTCCATATCATAGTCAACAACTACAAAATCTACGGGGAATGTGAATTTATCAACCCCTACAAACACATCCTCCACAATACCTACCGGATAAGCTATTGAACGGTTTGCTAACTCAAGGGTGATCCTAGTAGGAGTGAGCTCGGGAAGAGAGAGTTTTGGCCAAACCGATAAAGGCATCAAGTTTATGCTTGCCCAAGATCCACAAGTGCCATACAATTTTCCACCCTGGGAAAATTACAAGGAATCAAATACCGTCCCGGATCTCGAAGTTTTGTTGGTAAAGTCTTTAGTAACACGACGAAGCAATTTTCATTTAATAATGTGTTAGGCATATCCAACGACTTTTCTTTATTTGAGAGGAGGTCTTTGAACATTTTGGCAAACTTGGGCATATAAGCTAGAGCTTCCGAAAAGGATATGTTGATATTCAATTGCTTGAACATCCTCAAAAAGTTTGACACTTGAATATCATCCTTATTCTTAAGCTTTTCCTTTCTCAATCTTGATGGGTATGGAAGACTTGGTTTTGGTGTAGGTTGAGTGGTAGTTGTTGAAGGATTCTCTTTGTTGGTTTCTTCATTGATAGGTGTGGAAGGTAAAGGGGTAGTAGGTGTAGGATTAGAAGGTGTAGGTGTTGAAGTTGTAGAGCTTGAAGGTGTTGGTTTTGGAGGTGTATGCTTATCACAAGGAGGAACCATAGTAGGAGTAACCAAAAGAGGTGAAGGAGGCATTGAAAGATCAATAGTTGTTTTTCCACTCCTTGTAGTGATTGCATTTACATTAGCCCTTGGATTGGTTTGTGTGTTTGAAGGTAAAGCACCTTGTGGTTTTTGATTGAGAATCATCATAAACCTCTTGTTGGCTTCCTCTTGCATAGCTCTTAATTGATCTTGTGTTGGTTCATCTTATGAAGAAGCTCAATAGAATTAAACTCGTTTTGCCCACTTCCTTAAAATTCTTGTTGTTGGAAAAGGGGAGGTTGATTGTAAAACCCTTTGTTTTGAAAGTTGTTGCCATGAAAGTTGTTTCCTTGGTTTTGAAAGTTATTAGGTGCTCTATTTTTGTTGTGTCCTTTGTAATTTCCCCTTGGCCCTTGATTTCTTTGAAGCAATTGTGGAGGGTTTGTTTGATTTTGGGTGGGTGGATGGGGTGTAAATCCGGGTGGAGCAAGGTAATTGTTTGACTTGTATGAGAGATGGTTAGGGTTGATTTTAGGTTTAAAATGCTCTCTTTGTTCATCTTGATAAGCATAACATTCACCTTGAAAATTTTGAACTTTGTCACATTGTAGGTAAGAGTGAGGTCCTCCACATATCTCACAACTTAAGGAAATGGCATTCACATCATTGGAAGAGGAATTTTGCAAGGAAACACTCCTAAAGGCTTGAATCATCTCTTTTTGGTTCTTTTCAATTACTTGAAGTATCTCATTGTGACTCTTGAGGAGTTGATTATCAAGGGATGGATGAGCACTCTCTTGCACAACTTGGACCCCCTCATCTATTTGGTTATTTGTTTGCACCATGGATTTTGTCTCAATGATATCCCATGCTTCTTGTGTGGATTTTGAAAGAATTTTCCCACCCGCGGATGAGTTAAGGGAATCTTGATGGTGAAGTCTCAATCCATTATAGAAGGTGTTGATTTGGTGAACTTGGTTAAAACCATGGTTTGGGCATTTTCTCAACAACTCTTTAAACTCTTCCCAAGCCTCACTAAAGTTTTGATCATTCCTTTGTTGAAAACCAATGATTTGGTTTCTCAAGGCGGTGGTTCTTGAAGGAGGAAAGAACTTATTCACAAATTTCTTCGTAAAATCCTCCCAAGTGTGAATGCTCCTAGAAGGTTGTCTATCTAGCCAATACCTAGAATTACCCTCTAAGGAGAATGAAACTAAGATCAAATTAATAGCATCATGAGGGACCCCATTATACTTAAGTGTATTTCAAAGTAACAAGAACTTCTTGATGTGATCATGGGGGTCATCCATGGGTCTCCCTAAGAAGGGTGTAGAAGAAACCATAGTGATCATATGTGTATTAAGCTCAAAAGTGTTTGCGGGTATCTCGGGTATAACAATAGCATCGGCATTTCCCTCCACATTTGATTGGAGGATCTCCATCAATGGTCTATTATCAACGGCGGTCATGACTTGGTTTACGGGGTCGAAAGCACGATGCTCGGGATCGGCTTGATGGACGGTGTTTTTCTTGTTCTTTTTCTTCCATTTGGGAGGAAGGAGTTGTACACCAAAAGGTATATGTGCACGTGCTCGAGTGCGCATGCAACTCAACTCGAGGAGTGAGAGAGGAGCTCTTGATCGACATTGGAAAACAAGGGATTATCCTTTTCGAGGTTTAATAAGTAATATCCACAAGAAAATATAATATATGTAAGTAATACTTGGGTGGCAAAACCCCCAACAAGCTTTCCTTCTTAGAATACTCACTAGTGAACGGGGGGAATGAGGTGGCGCGTAGCTCTTAAGTACCTTTTTCCCTTAGGCTTGCATTTTATAGCAAAGCCGCCTTCCTGTTCACTTTAATAGTTCGTATTCTTCAAATTCTTGTCTATTGGAAGTATTTATCTATTTTTGCCTTTAATTTACTTTGATCGATACACGAACTTAGGACCGGAACGCCCCCAAGCACGGTGTATTGCCTCGGCAATACTTATGGAAGTAGATGTATTGGTTGTCCGTAGTATGTATATGTATTTACATATAATAATATAGAGAAAATATTTTTGTATTTATTGAGTTTTTAAGAAAATATAATATGTACGTAAAACGAGTGAATCCAATATATACAATATATTTTTGGTGTAATCTTTTAGGAAAAAGATTACCTTTTGAATTTTTTATTTTTTTGGTTCCATTCTGAGGAAAGAATTGATTTTGTGGTTTTTTATTTTTAATATTTTTATATATTTGATTTTTTTATCTTTTTTATTTATGATACGTAAAAGGAACGTTCAAAAGGTGAACGGATCCCAAAATCCAATCGAAACCGTCAATCAATCGTCAATCCTAATGTCATGAACCAGCAGCGGCGCCATTTAATATTTCACTTTTCACGACCGTAATTCCCAACTCACAACAAATTGATTGTCCAAATGATTTCAAGTTATTAATTATTTTTGGTTTTTATAAAAGTTTTGGTATCTAGGTCTAATTCAACAAATCACGTAAAAATGGTAAAAATAGTATCACTACGTAACCGTACTACACTAAAAACATATTGCATGTACCACAAGTAAAGCAAAATATACAAGTTTTTAATGCACAAATAGTAAACTAGACCAAAATGTAAAGTATTAAAAATGCAAGGACCAAAAATGTAAATTCTGAAAGTTAAAGGGCTAGAAATGTAAATTCTAACAAACTTAACAAACAAGTAACAAATTAGCAAAACTGCCTAACCAAATGTAACAAACTCTGAAATGTAAGGACTAGAACTTGCAAACCCTAAAAAGTGTAAATTCAAAAGCTGATTAACCAAACTCCCAAAGATTAGGGACTAAATTGCAAATAGAACTAAATTTTCAAAGAAAACGTGTAACAAAAGTTTTATAAGCTCGAATGAGTTTAATACTCAACCAAATAAGCTCTAGTTTTTTGCTAACTTCTTAATATCAAGATTTAGCTAGGTATTTTTTTTGGGTAAAAGGGATTAAAATAGATCCCTGGTAAAATATATTACACCAAAAACGTTAAGTACAATGGAATGTGGCTAAAGCACCACATTTACCTCAAACGATAAAAACGCTTGAACATCCCACTACGACACAAAAGCCATTTAGGACATGCCCTAAATAACTATAAACACTACTAAAATGACTAGAAATCCAATTGGAAAGAACCAACGAACCAAACAAAGAACTAACACCACCACCTGACAAGGGTTACTCACTCCACCCTTATACGAACCAGCAACAAAGGAGGGACTATTCATATATACAGGTAAGAGAGATTTTCCAAATACCAAGCATCAAATGCACATTCGATGTACTCTTGAATCTGCAAGACATAAGTTTAAGACGAGCCGTTGATTTTATGACTTCAGTAAGTTGGCTAACATTCCGTTTCGTCTTGGAGAACAACCGAGCATTCCTTTCTTGCCAAATAAAGTAGCAACTAGCCGCAAAAACAAGTTTCGCCACAACACTTCTAATCGACTTAAGTTTAGCAAACGGCTCCATGTACTCCACAATACCGTCCATATCATTGGGAACCGAATCCAGACCAGTGAGCCATTTAACATTCGTCCAGACCGTCCTAGAGTAACGACACTCGAAAAACAAGTGGTTATGCGAATCCTGTTGAGAACCGCAAAGGGAACAGACCAGATTTGAGCAATCAACATCACCTACATCCCATGGTGTAAGTAAATCTTGCGTCTTCAGTTTCCGCTTAAGAACAAGCCACAAATGAATGGCATGACGAGGGATACTGTGAGAGAACCAAACAATGTTATACCGAGTAACCATATCAGACCTGTGCCGAATGTTTTCCCAAACAGCATTAACCGAGAAGGGAACCACCTCACCATAGTAGTCAATCCACACCAACTGATCATCACCATTGGAAAAAATTGGAACTTGAATATCGTTAAGCCTAGGATACTTAATCAACCATCCCACTGGCCAAGACCAAGTACCATCCTGAACCAAATCACACAGTGTAGATTTATAAGAGAAGCCACCACCATGAATGTCACGCGGGGACACAACATCTGCTAGCGGCCCAATACCACTCCAACAGTCAAACCAAGCCGAAGTAGAGCTGCCATTACCAATATGCGAATGAATAAACAGGTGAATAATAGAGCGAACCTGGAGGAGTTTACGCCATGCCCAAGATAAATTGTCCCGTATTGGAATTTCCCAAAACGATCTTCCATTTAGCTTATAAATGTGAATCCATCGAACCCAGAGAGTCTCTTTATGCGTAAGAATACTCCAAACATGAGCAGAGATAAGCGCCGAATTAAACCTTTCTAAACGCATAATACCAAGACTCGCCTCACATTTAGGAAGACATACAGTCTCCCATGCCACTTTAGCACGCCCTTTCTTACCCTCAGCCTTACCCCATAAGAAGCCACGCATTAATTGCTCCAAATCCAGCATAACACCAATGGGAAGAATAAACACCGATGCCCAGAAAGTATGCATAGATGATAATACCGAACGGATCAACTGGGCTCTCCCAGCAAAGGAAAGCACCTTGTTTTTCCAGTCGTTAATACGCTTCTTAACCTTTTCCCTAAGCTCTTGACAGTCTCTAAATATGAGTCTTGAGGGAACCAGAGGAACACCCAGATAATTTACCGGAAGATTACCATCCTCAAACGGAAGGATATTTAAGATATTGGCTTTAACCATAGAAGTAACATTGCAAAAATAAGCCAAACTCTTAGCAATACTCGGGACCAACCCCGAAGCACCCCGAAACTCCTCCAACGAGTCCATGATAACCATAGCAGAGGCCACATCACCAAAATAAAACAGAAAAAGGTCATCCGCAAAACACAGATTCATCAGATGGAGTTCGGAGCAGAACCAATGATACGTAAAGTTTCCCACCCTATCTGCTTGTCTATGTAACATAAGTGTGAGCACTTCCATTATAAGAGTAAACAAATAAGGAGAAATCGGATCACCCTGCCTCAACCCTCTCTTCCCTTTGAAATAACCATGTAGAGACCCGTTAATGCTAATAGAAAAGGAAGTGGTGCACACACATTCCATGATCCAGCCAATCATTCTATCATGGACCCCAAACCCACCAAGACTTTGTCTAAGAAACTCCCAATTCACTGTATCGTATGCCTTTTGAATATCTACTTTAAACGCACATCTGGGCTGCCCCCGATTAAGATGGTAGTTATGCATTAGTTCATGAGTCAAAAGAATGTTATCAAAAATTCTTCGCCCGGGAATAAAAGCCGATTGATTTAAACTCACAAAAGACTTAAGGAAGTCCTTAATCCTATTCGCTATCACCCGACTAATACATTTATATAAAACATTGCAGCATGAAATCGGGCGGTAATCATTTATCTTCATAGGATCAGCAACCTTTGGGATAAGAGCCAGAATCGTATGATTTAATTCTTTTAGAAGAATAATGTTCGTGAAAAAATCCTTAATCGCTTTAGTGACATCAGCAGATATGATCCCCCAAGAACTCTTGAAAAAAGCTGCCGAGAAACCATCAGGCCCCGGGGCCTTATTGTCTCCCATCGCAAACATTGCATCACGAATCTCCTTATCTGACACCTCCCTAACCATAAAACGAGCATCTGCCTCAGCTAGCTTGTTTGGAAACAAATCATCCTGATTCCAGTTTAGATTACCACCATCCTGTCCAAGAAAGTAAGTATAATGGTCAATAAAAGCTACAGCAACCTGATCACCATCTTTCAACATACCCGAACCATCCACAACAGAATCAATGCGATTTCGAGCCACATTACTTTTCACCACTTTGTGAAAGTACGCAGTATTTGCATCCCCAAGTTTCAGCCAATCAACTTTTGCCTTTTGATAAAGAAAGCTCTCCTCTAACCAGGAAGCATCATTGTAAGCTTGGAGATATGCAGTAACATCATCTCTAAGCTCCGTATTAAGCGGGTCTGAATCAAGGGCAGTCTGAGCCATATCCATCTTACGACAGGTCTGAGCTACATTAAGCGACAGGTTACCCTGATCAAAAAGGAGTTTTCGAAGAGGGTGCTTCATCGACTTAAGGCGTTTAACCACTTTATACATCCAAAACCCACTTATCTGCATATTCCACCCATCAGCAACAATCTCCTTAAACCTCGGATTCTGAAGCAAAACATTAAAAAACTTGAAAGGCCTCGGTTTTAGTTTTGTGATTCTAGGAATACGTAACACAGCCGGGGCATGATCAGACGTTCTATATGGCTGGAAAACAGCATTTGCACCCTTAAAAACGTTGAAGAAATCCAAGTTTGCCATAACACGGTCGATCTTTTTGAGAATGCCATCATGACCACGCGGTTTCTGATTCCAAGTAAACCTCAAACCAGTGCTATTAACATCAGCCACACCAATAGTGTTAACACACTCTTGAAAATCACGCATACCAGTATCGATCAAAGACGCACCCATCGACTTATCACTAACAGAAAGAGCAACATTAAAGTCTCCCATAATGCACCACGGTCTGCCACGAACATAATGAAAATGGGTTATTAGATTTTGCCATAACGTACGTCTGTGGATATACTTGTTATGCGCATAAACAAACGAGCAAAAGACCTTCCTCTTATCCTCCTTACAGAAAATAGAAGCATGAATCACCTGTTCATCAAAGGCAATAACCACAACATTTACAGCGTCCGCATTCCAACCAAGGATAATCCGCGACCCCTTTGAGCACAAATGACCATTTGAAGTCCAGTTCCAATGCTTAAAAGTTTTTGTACAAACCGTTTGGAGCCTCACATCTGAAACATAGGATTCAAGGATAGCAACAACACATAACTCATTTTCAAGAATAACTTGCCGGACCTCTTTCTGTTAGGTATGTCAAAGGAAACTGGTTGACATAAGCTAGAACTCAAGTTAGCTTTTTGTGATAAGCTCAAAATAAGCTATAAGCTGAAATAGACATCCACAACTTGATTTTTTCTATGAAAATGATTAAGCTACTGATTACAAGGCTAGAATATCAAAAAATATGGAAAATGATCTAGTGAATAATTTGGAATCTCAAGATAAGCAAATCTGGCTTATCGTTGACTTTTGTTAACCAGAAATTTCCAAAAAGCTGAAAAGTTCCAGATTGCCATAAAATAAGTTTGGTAACAATAGTTTGCAAGAAAATGGGAAGATTTATGAAGTGGATTTGCTGGAACTGAAAAATCAGTTAAAACTTATCACATGGAATGACAATTACTCAACATCTTATTCTTAAGCTAATTCCTAGCTTATTTCTTGAAACTGTATTATCTACCTTAGTGAAACTGAAAGCTCATATATTGAACTTTACTTAGAACCAAATTTTAGCTTTTAAAACTCACTAACAAAGTTTTGCCAAGTGTTTGAAATCTACTTATTCTAACTGATGAAAAGTTGACCCAATCTTTTTTATGGCAAATTGCATGTTTGACAACATAATTGACCACAAAAATTCACAAAGTTACTAGAACTGGTTTAGTAACTGTGTAGATGCACAAATCTACTACTTACAAAAACTAAATTACCAAATCAACTCTAATCCAAACACCACTTCGAAGACTGTTATGAAAATTTTACAAAGACTTATAATCAAAAGTTTATGAAATCAAAAGAGAATTATATGATCATAATAAGCAACTCAAATGAAACACAATCAAGCCAAAAATCACCAAGTTAACACTATATAATACAAAATGGCCTACTGATGATAGATTATGAAGTAAAAAGCAAAATTAACAAGACTATGACTGATAAGAAGCTAAGTAATCAACTAACAATCTATCAGATCTTAAAAAACACACCAAATGAACACCAAATCAATCACAACTAAGCAGTAAAGCTATGTAACTAAGAATTGAGCATAGCAAGACATTTGAGTGGAACAAAAATAGGAATTTTAATGCCTTTTAGCTCTGAAGCCTCCTTTGATGGAGTAGAGGAGCGTTAAGCTCTCTAAAACTAACACCAAACACCAAAATCAACAACCATAACTCATCAAATCATCATCATTATCCAGGACTGATCAACTCTGCATCAATCTTAACTTCTTGCAAGGAAATGAGCTAGGACTGACTGATATCAACTAAAAAGCTTCCAAAACACTCAAACAACCTCCATGATCAAGTTTGATCAATGGAATCAAGCAGTAACAGCGTATGTAAGATAAGCAATAAAGGATAAGTGAATTGAAGTGAAGTAGAATTTTATTAATGGAAGGTAGGTAGTTACAATTCTGTTACAAGCTAACTAACTATCTCAAGTGTTTGTCAAACACTTGAGATTAGTGACTAACTAATTCGTGTAACTGAAAATGAGAGGAAATGATAAGTGTATGTTTTTCACACACTGGCTACAATACACAAATGAATACAAGTAGGGTTATTTATAGAGTACAAATGAGTGTTGGGGAAGATGAATGACGTGTTTGATCCAATACCCAGCTTCCACGTGGCACAAATCGGTTAATTGGATTTTTCAAGTGAAGAACAGATTTGGGCTTTTCCTCTTGAGTGATTGTTAGCTTAATTGATCACTTGGAATGGATTCCTCTCTTGATTTAGAGTACTTTTGATGTTAAACACTTGTTCAGAAAATCACTCCTTGAATCTGGGCTCATTATGAGTGTGAATATCCACGTGTTGATCGATTATTCGCCTAATAAATATCACACGGATCATTATCCGTTTTGTGAAATTTATTTGGTGGATGGTGACGTGTTGACCTCTGATTTGATGAAAAGTGGAAGTGCGTCTTATTGTTGAGATATGGGCATTTAATGTGTCGACCACGTGTGGAGGATTTGGCAATCCGTCCCATTTGTTTCTTGGCTTCTCATTGGTTTATACCACTTCACTCGGATTGAAACCATAATATACTTTTAAACTTAGCAATTTTAGTCCCTTAAGTTTAGCAGATTCTGATTTAAGCTAGGATCTCCATTGTCTTGTCATTTATGGCCCTCTGACTTCTTGTTTGACCATAATAAGCCCCTTGACTTGTTGACTTGATAGTTGACCATGTTTGACTTTGTTCTTGACTTTTTCATATTTACACTTTGAGTCCTTCAACTTTGAAAGTTGTCAAGAAAGGTCCTTTGACTTTGATTGTCTTGTCACTTTTCATCCTTCTTTTGTCTTTTCTTCATCAAATAAAGGCTCATAATTGTATCTTTTTACCTACACAAGCAGAAACAACAAAATGCTTTTAAGAATCAAAATCAGGTATTTTGCTTTGTGTTTTAGGGTGATTTGTGATATAATTGATATGAGATTTCACTCATATCATGTACCATGACTAGTGTCCTGACAAATGTCTTTAGAAAGGATACGTGAGGTCTGTGTCTTGACTGATATCTTGACATGTGTTTTAGTAGGTGAAACTGAACAAGGCTAAAAAAATTTAGTAACTGCTAGGGTTGGCGGACCGGTTAGACTGCTGACCTCTGTATCTCTGGTCAAGTCCGTTCCGGAGTTCCGATGGCTACTGACTGGTTAATATAAGCACGGTGGTTGTTATCACCGCTTTGTATGTCAGTTTCATGACTGTCATTATAATGACCGTGATTTCCGTAACTAATCTGCTGAGTAGTCGGCTGGGTACCGGTTCCCACTCTTCTGACTGAAAAACATTTGTGTGAAGTGTGACATCTAACTGAGGAAGTAAAAGCATGGAATGGAATGGTAGCGTCTGATGGTTGAAATAAAGTCTTGTCAGGAATTTAAAACTTATAGTTCTTGTCCTTGCTCTTGAAGAGTCTTCATAGTATAAACAGCATCAGTATCTTGGGTAATCTCCAATGTATTAGCAGCATCCGCATTCGTGAGGTCTCCAAAATATTAACAGCAACGGTGTCTGATAAAATCTTCAACACTCGAGCAACATCAGCATCAGCATCTGCTAGAGTATCGACAAGTGGAAATGCCTGAGGTGGTTAAGGATCGATTAACGAAACACATGGAGTAAGGTACATGGAGTACACCTGAAATACTATACGTGAAGTACACGATGAATACTATTCATGTAATACCACTGAAGGTTTGCTGATATGATCGATACTGGTGTCAACCGTCTGACATGGTCAACGGAAGATAATTGATTTAACTGGTTAGCAAACTGAACTGAAACGGTTAACATGATAGGCTGATAATTTCTTCGTAGACTTAATGTTGGTTGTATAGAGGTTCAAGAATATGATTAATGGAATTTCAACAATGGTCAGCATGAAGACATGACTGATGAAGACCAAACATGATTTATTATGAAAACAGGATTTTCACTGTAACCCTTCTGTATTTTAGCATGAAACATCATCACCTTGCTGAAAACGTAATCCTCATAAGTAGGTATGAAACTTTATCAGCATGAAAACGACATTCACGTGAGAGTATAAACTTGACTGATACAAAGAACATAAAAGGAACTCAACTGAGGTTTAACATCAACTGGTGTGGATGGCTATGGTTCAATCCACAAATTTCAAAGAAGAAAACATGTGACTAAGTATGGGCGATTCTGGTTCGATCCATACTTGTCAAAATTTCATGAGAACTGTCATGTATAGAAAATTACAATCTAGGACTAAATATGGTTGGCTGTAGTCCAACCAATACTAGTCAAAACTTATAAAATGTCATGATATGACAAAGGTAAACAACTATGGATCGGTTCACAAAATAACCTTAGACTGAAAAACATGAAATTTGACCTAATAAATGGTAAACGCATATGGCTGGTTCACCAAGTAATATTTGACTGAAAACATGAATCTGGCATGAGTAAGAGTAAACGCCTATGGTTCGGTTTACCAATACAAAATCTGAACGGGCAAGGGTGAACGCCTATGGGTCGGTTCACCAAACAAAATTCGAATGAAAGCACATGCGACTAAATATGGACAGTCCTGTACCAACCTTTTACTTAGTCAAAAACTTTAAAAAACTGACTGATAATTGAAGAAAACTAGCTGATAAATGCATGAGAAACATTAAAGATGACGACGCCAAAATCTAGGAAGTTCCTGGTGACTACCAACTAGTCACAGGTCAAGTTTTAGAGCCTACAGGTCGAACCTATAGCTCTGATACCATAATTGTAACACCCCACTCGGATAAGTGGACCGTTACGTGTATTTATGGCGTGTCATCAAAGCATAAGGTAAATGTCCTAAAACATTAATCGACCATAAAGGAAATACCGGAATCAAACATCGGCAATCCAAATATAAGCTCAAAACATGAAAAGTAAATACTGAAGGAAAGGACTAAAAATGTCCAAATAAGCAGAATAATGTAAGAAGTGCATAAAGTAAGAAGTCTAGGTAGCTTCCATCCAAATGCACATGCTCTCAGAATCCTAAGAGCGTCCCGGTGTACCTGCCGTTAGAACATGAAAGGAACTACGGTTGAGCATAACTCCCAGTGAACGGATATAAAGCATGATAAGAACAACTAAAATGAAAGGGGTTTAGACCCTTTCCAAATTATGTGGGATTCGAGATAAGCCAAGGTAATAAGCTATAATGATAAGCTCACACCAAAACTAGAACAAATCAAAAGTGAAATATACTTACTAAGCACAATCAACAACTTATCCAAACTCAAAATAAGCAAACTTTTTAAATCAAACAATTAAAAGATGAACTTTTTAAGAAAACTTTTAAAAAGTAAATAAGCTAAACATGTCAATAAGCCAATAAGCACAAGAATCTTAAAGCTTAATCAAATGAGAGCTTATGTAGGAACACAAAGATTAACTTTTTAAGCACAAAAACATTAAGAACAACACGGATCACATGTATTTTGCACCAAAAGTTAACTAAAATCAAGAAAGGTAGAATGAGATGAAAGATTAAAAGCTTAACTAGAACTTGATTAATGAAATAAACAATACATAAAGATTTAATCTTGAAAGATTAAAAGAAAAGATGAAACTTAGTGAGAGAAAGTTGAGAACTTTCTCTCTCTAAAACTAGAAAGAAAAGTGAAAAATGAAAACTAAAACTAAAAACTAACTACCCTCCTAATGTGTATTAGGAGGGTATTTATAGGAAAATGGAAGGAGTGCATGTGTTGCTTCTTCTTTCTTTCTTTCTTCACGTCTTCTCGACTCGATTTAATTCTTCGTCTTTTCTCGACGTCGTCTCGGGATTTGAACTTGTCTTAATAATTTTCTTCTTTAATTTAGAGTTAAGTTCTTCGACTTCATTAAATTTCCGTCTTTAGACTTTTCCTTTGATAATTCTTCAGAATAGGTCTTGGACATCCGTTCTTTTTGCACTCTTGATCTTTTGACTTCGTCTTTTCTTGTTTTCTTCGATAAAAGCCCGTGAAAGCCCGTGTTTTCTTCCTTTTTCATCATTTGGTCCTAAAACACAAAAAAAACACAAACCACGCATAATTCCGACTTTTACGACATAAAATACACGTTTTAGTCTTGTTATTATTGGAAATAAGTGGTAAAAGGATAAGTGTTTTCACACTTATTAAATTCCCTACACTTGAACATTGCAATGTCCTCATGCAATGCATTAATTTTAAAGCACGATTTAAATTCTCCATCATAAATAACCCACCTTGGCCTTTATTAAATGCTAATCATAAAAAGATAGAAACAAGTAAAGAAATCAAACACTTACATTGGGTTTTGGCTATCATGAACGTTTATCATCCTCAAGTTTCACGTTCCCCATACCAAGCTTAAAAACGAGATCATTGTTATTATAAGTTAGCAGACTAACACGAATTCATGTGGGCCAATTATTCACTTAGACTCCCTTATTCCTATGTGTATCTCTTATATTTTATTTTTGTCTTGAATGATCACGAGGATGCATTGTTTGACTTATTTCGATAGTTATTTAGGTCGAAAATAAAGTGAACGATTTAATCAATAGTTAGCTAAAGGACAAAATCTTTTAAAACTGCTTCTCGGGACCTTATAAAGTTCATATCTTGGCATAACTCGCTTCACGATTTGAGACCTTTCTCGAACCGATATTTGGCAGTGACTTAATACTTCGAATCTTTGAGAGACGTTCTTGAAATTATGGTCTTCTCTTCATAATAAGAATTTCTTCACTTGAAGTTTTGAGAGATTCTTCATCTTTGGACCACGACTTCTTCATTTTTCTCCAATCTTTATTTTGGACTTTGATATACAACGACCCGCCTCCTTTTAGGACTTGGATCTATTTATCCTCATACCTTGTTAGGGCCTTTTTGGATAGACTTCTCCATGATCTTTAGGGGAGTATTTTCTTTTCGTCGTGTGTCTCGATCCTTCATATTGATTTTCGATAAATGATTCTTCACATCACTTTTGGATCTTTAGCAACAAAATGTAGCCCTCGTGCCTTGTTAGGGCCTTTTCGGACTCGCCAATATTCGCATCCCGCTTCAATAAGTTATGCCTTGGCTATGAACTCTAATCCGTACCGAGCAACTTTTAAACGATCTTGGGCTTGAAGCTAAGTAACCTTTTAAATCGTACAACCTTATTTATTGCAGATATATTTATTAACAAGCGAAGGGAGAATAGGCTTATAATTAACTCACATAAATTCACGAAAGAATACCAAACTTATAATTGACTCTATCATCTCTCGTTCTCCGCAGTTTAAAATCTCAAGGAATGAGACTCGTGGATGCTTAGCCTATTAAATCAAAGTTTTGGGTTTTCGAGTCGCCTATAGGATCTTGCAAATTCTTAGACTTTTTCAATTTTAGAGATCGCATTTTAAAGTTCCCTTGATAAACAACTCTCTAGGATTAATTAGAGGAACTTGCGAAAAGTTCTTGTTCTTAACCCGTGAGAGTTAAGACTTTCGCGTTTTATAGCTCCCTATATAAAAGCCTAGCAAAACTTGACTTAAACACGTTAAGGATACTAGCTAGAGTAAACTTAGATAAGTAAACTCGGGTTGAGTCAAAATATTCATGACTAAGAAAAATTTAAAACCACTTTATTTAAGCAAGGAAAGAAAATAACCACTATACAACTAGGCCAAAATAGATTAAAAATTTTGAAAAATGTCGAAAAATCAAATTTTCCGGTTAAAATGAGGGCAAATCCATGGAAAAGACCACTTACTTCGATAGAAGTCCCCCTACACTTGATATAAACATTGTCCTCAATGTTTAAGCATGTGGGAGTGAACTCCCCTACACTTATGACATTGTGCACTTTGTTTAAATCTTGCTAAGGAAAGGACAACTAAAGTGAATTCAATGTGAACATATAAAATATGAAATATTGAATCACAAGAGCTTAGGATGGAACCGGGAAGATGGGAACACGGTATCACGGTTCGTCAAAAGTCATCAAGGTGGATCTTTGAAGCTTTAATCCCTACACAGCACAAGAAACAAGACAACAAACACATACGGGGCTCCCCCTACACTTATTATGAAAGCAGTAAAGGATAGATCACGGGTTGCCTCCCGAGAAGCGCTTGTTTTTTTATAACCGAGTCACGAGCCTGACTCGACCCAAATTTAGTTCATGGGAAACGTGGTGAGGGATGGAATCATCTCGTGAGAGATGTCCTCACCAAAGTACAGCTTAAACGCTGGCCATTCACCTTGAAATTGGGCCCATTCGGCTGAGAAAGCTCAATGGTCCCATATGGAAAGACTTTGGCGACGGTGAATGGACCAGACCAGCTGCTCTTCAACTTGCCAGAGAAGATCTTCAACCGAGAGTTAAAAAGTAAGACTTGATCACCAGCGTGGAACTCTCGGTTCTTAATCCTTGCGTCATGAATGATCTTGGTCTTCTCCTTGTAGATTAGTGAGTTCTCGTAAGCTTCATTCCTCAGTTCGTTGAGCTCGTTGAGTTGATTCTTGCGAAAATCACCGGCTTTGTTGATGTCAAAGTTAGCCCACTTCAAGGCCCAGTATGCCTTATGTTCCAGCTCGATGGGGAGGTGGCAGGCTTTCCCGTACACAAGACGATAAGGTGTACAACCGATCGGGGGTCTTATAAGCAGTACGGAAAGCCCATAGAGCATCATCTAACTTATCGGCCCACGCAGCGCGATGTTCTCCCACAGTACGCTCCAAAATTTGCTTCAATCCACGGTTGGATATCTTGGTTTGCCCATTGGTTTGGGGATGATAGGCGGTGGAAAGACGGTGATTGACACCATACTTAGCCATGACTCTTTCAAATTGATCATTGCAAAAATGAGTCCCGCGGTCACTGATAATAGCACGAGGAACGCCAAATCGAGCAAAAAGCTGCTTCAAAAAGTTCACAACCACCCTTGCATCGTTCGTAGGAAGAGCCTTAGCTTCAAACCATTTGGATACGTAGTCAACGGCTACGAGGATGTACTTGTTCCCTTTGGATGATGGAAATGGCCCCATAAAGTCGATGCCCCATACGTCAAAGATTTCACATTCCTGTATGAAATTTTGAGGCATCTCATCTTTATGTGTGATCTTGCCTTGGCGTTGGCAAGCATCACAATGCTTAACCATTTCATGAGCATCACGATAAATGGTGGGCCAATAGAATCCAGAGTCAAACACTTTCTTAGCGGTGTAGTTGGGACCAAAGTGACCACCAGTGGGTCCTTTATGGCAAGCAGCAAGGATTTGCAAAGCTGTCGGTCCATCAACACATTGACGAATGATCAGATCAGCACATTGTTTGAATAGAAAAGGGTCATCCCAAAAGTAAGTCTTAACATCATTCAAGAACTTCTTCTTTTGTTGGAATGTTAACCCTTTGATGAGAATCCCACCCGCTAAGTAGTTTGCAAAATCGGCAAACCACGGGGTGTTATCAAGATTGAGATTTATAGACATTAAGGTCTCAAGGGGGAAAGAGTCATTGATCTCTTTGTTCGGGTGATCCCCTTGATATGGATCCTTAAGTCCACTCAGATGATCCGCGGCTAGGTTTTCGGCACCCTTCTTGTCACGAATTTCAATGTTGAATTCTTGAAGGAGTAAAACCCAGCGAAGAAGTCTTGGCTTAGAGTCGTGCTTAGTCATCAAGTACTTCAATGCGAAATGGTCCGTGTATACGATGGTGGTGGATAAAACAAGATAGGGCCGAAATTTTTCAAATGCATAGACAACTGCTAAAAGCTCTTTTCGGTTGTCGTATAATGCAATTGAGCCCCCGTCATTGTTTTACTAGCATAGTGGATTGGTTGGAAGTGTTTATTCACTCTTTGACCCAAAAGCGCTCCAATAGCAAAGTCGCTAGCATCGCACATCAACTCAAAGGGTAGCTCCCAATTAGGGGTAACCAAGACCGGTGCCTTAGTTAGCTTATCCTTAAGAAGATTGAAGGCTTCAATACACTCTTTAGAAAAGATAAAAGGAGTATCTTTTTCCAAGAGGTGGGTCATCGGATGAGCGATTTTAGAGAAATCCTGAATGAATCGACGATAGAAGCCCGCATGACCCAGAAAACTTCTCACACCCTTCACGGTTGAAGGTGGAGGTAATTTGGCTATGACATCTACTTTAGCACGGTCGACTTCAAGACCGGCTTTAGAGATTTTGTGTCCTAGCACAATGCCTTCTTTTACAATAAAATGGCATTTTTCCCAATTCAGAACAAGGCAAGTGTCTTCACACCGCTTAAGCATACGTTCCAAATTGGCAAGGCAAGAAGAGAAGGAATCCCCAAAGACCGAGAAATCATCCATAAAGACTTCCATGGTTTGCTCAACCATGTCATGGAAGATAGCTAACATGCACCTTTGGAAAGTCACGGGGGCATTGCATAAGCCAAAAGGCATTGTTTTGTAAGCAAATGTGCCATAGGGACAAGTGAATGTTGTCTTCTCTTGATCTTAGGGATCGATGGGTATTTGGAAATAACCCGAGAAACCATCAAGAAAGCAGTAATATTCATTACCTGCTAAACTTCAAGCATTTGGTCCATAAAAGGAAGAGGGAAGTGATCCTTTCTCGTGGCATCATTGAGTTTGCGGTAGTCTATACAAACTCTCCACCCAGTAACGAGACGGGTAGGAATCAACTCGTTGTTTTGATTGGGCACAACGGTGATTCCGCCTTTCTTAGGCACACAATGGACTGGACTAACCCATGGTGAATCCGAAATAGGGTAAATCATACCCGCATCAAGAAGTTTGATAACCTCTTTTTTGATGACTTCATGGATTTTAGGATTCACCCTTCGTTGGCTTTGAATTGTGGGCTTAAAGTCGTCCTCCATGAGAATTTTATGTGTGCAAAAGTGAGGATCAATTCCGCGAATATCGGATATTTTCCAAGCAATAGCTCTTTTATGCTTCTTCAACACGGCGATAAGTCAGGATTTTTCTTCTTCTTTCAGGTCCTTTGCGATGATGACCGGTAACTTCTCGTTGTCTTCAAGGAAAACGTACTCAAGATGAGGGGGTAGGTCCTTAAGCTCAAGAGTAGGAGGATCCTCAATAGATAGTGTAACTAACGATGGATCATCATTAGTCACCTCTTTAGGAGAAGGAGGAGAAAACGGGTCTTCATTGAGAAGTCTCTCAATAGTACGAATGTCTTCATCCCAATCGGTGGACGAATTATCATACTTAATATCGAGAGGACCCAAGCTAGCTTCGAAATTATCCAAGTCACTTTCTCCAAAAAGAGTCAATGCCGGAGCAATTGAGGCAACGGTCTCAACATTGGGTAGAGAAGAGGGAGTACTTGTGCAAGCATCATGAAAATGTTCTTCACAAGCCTCATCGAGAACATCAATAGCATTAACACTCTCATATGAATAAGGTTGCTTAGAAATCTTACCCATGTTGAAGAAAATTTTATCGTCACCAACTCTCATGATTATTTCGCCCGCGGATACATCAATGAGAGTGCGACCGGTCCTCAGGAAGGGACGTCCAACGATTAATGGAACACGAGGATCCATCTCGTAGTCAACGACAACAAAATCCGCCAGGAAGGTGAATTTGTCAACGCCAACAAAGACATCTTCGGCTATCCCCACTGGATAAGCAACCGTACGGTTAGCTAATTCCAAAGTCATTTTGGTGGGGACTAGCTCGGGGAGAGATAATTGCTTCCAAACACTTAAAGGCATTAAGTTTATACCGGCACCTAGATTGGCTAAGGCCATGCAATTCTCTACTCCCGGGAAGTTGCAAGGAATCAAGAAGCGACCCGGATCACCAAGTTTGGTGGGCAATTTCCTTAAGATAACGGCGGAGCAATTCTCATTAAGTTGGGTCTGAGAAATGTCAAGAAGCTTCTCCTTGTCACTTAGAAGATCTTTAAACATCTTAGCGTATTTAGGCATGTGAGCGAGAGCCTCGGCAAAGTAGATGTTAAAATTCAATTGTTTAAACATTTTTAGAAAGTTTGAAACTTGAATATCATCCTTGCTCTTTTGCTTCTCTTTCCTCAACCTTGAAGGCTAAGGTATATTGGATGAAGAAGAAGGTTTTAGAGGAGTAGGATCAGTCACAACCACGGGTGGTGGGGAAATGAGGATAGAAGGTGAAGGTGGTGAGGAAAGTTGCTCTTTTTCCTTGTTCACAATCACGGGTGGAGGTGTAGGAAGCTCGGGTTCCGTATAACCTTTTCCACTACGAGTGGTGATTGCTTTCATCTCCCCTCTTGGATTCGAAATGGTGTTACTCGGAAGAGTACCTGAAGAAGAGGGTTGATTACCTTGGAAGAGCGAACCGATCATATCACGTATGTTAAGCGCTTGAGTGCTGAAAGAATCTCTCATGTCTGCATGGATCTCATTGCTTTGTTTCGCCATGTCATTCCTTAGCTCGGCTCGAATATCGTTCCCTTGTTTCGCCATTTCACCCTTCAAGTTGATGAATTGACTCTGAAGATTCGTCACCATCTCTCGATTAGTCTTCATGAACGTCTCGGCGTCTTGATTTAATGCCATCGGTTGATTGAGAGGTGGAGCTTGGTAAGCTTGAGAATTTCCTTGAGTTGGGTATAGGTTTCTTTGGGATTGATATTGATTGGTAGCACGAGGTTGGGATTAGTTGTTTCGGTTATAGCTTTGTTGTTGGTTTTGGTTTGGAGGAGGGAAACTGGGTGGAGCAAGATAGTTGTTTGAACGATAACTTAGCAAGCTACGGTCTCCTTGAGGACGAGCTTGATAGCCTCCCGTGGGATAAGTACCGTATGCCGCGTTAACATTTTCAGAAAAATTGCCTTGGGTAGAAGGACAATCATTGTAAGAATGAGGACCACCACATGTGTCACAAGAAATAGCAATGGCTTTAGCTTGTTGAAAGTGGTTTGTGGCCATGGTCATGAAATTCTTGTTCATCTCAGCGAGTTGTCGATAAATTTAAGTCATCTCGGGATTGGAAGTAGTAGAAAGAACATTGACTCTCGGGTTAGATCTTGAGGATGCGGATGAATCCCAATTCTTGTGGTGAGTAGTCATATTTTCAATCAACTCTCTACACTCCTCCGGTCTCCTTTTCATAAAAGTACCACCGGCGGCGGCATTGATCGTGTCACGATCACGAAAAGTAAGACCATTGTAGAAAGTATCAATGAGAGTGACGGGGAGCATGTTATGGTTCGGACAACGGTCGATCAAGTCATTGTATCGTTCCCAAGCATCAAAGAGCGATTCATCATTGTCTTGCATGAATCCACTAATTTGGTTACGAAGGCTTGTGACCATGGATGGTGGGAAGTAGCGCGACAAAAAGCGTTGAGTCATGTCATTCCAAGTATGAATAGAATTCTTTGGGAGACGGTCAAACCATTTTTCGGCATGGTGAGAAAGCGAGTGGGGAAAAAGTTGAAGGCGAAGGTCATCCATAGAAACACCGGGGGACTTCATGCTTTGGGTGATGGTAATGAATTTGTCAAGGTGTTTGTTGGCATCATCATCCGGAATTCCGTGAAATGGGTTAGTTTGCACTTGTTAGATCATGTGATGCTTCAACGAAAACTCCTGAGCCGTGACGTGCATCGGCGCAATCGGGGCTCCACGTCCGTTCATGGTGGGTTGACACAATTCCTCCATTGTTTGTAAATCAGGTAGGGGGACATTGTTGTTGTTGTTGTTGTTGTTGTTGTTATTGTTATTCAAATTGGGTAGAGGTGGGTTATTATTGTTGTTATTAACACCAGCCATATCTAATCTTCACGAGTCTCGGGCTCAGAATAGTTCGAAGATCTAGTACGCATACACCTGCAGAAGAAAAATATACACAGAGAGAATATCTATATAATCTTTTTAGTGCAAAACCTTTTGGAAGAGAATTGCTTTTTTTATGATTTTTCAATGTTTTTGTATTTTTGAAAAATTTTATATTTTTTAGGGTTTTTGAAAATTTTTGAAGCAAGGAAAATAACGTTCAAAGAACGGATCCCAAAATTCAATGCGTTTCTCACTAGAAACCTTTAATTTTTACGAAAAGAGCCGGTAGCGGCGCCATTTAATACTTGATTTTGCAACCAAGTATCAAAATTCGTAGTCCCAAGTCTTTTCGAATTGATTACAAGTTAAGAGTGCGACTCAATTGTCTTTTGGTGAACAAGAGAATGGTTTGGTTGATTATCTATTTCAAACTAATATCAAATAAGTAAGTGTCGTTGAGTAAAGTAGGAGTTTAAAAATTACGCTAAAACTAACGAGTTAAAAAATAGATGCTTGAAAACTTAAAGGCAAAATTAGAAAAATACTTGAACACTAAATAAAACTAACACTTCGAAACTTTGTAAAAACAAGAAACTAAAACTATCGGAATATGCTAAAAGTGAGTCTGATCGGAATGCGTGGTCGAAAAACAAGGTTGATCGGAATGTTGGGAGATAAGGTGGTCGGAATAATCAGAAATAAGCCAATCGGAATATTGGGGAAAGAACATAATCGGAATGTTTAGAAAAACATCTGATCGGAATGTGAAATGTCCTCTTCGGAATGTTTGAAAAAGAATCAAATCGGAATAATGACAAACAGCTCTAATCGGAATATGCAAATACTACTTAGTCGGAATGTATGAATTCGAAACCAATCGGAATGTTATAAAAATGGGCCTAATCGGAATGACTAAACCCTAATCCGATCAGACGATCGGAATAAAGGTGGGGGTGGTCGGAATATCAAATTACCTAATCTGATCTTAATGATCGGAATTCAGGGAAGGCTCTGATCGGAATATAGCGACCGGAAAGGGGTTTAGACCCTTTCCGATTTATGTGGGATTCGAGATAAGCCAAGGTAATAAGCTATAATGATAAGCTCAAACCAAAACTAGAACGAATCAAAAGTGAAATATACTTAATAAGCACAATCAACAACTTATCCAAACTCAAAATAAGCAAAATTTTTAAATCAAACAATTAAAAGATGAAGTTTTTAAGAAAACTTTTAAAAAGTAAATAAGCTAAACATGTAAATAAGCCAATAAGCACAAGAATCTTAAAGCTTAATCAAATGATAGCTTATGTAGGAACACAAAGATTAACTTTTTAAGCACAAAAACATTAAGAACAACATGGATCACATGTATTTTGCACCAAAAGTTAACTAAAATCAAGAAAGGTAGAATGGGATGAAAGATTAAAAGCTTAACTAGAACTTGATTAATGAAATCAACAATACATAAAGATTTAATCTTGAAAGATTAAAAGAAAAGATGAAACTTAGTGAGAGAAAGTTGAGAACTTTCTCTCTCTAAAACTAGAAAGAAAAGTGAAAAATGAAAACTAAAACTAAAAACTAACTACCCTCCTAATGTGTATTAGGAGGGTATTTATAAGAAAATGGAAGGAGTGCATGTGTTGCTTCTTCTTTCTTTCTTTCTTCACGTCTTCTCGACTCGATTTAATTCTTCGTCTTTTCTCGACGTCGTCTCGGGATTTGAACTTGTCTTAATAATTTTCTTCTTTAATTTAGACTTAAGTTCTTCGACTTCATTAAATTTCCGTCTTTAGACTTTTCCTTCGATAATTCTTCAGAATAGGTCTTGGACATCCGTTCTTTTTGCACTCTTGATCTTTTGACTTCGTCTTTTCTCGTTTTCTTCGATAAAAGCCCGTGAAAGCCCGTGTTTTCTTCCTTTTTCATCATTTGGTCCTAAAACACAATAAAAACACAAACCACGCATAATTCCGACTTTTACGACATAAAATACACGTTTTGGTCTTGTTATTATTGGAAATAAGTGGTAAAAGGATAAGTGTTTTCACACTTATTAGCCTCTTTCAAGTTACTAAGCATTTATTCAAGCCAGGCCCAAAACAATATAGTCCAAAAGAAGCCCGCATGTGGGTGGACTATATAAGCACCCTCCTATCATGTTAAGAGGGTGGGCAAGTAATCATTTTTTCTTAATCTAACTTCTCCTAGTTGATCACATCTCACTCTACTTTCTCTCACTACTTTCTCTCTCTAGAATTCATCTATCTTTCTTCTTTATTTCTTGTTTAATCATCTAAGAATATGGGACATTAATTGGTATCAATCGCCACGGGGTAGATACGTGATTGGTTTTGGTTTTCATATTGAATTCGTGGGTTTTTTCTTCATCTTTAAGCTCGAATCATCAAAATTTTTGCGTTTTCGTGGTGTTAGTGAGTAGACAAATCAACTACATAGTCGTGGTAGTGATTTTGGTTACTTAGATTGGTTAAAAACGTGAAAATTTGTGGTGTTTGGCTTTATTTTTGGCTTGAAATCTCGTAAATCAAAAAGTTCTTCCAAGATCCTATTTTTTAGGAAATTCTGCCATAATTCCGCAATAATTTAAGTATTGCGGAATTGAATCCTTGTGTTCATAGAGAAATTGAATACATCTAAGGTATTGCGGAATCATTCCCTGATTGCGAAATCATATGTTTTTTGCAATTGCGGAACTGAATCATAGATTGCGGAATTGTATCTTCTCGTTCATTGCGAAACTGTGTATTCTTTCAGTGATTGCGAAATCATAAGCTTTGTTATTGTGAAATTGTACACTTTAGGGTATTGCGGAATTATTGCAAACATTGCGGAATTGTAACTCCTTGAAGATTGCGGAATTATAACTTCCAGTATTGCGGAATCATACCTCATCTGTTATTGCGGAATCGTACATTTTTTTGAGCATTGCGGAATTATAATCTCTAGCTTATTGTGGAATCATAACCTTTTAACTTTGCGAAATTGTGTCACCTTGAACCACTATTGCGGAATTGAATATATACATTGCGAAATCTTTGCTACTTTCCGAAAAATGTGTTTTTGAAAATTTTTCGCGAGTTTTTTTTTGTTTAAGAGTTTTTGTTCCTCAAGACGACATTATTTAGGGTTATTCACATAGTTTCTCGAAATATCAACCACAATCCAATCACATCATATCTATTTAAGATCCGAAGTCACTTCATCAACCAAGACACCATCATAATGGAAAAGAGCAATGAGTGTTCAATTGTGACAACTCTCGAGATGGAACAATTACAACAACGGACACGCTTCTTGAGAGATAAATGCATGGAAAGTTTGAGAATACTTCAATCATCATTTGAGAGCCTTTCAAAAGTCCTGCTAGACTTAGGTGAATCCACTGGCACATTCATAAGAGCTTTCACACAAGCCATGGAGAAACTTGCGGCACAACTCACCAAAGAAAGACTTTTTGGGAGTGAATGCAAGATCACCTTCACTAAACTCAAGACCACATTTGAAAAGACTTTTGATTCAGAATTTATCATCTCTTCGAGTACATAGGGATGCTTCATGAGACATCATAAAACTACTCAAACGTTCAAAGACCTGATCCCAAGTAACATCAAATCCATTGAAACCTATGTCCACAGAATAATAATTCACGAACAAGAGATAGATAAAAGGTTCAAGGCAAATTGTGCTACAGTATCGGGTTATGTGAATGAAAGCTGCACATCACGGAACACAAAGCATGGTACGCAGGATGATCATACCATACATGGGAAGGAAAGCAGCAGCACAGGCACACAAGGCATCAGTTCTCAGAATGTCATCAGCAATACACCTTCCTATGATCATGGCCCTGTCTTCGACTCTGACCCATTGGAAGAGGTACACAATGATGAATATAATGTGTTTTCCAACGATAATACGCATGAGCATTGTGATCAAACTCCAACCCTTATTGACACATGTATGACGGAAACGGTTGATAGCAATACCATACCTGATCCCTCAGACACATGCAATAATGAGTCTGACGATGATCCACATACAAATGAGTATGATGATGAGGAGCGTATTGCGCTTGCTAACTTAATTGCTACTTTACAAAAGGATGTCAAAGAAACTAGAAAGAGTCAAAAGAAATTAAAGAAGGCAAACTCTACGCTCACTCAAAATTTTGAAGAATGCAAAGCTGCTCTAATTAAATCTAGTGAGACCAATGATAGCTATAGAGCTCAACTTCTTCAAAACACCAACGAGATTAAGGGGTACAAAGGGTGTTTAATTAACATAAAAAGGACGATTATCAACAGAAATATAACGAAACTCTTAAGCTTCTAGAACAAGAGAAGCGTAATCATAACACCTCTTTGAGTATTGAACATCACAAAACGTATCTTGCTACCATTAAAGTCAATGAGCTAACTCAAGTAAATGGTTTTCTTCAAGAGAATAAAACTAAACTTGTTAATGAAAAGAAAGCTGTGGTTAAAAAGATGGAAAAGGATTTCAAAACTAAACAAGCGAATGACATCGACAAAATGGTGGAACTTGAAACTCAAATTGATTTTTACAAGAAAACTGTCTACAAAACTAATCAATCAATTCAAACCATGAGAATGTTGGCACCTCGTTCGTTCTTCAAGGATGGACCTAGTTTTGAAAATCCTAAGTACCTTGAGCAAGCCCAATCTGAGAATCAGCACTTATATCTTGATGAGTCCCAATGGACCGATCTTGATTGTCTTGTTGTTAGACCCGATAGTGAAGAGATAAACGATTTAGAAGAAGAGAGTAGACCAAAAGTTAATAAAGAATTTGTTAAACCATATAAATTATGCTTATGAAAGAGCAAAATATTTTTCGAATGTGAACAAATAAGAATTAAATGGAGACAAGTTTTTGCCACTAAGAAAACTTATGTTTCAAAATATATCGGGTACTTGCCACATCAAGCTTCTATAAGCAAGAGTAAGCAAGCACTTAGTATTCTCAAGAGTAACATTGAAAATTTTAAAAAGGTTGTTGATGATGACTGGAAAAAACGTGAACTTTTGAAAGGTGATAAAGAAATTTGACTGGAAAAAACGTGAACTTTTGAAAGGTGATAAAGAAATTCCTCACGATATAAGACTGTTCTTGTGAAAACTATTTTGATTCCTCTTGCGGAAAGAACAAAGAAACATGATTTGGAATTTAAAAAGTTAATAGAGCAAGAATTGTTTGACGATATGAAATATGTGGAATCTCTTTAAAAAGAAATTGACGATCATCAACCTGAAAGAGACGAATTTTCTACAGCATATAATCTACTCTTACACGAATGTCTCTTCAAAGATATTTTGTGTGTTGCTCTTACATCTTGTAAAGATATAGATGAATATTCTGACGTGGCATGAAAATATCTTGATCAAGTCAAAGAGTGTGAACGTCTTGAAATAGAGCTTTCAAAACACACAAATAATGTTGATCAAAAGGATTTTGCGTTGATTCAACATCGATGTGAATTCCTTCAAAAACACTGTCATACTCTTGAACTTGCTTTGCAAGACAAAGTCGGAAAAGGTCCAAATGATAATAACTTGCAAGTAAAACTTTCCGCCTTATGTCGAGAAATGAACGAAAAGAGTATGGAAATTACAGACTTGAAAGATCAGTTGCAAGAAAAGGACATAGTGATAGAAGAGTTGAAGAAACTCGTTGTTAAGCAGGGTGGAAAAATTGTGGAACCTAAAGTTGTGAAACCTGTTGTTCGACAACCCAATGCCTACAAGGATCCAAAGCCATCTATCTTAGGAAAACCGACTCCGTTCTCCAATTCTTCTCATGTGAAATCTAGGTTACCTCCTAAGACTGATGTGCAACCAAGTGTTCCAAAACCATCCATATCACCCTATGTTCCTCCATTTAGAAAGCACACTGTTGCTAAACCCAACCATGTGAATGCACATAGCACTTCTAGGACTCCTCCAAAACTTGTGACATTCGCATCCACAAAGGAATCTGTAGGTTCAAATGACTTAGTTCATACCAACAACCTAGACGATGCTAAACAAAAGGGGAAGATTCAGAAAGCAAAATCCGTGTATTCAAAATCTAGTACACCAAATCCCGCTAGAGTTCCACACACTCCTAATGGAAGTCAACCAAAACCTAAGATTCCTCACCAGCAATCTAGGAATTGGAAACAATCCATGAATAGTCGTGTTTCTAACACTACGCCTGAACGATTTGGAAAACTAAGGAATACAAGTACTTTCGTGAATCCCAAATTCTATGTATGTCTCACTTGAAAAAAGGGCATTCACAATGGAAATCATGACCATTGTATTCTGCAATATCTCTATGAGGTCAAATCTCGTTCCTTTGAACGGAGATCGAATACAGAATCCCATAAGACAACAAGGAGATACAAACCCGTCGCAAAGAAAAGCAATAACAACACATCTGAAACGTGGATTAAAAAAGGACATAGTTTCTCTCCAAAGAAGACTTCCGTTGTGCAAGAGAAAACTACTCCTAAATCTAGTCTTCAGTGGAAACCAACGGGTCGGATCTTCACAGAAGTTGGTCTTAAGTGGATTCCAATAAAGAAGAGTGATGAAACCTGCGCTAGCACGAATGCGAATGTTTTCGCCGCAGACAAGGAATTTGTTACTCCTAACACTAGTATTTGTGCGAACTATTCTTCTGTTATTGCAGGTACAACAGCGGATTCTGAACCCACTTCTTCTTCTTCAAAGGGTTCCAATTCTGTACATTCGATATCACCTTCTTCTGTTGTACAAAAATCTATTTTGGATTATTTTCGAAAAACTTGAGAAAACACAAAAATAAAATGTAAATATCATTAGAAAAACAAAATAAAAAAATGGAAATACTTTCAAAATACCAAAAATATTATTCTCGACATGTCTTTCAGTATTGATAATATGGACGTACCTAGAAATGTCGCTCAATAACGACACGGGTGTGTACATAAATCTCGAATGAAAGTTGTAAATATTTTTCAAAACATGTCATTTCTACTTTTTATATAGGAAAATGTCTATTTTGGACAATTTTTCCAACAACGGGTAGAGCAATCTATCTTGGGTTTAGCTTGTCACAAAACATTCAACGTTTTAAGCTCAACACAATGGCTTGTAATCACTTTCAGATTGCAAGCCGGATCTATATTCACGGGGGAGTGTACGATTTGGTGCGCTTACCCTCAGCAGAGAAGTTAAATCTTCTTACACTTGAGGGGATTCGTCAAGACATTCAAAGTCTATGAACTCAAGTTTATGCTTTAGAAAAAACTTTCTCGCCAAAAAGAAATAGAGTTTCTCAAAAAGCGTTGAACACAATTTTTTCAAGAATTTCTCAATGATTATTTAAAATCTTTCAAAAATTGTGTGTTCAACAACTCCTATCCTCAAAAGTTTAACGTGGATCATATCCTCGTAATGAAAATTCTATTGGATCAACTTCTGAGGGGGAGCGTTCCAACTTCATGCTAAGTTTGACACATTTTTCTCCTGAGAGTTTTTCAAGACTATTTTTCACAATATATTTTAATCAAATTTGGTATCTCTAATATCAAACGATTTTATATATTAGAGATAGGGGAGAAAATGTGATTAAAATGTGATATAAAGACTCAAGCACTCATGGTTACGATCAAATACCCACAACATCTTTAATTCACGACGTTATTAGTGTCAAAAGGGTGGTTAGGTTTAAGTCCTATGATCCAACCAGAACCGGAGGGATCTTCCCAGGGACAATTCAATAGATTATTAGAAGTCCTTAGGAAAGATGGAGTAGAATGTAAACGAAGCTGAATGCCGACTAAGTACTGATGCTAGCACTAGAACAATCAAAACAAGGTGCTAGTAATGATGTCTTGGTAAGCATTGAAGGGGTTGAAGAATGAAAAAGAAATGTAAGGATAAAGGGTGAAAAGAAATTAGCCCTTCATACAACTAAGGCAGAAACCGGGTCAACACATCATGAAGACAACACATCATGGACCCAGTGATGTAATGTACAACCCTTCCCCAGCTGAGTCAGGCTTCTCTCAAAATAAGTTTGTTTTATTGTCACGGAGATAAACATGACTTCTATTGACTTTCTCACTCCGAGATAGTTGATATTGAATAGGTGGCATCTGCTCCAGCCTCCAATTACTAAAAGTGCACAAATCGAGTCTAGAGCCAAGAGATCAATCAAATCTCGTTAGGACACGCGGATGACGATCAAGAGAGTCCTACGCTATATCCTTGCGATATTGCTAGAACACTCAGAGTGATACTTCCTAGTATTCACAATGATGAGTGGAAATCCTTCAAGTGTTAACATCAAATGGCACTGCGGTAGGTCATGTGTAAGATTCTTTATGAATTGAACATATGTAAAACTGAAAAGCAACATTGGTTTGTTTCTTTATCAATTCAAACTCGTTTCAGGTTTCTACGCAATATCTTTATGGTCTTGCCAGAACATTCAGAGTGATATTTCTTAATATTCACAGTGACGAATGGAAATCCTTCTAGCGTCAACATTAAACAGCGCTACGGTAGGTAACTTGCGAGATTCTTATGAATCAAGCTTGTTTCAACTGGAAAGCAACGATGGTAAGATTCTTAAAGAATCAAACTTGTTCCAGGAATTTGAATTGACGACTTTAATCAAGCGGATATTTATCCAATTGATTCACTCTTTATGTTTGCGGTCTTGCTTTGAGACGGTCGAGTAAAGAGAACGGCTAGTACAGTCGTGAAACCCTGTCAAGGAGGTTCTTAATTGAATCTACCTAATCACAGGTACAATATTTAATATCGTGTAACGGTCTTTGCCGATCGGAGGTAAAACGCTACCGATTTAGGACGAATGTCAAAGCCATTCGGTCCGTGTCTAAGTTTTGTCTCGAGAAGGTGGCGTTATGGTGTACTCAGCAAAGTAAAGATTCAAAACCACATACTCAGGCCTAAAGACATCCAACAATCAAGAAAGCTAAAGACTTCCACAACTCTGATGATCAAAATCTTCCTTAACAATTGAAAGTCCCTAAACTATGCTAGAAACACTAAACTTGACTAATCAACATACGTAATTACTTTTCAAACGTAATACTTATTATTGTATAATAAAGAATTACAAGTGTTAGGGATAACACCGTTTGATGACAATGTGTTGTGCACACTTTGAACAACTAAAAACCCTAACTTATGAATACAGTCACAACTGTTTGATTCAATAAGTTCTATGCATTAATGTGTGAATGTTCTCAAAGTGTTAAACGTTAATGCTTGGCTACACGTCCTATTTATAGTGATACGAGGTTGACCTAAGTACTAGTTGATGGTGACTACACAAGACATTCACTTTTCAGACATCTGTCACAAGATGCTCTTCTATTCTTGGTAGTCTGCCACAATGCTTTAGGGAAACAGAGCTGACACAATTTCCCTTTTCTTCATAGTCTCGTACACACAAATGGCATGTCCAAAGTGTGCTGAGTGTTAACAGGGTATTGCCACCCCTGTTAACCCTCAACCCCTCAAAGTCCCTGATACATCTTGGCTGTTATCCATCACAGCCAATGAGTATGTCTTCCAGTAATCTTCGACTTCCTTGACAATGTCTCTGACATGGACTCCTCTGAGGTTGCTCACAGAGACTTAGATCTCTGCGAGTCTTGTGATACTTGCCTGCCTCCTAGGCACAGGTAAGTGACTATCTAACAACTTGATTTATGTTTAAATCTATGATACAGGGAATCTAACAAACTTAGATTCCCAACAATCTCCCCCTATTTAAACATGAATACAACTAGATCTATCTAAGTTAAGGTAAGTGAGATAACAGCTTCTTCTTACTCATAACAGATCTAAACAAACATACATCATGATTTTATTCATACTTAAAGAAAATTACAAGTACAATACAAAAGTGAAATAAAATATGAAGGTAAAATTTAGCTATGAAATCCTTCAATAGTCATCATTTTTTATTTTTTATTTTTTCTTTAGCTTCAGCTATGTCTGTCCTAGTATTTAATTCAGTCTGCAAAGCTTGTGCAAAAACCTTGGAATACTCTGTGTTAATCTTGAGTCCCTTTTTGAGATAAATCAGCTGAATTGTTGATGCTAAGCCTAGCTCATCTTCCCTTTGGAATGCATATTAGCAAGCTCTGTTCATGAAGGCCATACCTCTTTCAGGCTCTGTGTAGGTCTGACCATCAATAGGACCAATGATTCCATTTGGTAGTACCAAATCCCTGTGCATTCCATCCACTTGAACATCATCTGTGACGAAGGTTTCCTTAACAAGCTGAGTCATCCTTCTTCTTTTCTTTCCAGACTTTGGGGGTTCTTGTTCAAACAACTGTGGTGGGGGATCTATTTTGAGCTTGGCTGCTGTTTCTTTAACCCAGTTAAACTTAGCTTTGAGGGTCTTAAGAAGGGTAAAAAGCCTGACCAGTTCTTTTATCAGCCAAGGCTTCAAGTTCAAACCATTCAGATAATCTAAGTTTCTTTAACCTGAAGTCCTCAAAGACATCCATATTGGCATGCTGGTTATCTCTCCACAAAATCATTTGTGGTGTGTTAGTAGACTTGTGAATGGTGTATTTGAACTTGGTGATCTTTCCAGGTGCATACCTGTTTTTGACGCATGCATCATAATCAGCTTTTACCTTTTTTAGTGCCTCTGTGCGTTTAGCTTCCATTTCCCTCAACCTTTGTCTTTGCTTCTCCCTTTCAGGTGGAGTCATCTTTCTCAGAGTTTCCTCATTAAGCTCCTTGGCTTTCTTGATTTCATTCAGCCTCTTGAATTCGACAGCCTGTTTCTCAATCTCTTCAGGTGTTAGAGGATTCTCATTAGAAGGTGTGAAGGTTGTAAATTGGGTAGGTCTGTGGTTGATCCTCCTGTCTCTAGCATCGCAACTATTTTCTTTAGTTTGGCGTCTGTGTCTACCATAACTATTTCCTTTCCTTTCTTCGAGACAGAGGATTACACACTCATGTTTTTCAGCTCTTCAGCTCTTTTGATGAACGCTGACTGAGCTTGGGTTTGTATTGCCTTGGGTAGGGAGCAAACAGTGAACTTGATTTTCTTGGCAGCTGGTTCACCATCATCCACAGACTCACTGGTGTTAACCAAAGTCAGGGACTTTGATGAATCAACTCAATCATTTGTCTATTGCTCCCCCTTACTTTCATCCTCATCATCGGGTATGATCACTGGTGTGATGACTTGGAGAGGGACAGGTGAAGAAATAGTGTTATCAGCAGAGGTTGAGCCCTGTTTGGCAGATTCAAGGTTAAGTACCTTTTCCTTCTCCCCATCACGTTCAGCCTGTCGTTTCAGACGTTTGGATGAACGTGCCTGAAAGTGCCTTGTAATTTGTTCAACAGAGGCAGCCATATCGCGTTGCCTGATCCTTGAAGCTCTGGCAATCTTCATCAGGAGGTTGCAATTTCCATTTTTGTTGCGATGAACACGATCAATGATAAAGTTTGTGTGACGAAGTTGCCTGTTACGAACAGCTTCAAACTCTCTATGCATTGTTAACTCATGAGCATTAAAAAGGGCAGGGACCTCTGTTACAATGGCATATTTGATTCATGTGGACATATGACTAAGTCCTTGGGACACTCCTTTTCTTGCACCATCTTTGATAGGTTCGGTGACTGCATCCCTAACCGCCTGATTGATGATCCCTGGAAAGGTGACAGTGAAATTATGCATCTCAGATTTGATAACATCCAGCTTTCTTGACAGGCGCTCCATATCTGATTGATGATGTTCAGGTTTAAGATTATGGATGCTCAGGCTTTGTTGTGCGTAATCATCCTCCCTTGGCAATATGTCAAGGTTGGTTTGGGAAGGATGATCAAACATGAGGAACTCAACTGTTGGATCATAAGCAGGTCTCTGGAAGACTGTAGTGGCTGAGGTAGCAGAGGTGGGAGTTACTACAGCTTCCTTGGGAGGAGGAGTGGTATCATCAGCTGGTTGGGACACAGCTATGTCTTTTGGAGGAGACAAAGAATGCTGATCATCATCTTCTTCATCGTCCTCTTCCTCAAACATCCCCTCAGGGAGAATCTCGTCCTTAGGCATTGATTCAGGTTCAGAGAAACCATCAACTAGTGAGAGCACTTCTTCTTCAATATCAAGCAGGGGCTCTTCTTCATTTAGCTGATCCTGAATTATTGTATCAGCTTCTTTTTCTGGCTGCTCCAAGGATTGAATGTTTGTCTGTACAATATCAGCCTGTAAATTGTTTTAAATTAGTAACATGGAATGATAACTAGGTTTTTACCTAATTTAAAAGATTCGTTGATGTATGTCTAATCGAATTGATCCTGGTTAACTATGCGACTCAGTCGTTCTTCTGGTGAAACAAATAGTTGTCTCGTTGTAGTATATTAAAAGTGCAAAAACAATTAAGATAAATCTACAATCTAATCTTAATAAATGACAGGAATTTAAAGCGAGACTAAAAGTAAATGGCACTTAATTAAATCTAAACTAATTAAAAGTAAAGGGTGCAATATTAAAACTTCAAAAAGTAAATTAATTAAATGATTAAAAATAAAAGCGTGACGAAAATTAAATTTGACAACGTAATATAATTTGAAAACTTAAAAATAAATCAAGTAAAAAGGCGGGAAAACAAAATTTAAAATAAAAACAAAAACAAAGCAAGAATACGAATCAGATCGCACTACGATCGCAACCAATGAAGTGGTTGGATCGCACCCGGATCGTAGCTTGATCACAGTCTAGATCACACTTGGTGATCGTAGCCCACGATCGCACTTGATACGATGGAAACAAGATAGATCGTACTCTATGGATCGTACTCTATGGATCGCACTCCACCACGATCGCAACAAAGTGGATCGCAGTGGGTGATCGTGACCAAGCGATCGCAACACGGATCACACTCTATGATCTTACCCACGATCGCAATGAGTGATCTTGGTGTGGATTATGGAATGTGATCGTATTATGATCCTAGTCCTTGATCGCAACACTAGATCGCAAGTAGAAACCCTTAAGGGTTTATGCGATCGCACTTGTTGGATCGTACAAGGGTAAAAAGCAGTTACGATAGGAAAAGGAAAACAGAATAAGCAAACGAAATAAGCACTAAGACAAATAAGCAAATACCAAAGAAAAACTATTGAATATAAGCAAATAACAAAACATGATTTAAAACGAGATTAAGAAAAACAAAATAAGCTTAAACTTAAAAACTTTTCAAAACACAAAATAAGCAAACTAAATGAGCAAACTTTTGAAAAGATGAAACTTTGAGAAAATTAAGAAAATCAAATAAGCTAAGTATGAAACAAGCTAATAAGATTGTCAAACTTATAGCTTATCTCATACAAAAACTTAGATAAAAGTAAAAAGATAAACTTTTTAGTAAAATAAGCAAAGAGATTAAGCTAAAGCTTGCTTAATCTGAATTTGAAATGAACCAAAAAGAAGAAAAGTAGGATGAGAATGATGAAAAGAAACTTGATCAAAGGTAAATGAAGATTAAAGCAAGAAAATTAAGGAACACTTACTTGGAATTAAAATGAATTAAAGTGCAAGACAAGTATTTAAAATGACATAAATTTAAAGAGCAAGTAATTAAAAGGTGGAAGACTAATTGTCACCTTAGCCAACAAAATGAAAATGATTTATCTAATGACTATTTATAGGGTAAGATTAAGGGGTGCTTAGGAAGCTTCCTCCCCTCTTTCATTTCTTCTTAATTGCATGATTAAGTCCCTCAAGCCTTTTAATCTTCTTTAATCTTCGACTTTAATGACTTTTGGCTCGGGATTTCTTTGAACTCGACTTTTAATTCTTCAATAAACTAGACTTGAGTTCTTCGGCCTTAAGTAAACTTCCGTCTTTTGACTTTTTCTTAGATAAATCTTCAGAATTGGTCTTGGACTTCCGTTCTTTTTGCACTCTTGACTTCTTGACTCCGTCTTTCATCTTTTTCTTCAATAAAAGCCTGAATGCCCGTGTTTTCTCCACTTTTCACCTTTTCGTCTTAAATCACAACAAAAACACAAACCACGCATAATTCCGACATAAAAGACATAAAATACACGTTTTGGCTCGGTTATTATTGTAATTAAGTGGTAAAAAGGATGGGTGTTTACACACCTATCAAATCCCCTACACTTGACCATTGCAATGTCCTCATCAATGCATTAGTTACAAAGCAAGATTACATTTTTCATCATAATCAATCCACGTTGACCTTTATTAAAGAGATAGAAAATTATAAACATTAAAAGTAAAGAAATCAAAAAGCATACCTTGGGTTTTGGAAATGTCATGAATAATCATCATCCTCAAGTTTTCACTTTCTCCAAACCAAGCTTAAAAACGAGATCATTGTTATTATAAGTTAGCAAACTAACACGAACTCATGTGGGCCAATTACTCACTTAGACTCCCTTATTCCTAGGTGCATCTCTTATATTTTATTGTTGTCTTGAATGATCACGAAGATGCATTGTTGACTTATTTCGATAGTTATTTAGTCCGAAAATAAAGTGAACGATTTAATCAATAGTTAGCTAAAGGACAAAATCTTTTAAAACCGCTTCTCGGGATCTCATAAAGTTCATATCTTGGCTAAACTCGCTTCGCGATTTGAGACCTTTCTCGAACTGATATTTGGCAGCGACTTCATACTTCAAACCTTGAGAGACGTTCATGAAATAATGGTCTTCTCTTCATATAGTAATTTCTTCACTTGAAGTTTTGAGAGATTCATACTTGGACCACGACTTCTTCATTTTTCTCCAATCTTTATTTTGGACTTTGATATACCAC
This sequence comes from Glebionis coronaria, assembly GCA_025667525.1. Taxonomy (NCBI): domain Eukaryota; kingdom Viridiplantae; phylum Streptophyta; class Magnoliopsida; order Asterales; family Asteraceae; genus Glebionis; species Glebionis coronaria. The sequence continues at coordinate 356,047,014 of CM046879.1, forward strand.
GATCCGCCTCCTTTTATGACTTGGATCTATTTATCCTCATACCTTGCTAGGGTCTTTTCGGATACACTTCTCCATGACTTTTGGGGAGTTTTTGCTTTTCGTCGTGTGTCTCGATCCTTCATATTGATTTTCGATAAATGATTCTTCACATCACTTGGGATCTTTAGCAACAAAATGTAGCCCTCGTGTCTTGTTAGGACCTTTTTGGACTCGCCAATCTTCGCATCCCGCTTCAATAAGTTATGCCTTGGCTATGAACTCTAATCCATACCGAGCAACTTTTAAACGATCTTGGGCTAGAAGCTAAGTAACTTTTCAAATCGTACAACCTTATTTATTGCAGATAAATTTATTAACAAGCGATGGGAGAATAGGCTTATAATTAACTCACATAAATTCCCGAAAGAATACCAAACTTATAATTGGCTCTTTCATCTCTCGCTCTCCACAGTTTAAAATCTCAAGGAATGAGACTCGTGGATGATTAGCCTATTAAATCAAAGTTTTGGGTTTTTGAGTCGCTTATAGGATCTTGAAAACTCTTAGACTTTTTCAAGTTTAGAAATCGCGTTTTAAAGTTCCCTTGATAAACGACTCTCTAGGATCAATTATAGGAACTTGCGAAAAGTTCTTATTCTTAACCCGTGAAAGTTAAGACTTTCGCGTTTTATAGCTCCCTATATAAAATCCTAGCAAAACTTGACTTAAACACGTTAAGGATACTAGCTAGAGTAAACTTAGACAAGTAAACTCGGGTTGAGTCAAAAGATTCACAACGTTTGAAAACTAAAACCACTTTACTAAAGATTTATTTTAACAAAGAAAGAAAATAACTATACAAAGGGAAAAACTAATAGGCCAAAATAGATCAAAAATTTTGAAAAATGTCGAAAAATTGATTTTCCGGTTAAAATGAAGACAAATACAAGGAAAAAAACCACTTAACTTCGATAGAAGTCCCCCCTACACTTAATATAAACATTTTCCTCAATGTTTAAGCATGTGGGAGTAAACTCCCCTACACTTAGGACATTGTGCACGTTGTTTAAATCTTGCTAAGGAAGAAACAACTAAAGATATTCCTATTTTAATATTGGAAAATATAAAATAGTGAATCGAAAAGAGTTTAAGATAGAACCGGGAAGAAGGGAACACGGAATCACGGGTCGTCAAAAATCATCAAGAGTGGATCATTGAGCGCTCGAATCCCTGATTAGAAGAAGAGGGGAGAAAATAGCAAACCAACGGGTCTCCCCTACACTTAGGATAAAGAAAGCGAAAAGATAGATACATGGGTTGCCTCCCAAGAAGCGCTTGATTTTTGTTTACTGAGTCGTGAGCCTGACTCGACCTTGATCATCATAGGAAGAAGCATGAAACATATCCACCGGGATCAAAGACATAGTTTTCGTCCATCATATAGCACAAGCTTAAGGCGAACAAGGCAAGCCAAAGAAGAATAGGCAGGGTTCCCTTAAGCAGCGATGGAGCACGGTGGAAGCAAGGGTGAAGTGGTGCAAGCAAATTTCCATAAGTTCCAAAGATATTTCCTTTTATTTCATCAGGTGGATACTGAGATGGCTGCAGAATATCGATACCAGGGTCGAACACCTTTTCCTTTAAGGGAAAGTAGCACTCAGGCTCAGCAGAGTGTGAAGAAGATCCGCGAAGAAGATACACAACCTCGTCCTCAGAAGGTGGAAGAAGAGGTGTTAAATCATATGTGCTGCGGATATTGGTGTCGACCGGTTTCTTCTCCTTTGAAAGAATGTTCTTCAAATCCAAAGTATGATCAAGACGATAATCTTCAAAGTCCAAAGGAGGAGCATCACTCTCATGAGGGAAGTAAGTATTAAGAAATGTAGAGAAGTCTTCCTCAAATGAGTAATCATCCAAAGTAGGATTAAGTGATGTAAGCGGAGGATCTTCATCATGTGAAGAATCGCTCGAAAGATTATCGGCCTCATCAAAGTCATCGTATGTGGGCATGTCGGGATACTCGGAAGTACAATCATCAAAATCATCCGAATCTGAGCTAGAATCATCATCATCATAAGCATCAAAGATCGGTGGAGAATCATAAATGGGAGAAGGTTCCACATTGGAGAGAGAATCATCCACATCATCATGAAAAAGTGGATTATCAATGCAAGAGTCGAATAGTGGATTGTTGTAGATGACAAAATCATCGAGCACATTAATCATATTCACTGATTCTCGTCCATAGGATTTGCTTGTAAGCTTCCCCATTTTAAAAACTTTTGAATCATTCCTGACTCTTAAGATTAACTCACCTTCGGCAACATCAACTAGAGCTCGTCCGGTTCTCAAGAATGGCCGACCAAGTATTAAAGGAATACGAGGGTCCATTTCATAATCAACAATGACAAAATCGACCGGGAAAGTAAATGTGCCAACTTTTATGAACACGTCTTTGGCAATACCAACGGGGTATGCGAGAGTGCGATTTGCAAGTTCGAGAGTCATCTTCGTTGGAGTTAGGTCGGGTAATGATAGTGTTTTCCAAACACTCAAAGGCATAAGATTAATACTGGCCCCGAGATCAGCAAGGGCAGTAAATTCTTCGGTTTTGTTGAAAATGCAAGGCAACACAAAATGACCGGGATCTCCAAGCTTTTCCGGAAGTTCTTTAAGAATAACTGCAGAGCAGTTTTCATTTAAGCGTGTGTTGGCGAGCTCAATCAGCTTCTCCTTCTTGTTAAGCAATTCCTTAAATACTTTAACAAATTTCGGCATGTGGAAAAGTGCTTCAACAAGGCTAATGTTGATGTTCACTTGAGAGAGCATCTTCAAATAGCTTGACACTTGACAGTCATTCTTGGTTAGCTCGTTGGTCTTGCCTAAACGAGAAGGATAAGGGATATTGGTTTTGGGTGGTGAAGGTGTAGGTGTAGGTAAAGGTTGAGATGTTGAAGGGTTCTTCATTGGAATATCGTCATGAAGAGGCGGAGACGGTAATGGTGCACTAATACTAGGTGTAGGAGGAGCAGGGATAAATGGTGGTGGAGGAGGTGTAGATGATGGGGGCGGGATAGGTGGTCCTACTATGGTAACTCCACTACGGGTAGTAATAGCACTCACATTTGCTCGTGGATTGGTGACGGTGTTTGAAGGTATAGAACTCGAAGGAGAGGGTTGAGCGGAGGGCAATAAACTAGCAAGCATATTCTTCAAATCATTTGTTTGATTGCTGAAGGAGGATTGAATATTTTCTCGAAGCTCGGATCTAATGTCATTTCCTTGCTTGGTAATATCTCTTAATGCCGAGACTTTCTCTTTCGTCGAGCCCCGAGCTTGTGGTCCTTCTTTGAGTTTGGGTTCGATTGGATGAATCTGTCAAGTCAAGGTCAACGTACGTAGCAGCAAGGATGGTCCATCGCCTATTTCTCGTTCTCGCTCGGGAGCCAAAACGAACACGCCTGCTACCTACTATACTGGACCTTCGACCAGGCATTCTACCTTTGTCGATCGGAACCAATACCACTACATTGCGCTCGAACAGTTGAGCGGCTGCCGGCCCTTCCGTGCACAGATATAGATTCATTCTTCGTACCTCTGGTCAAGCCTCACAATCCTCCTTTAAGATTGATAATTTGGCTCTGCAGATTCTTGATTTGCTCACCTTGGGTTCTCATTATGGCTTCAACATCCGGATTAATGGGTGGGGGTTTTTGAGTGGGTGGGTGATAAGGATTAGAAGCTCTTGGTGGGATTTGGTTGCTTCTATTGTAGTTGTTGGCGGGGTTTTGGTTTTGAGGAGAAAAACCGGGGGAAAGGTAGTTGTTTGATCGGTAACTCAGCAAATTTCTATCCCCTTAAGGTCGAGCTTGGTAATTTTTCGGTGAATAATTACCATAAGCTGCATACACATTTTTCGGATTTCCTTGTGTAGAAGGACAATCGGTGTATGAGTGAGGACCGCCGCATGTTTCACAAGAAGGTGCAACCGCTTTAACTTGTTGTTGTTGGTTTGAAGCGAGAAGCAAGATACTTTTGCTCATTTCAGTCATCATGCGGGTGAGTTCGGTCATATCAGGGTTTGCTGAAGTAGAAGAAACATTGACTCTCGGGTTGTTCCTTGAAGAAGCGGAGGAATTCCAATATTTGTGGTGAGTAGTCATGTTCTCAATAAGCTCTCTACACTCCTCGGGTCTCCTTCGGCGGCTGCATCAATCGTATCACGATCTCGAAAAGTCAAACCGTTGTAGAAAGTATCAATTAAGGTCACAGGGAGCATGTTGTGGTTTGGACAACGATCAATCAAGACATTATATCTTTCCCAAGCATCAAAGAGAGATTCATCAGGTTCTTGCATGAAACCGCTGATTTGATTGCGAAGGCTCGTGACCATGGATGGTGGAAAGTAGCACGACAAAAAGAGTTGAGTCATGTCATCCCAAGTATGAATTGAATTCTTTGGGAGATGATCAAACCATTTCTCGGCATGATGTGATAAAGTATATGGGAAGAGTTGAAGGCGAAGAACATCCATAGTGGCACCGGGAAACTTCATGCTTTGAGTGATTGTAATGAACTTGTTGAGGTGTTTGTTGGCATCATCATCAGGCAATCCACGGAATTGGTTAGTTTACACTTGCTGAATCATGTGGTGCTTCAAGGAAAACTCCGGAGCCGTGATTTGCATCGGCGCAATCGGTCCTCCTCGTCCAAACATGGTAGGTTGACAAAGCTCCTCCATTGTCCGAAGATCGGGTTGTGGAAGAACATTGTTGTTATTGTTGAGGTGCGGTGGATTATTGTTGTTGTTAACACCTGACATACATAAATCTTCTCGAGTCTCAGGCTCTTGATAATTAGAAGATCTAGTACGCATACACCTACAAAGGCAAAAGAAAACAATACCAAACACAAAGACAATATATATACACAATAAAAATAAAATCTTTTTGGATTTTTTGAAATTTTTAATTTTCATGGATTTTTATCAATTTTTAATTTTTATGGTTTTTTGAAATTTTAATGCAAGAAAATAACGCTCACAAGTGAACGGATCCCAAAAAGCAACGCGTCTTTCACAGAAAATCGTTAATCTTTACGAAAAGAGCTGGCAGCGGCGCCATTTGATAACTAGGTTTTTACCTAATTAAAAAGATTCGTTGATGTATGTCTAATCGAATTGATCCTGGTTAACTATGCGACTCAGTCGTTCTTTTGGTGAAACAAATAGTTGTGTCGTTGTAGTATATTAAAAGTGCAAAAACAATTAAGATAAATCTACAATCAAATCTTAATAAATGACGGGAATTTAAAGCGAGACTAAAAGTATATGGCACTTAATTAAATCTAAACTAATTAAAAGTAAAGGGTGATATATTAAAACTTCGAAAAGTAAATTAATTAAATGATTAAAAATAAAAGCGTGAAGAAAATTAAATTTGACAACGTAATATAATTTGAAAACTTAAAAATAAATCAAGTAAAAAGGCGGGAAAACAAAATTTAAAATAAAAACAAAAACAAAGCAAGAATACGAATCAGATTGCACTACGATCGCAACCAATGAAGTGGTTGGATCACACCCGGATCGTAGCTTGATCGCAGTCTAGATCACACTTGGTGATCGTAGCCCACGATCGCACTTGATGTGATGGAAACAAGATAGATCGTACTCTATGGATCGTACTCTATGGATCGCACTCCACCACGATCGCAACAAAGTGGATCGCAGTGGGTGATCGTGACCAAGCGATCGCAACACGGATCACACTCTATGATCTTACCCACGATCGCAACGAGTGATCGTGGTGTGGATTATGGAATGTGATCGTATTATGATCCTAGTCCTTGATCGCAACACTGGATCGCAAGTAGAAACCCTTAAGGTTTTATGCGATCGCACTTGTTGGATCGTACAAGGGTAAAAAGCAGTTACGATAGGAATAAGGAAAACAGAATAAGTGTAACACACCATTTTGGAAATGGAAATATCACAGTAATTATGGCGTGTCATCAAAGCATACAAGGTAAAATGTCTAAACATTACTTGACCATAAAAAGGAAAATACCGGAATCAAACATCAGTAGTCCAAAAGTAAAGCTCATCACACACAAACATAGTATAATAAAGGAAAGGACTAAACAATGTCCAAAGCATAAGTATCAAAAGAAAGGAAATGCATAATGTAAAGAAGGCTAGACAGCTTCCAGTCCATATGCACGTACTCTTAGTGTCTACGAGCGTCCCTGAGTACCTGCCGTTTTGGGAACATAGAAAAGGAAAACGGCTGAGCAAATACGCTCAGTGCACGGATGTACACTAAAACATGAATAGGATAAGCATATAACATAATAACAGCGGAAGAAACTAAGTCCCGAGTAACCTGGTTAAGTCTTAATAAAACTGGTTTTATAGTTTGAAAGTCTTATGTTTATCTTATAAAAACTGTTTGTCATATTTTACCATTAGCCAATATAGGTCATGAAAATCCACCGTGCATGAATAATTGGAGGGGTGACCTCATCATGCAAATTAGAGGGGCTGCCTCTAATTTAATATACTGGTTTTTGGGTAGGAGGGATCAGCTCCTTGTGAAGGATGCAAGGTACACACCACATTCACCATGTAATCCTGAATAAAAACATGTAACTAGGATGCACCCATACGCCCCACATGATAAATATAAATAAATGGCCAAAAGCTGAAGGGATGCCACGAGCAATCACTCCGCCGTGGTGAAGTCATAACATCAGTGCCTCAAATGTTATGGTTATGGTACCTCCATAACTAGGTGAAATTGGTCATGCATGTATATGGCTATAGGTAATCTTAATTAAACATAAGCAATCAAACTCATAACTTATACTACAGGAAAACAGTTGGCTGCATACGGGGAATCCTAATAAGGAAAGAATGTCCATACTGAAAGGACGGGAATCCGTACCTTATGTCCAGTGAACGAGAAAGACGAACTGCGAGAATCCTACTTCCGAATCACTAGTGATACATAAATACGTACATGAATAAGTATCTGCTTACTAAATACATAGTTGGTTTTATGTCATGTCTTAGCTTATTTTATGTGTTCTTACCATGTTTTACTATTTCTAAGCCTTAAACTGTGTTTTATCTTATAGTCTGCTTAATCTGATTAAGTATTTCTGGTATTTCATGTGTTATTATACTTACTGTGTAATTATAAGTAACTTTCCAAAAATAGCAGGTTTCCAAAAATAGAAAGTTTCCAAAAATAGAAAGTTTCAAAAAATAGAAAGTTTCCAAAAATAGAAAGTTTTCAAAAATAGAAAGTTACCAAAAATAGAAAGTTTCCAAAAATAGAAAGTTTCCAAAAAATAGAAAGTTTCCAAAAATAGATTTACTACTTATAATAGATAAGTTTCTAAAAATAGAAAGTTTCCATAAATAGATTAGCTTCCTTAATTAAATAAGTTTCCGTAAATAGATTAGCTGCCTGAAATAAATAAGTTTCTAAAAATAGCTGGTTTCCATAAATAGATTAGCTGCCTTATTTAATTAAGTTTCTAAAAATAGAAAGTTTCAATAATTAGAATAAGCTGGTTAAATAAGCTAAGTATATAAGCCTAAGTGTTTTTCATGATTATTTTCTAAGTCATATGATATAATGTATAGTTTAATAATTATTTCATGTAATTAAATTAAACTATAGGTTATAATATTCAATTAAAGTATAACATGTTTTTAATTAAATAAGTTAAATACTTAGGTTAAAATATGTATTATTATATATTAATAATATAACCTAAGTCATGTTAATTAATTAATTATATCCATGGTTTTAAAATAATTAATTAATTATAAGTCTTAAGTATATAAATATTTAGGTTAAAATAATTTCATGATCATTAATAATTAAATAACCTAAGTCATGTAATTAAATTAATCACATCATTTTATTAATTTAATTTTAACCTAAGATCATAAACATAAAAAAAACTAACATACACCATGAACCGGATCTAGACTAAAACATGAACCAGACATGAAATCGACACCGTACCCCGAACCAACTCGGGGTACCCCGTGTTTCCCTTGCTGCCGTGGGACCCACACGCACCAACCAAGACCATATGGTCTTGGTGGTGGTCGGCTTGGCAAGCCGAAACCCATTCGGGTTCGGTTGCAGCCTGCGGCCAAACAAACACCCCTTAAAAACACTCCTTTGATTTTATTTAACACCAAAACATGTTAGATCTATGCTTAATTATTATGTTTTTTGTAAAAACATTACATGTTCATAATTTAAAAAAAGATTAAATCAAAAGAAAAGGTTTAAAAAGGTTTTACCGAATTCGTGGATCAAGAGGACGAAGAACAAACACGATCAATCATCAAAACTTCAAGATCAAAGATCAAAAATCACCTTGTATGGTGTTTGTAGGGTGGCGGCACAAAGAGACAAAGGGAAGGAGGTTTTAGGTTTTCTTAAAATCTTCTGTAAAGTTTATTTTGTGTAGTGTAAAAAGTAAATAACCCCCTTTAGTAAATTTGACAAATGGGCTTGGCCCATTTGTCCTTGTTGGCCGCGGGTAGGGACCCCACTTGGGGTACCCGTACCTTTTTCCGTGTCTCGTTATTTAGTTACACGTTTGTGATTATTTATGTTCGTGTTTTAAATGTTCTCGTTACGTAAATACCGTGATCTAATATATTTAATTACGCTCGTAATAAATATATATACGTAATTAATAGTTCGTGTTTTAATTACGTTCATGATTTCATGATCGCATGTTCGTGATTCATTATCGTTAAATAATTATTACGTGATCGTGCATAGTAAATACTTATCGTGTTCTAACACGTACGTAATACGTAAACTCCTAACACGTAATCGTAATCATGCTATATTAGGAAAGTTTTAATCTAGTACGTACGATCCTAAGGGTACTATGCATGGTAAAAGCATGCGGGTTTTACAACTCTTCCCCCCTAAAAAGAATAATTCGTCCCCGAATTATAGATAAAGTAAACTAGAAAAGAAGAACATACCCGAATTCAAAATATGAAATGAGGGTAAGAAGCACGGATAGACTCCTCTGTTTCCCAAGTGGCTTCCCCCTCGGTATGATCCCTCCATAGAATTTTGACGAATGGAATCGTCTTCTTTCTCATGACTCGTTCTTGTCTGTCAAGAACTCGTTCGGGTTCTTCTATAAAAGTAAGATCTTCACGTATCTGTTCCAGTGGATACTGAACCACGTGAAGGGGATGATACTGGTACCCTCTGAGTAAGGACACATGAAACACATTGTGCACATGCGAAAGCTGCGGAGGTAACGCCAATCGGTAAGATACTTCACCGACTCGTTCAATGATATCAAACGGTCCGATGAAACGAGGACTGAGCTTCCCTTTAATCCCGAAGCGTCTAACACCACGTGCCGGCGAAACCTTAAGGAAGACGTGATCTCCTACATTAAAGTGTATATCCCTACGATGCTTATCGGCGTAACTCTTCTGACGTGACCGTGCCTCCTGAATTTTCTGCTTAGCTACTGCGATCTTCTCATTGGTCATCTCTATGATTTTCGGTCCTTCGAGTGTTCGCTCACCAACCTGATCCCAGCAGATTGGGCGCGACACTTTCTGCCATACAACATCTCAAATGGAGCACACTTGATGCTTGCGTGCCAGCTGTTGTTGTATGCAAACTCCACCAAACAGATGTATTCGTCCCAATCACCCGTCCATTCCAACGCACATGACCTCATCATATCCTCCAATGTTTGAATGGTTCGCTCCGACTGTCCGTCCGTTTGAGGATGAAAAGCCGTACTAAGCTTAAGTTGTGTACCCCAAGCTTTCTGCAGACTTTTCCAAAAGCGCGAAGTAAATCGAGGATCTCTGTCTGAGACGATGCTGGATGGTGCACCGTGGAGTCTCATAATCTCTCGTCTGTACGTATCTGCGAGTTTACTTACCGGATCTTCCTTGCGGATCGGTAAGAAATGAGCTGATTTGGTAAGTCGATCAACGATAACCCAAATTGCATCGTGCTTCCTTTTGGTAGGCGGAAGACCGGTAACAAAATCCATGGTGATTTTGTCCCACTTCCACTCTGGAATATCTAACGGTTGAAGGAGACCGCCAGATCGCTGATGCTCGATCTTAACCTGCTGGCAGGTAAGACATTTGGAGACGTAAGTGGCCACATCCTGTTTCATACCACTCCACCAAAAGTACTGTTTGATGTCATGGTACCTCTTAGTCGAACCAGGATGTATAGAGAATGGGGAGCTATGAGCTTCAGCTAACAAAGCTTCCCGGAGTTCTTGGTCATCAGGAACACAAAGTCTAGTGCCCTGCCATACGATACCATCTGCATCTACTCTGAATTCTGTCTGCTTCTCCAAATTCTGTACTATCGCCCAGATTTCTCCGTCATCCATCTGAGCTTCCTTGATCTTAGATAGCAACTCGGGTTCTACTCTAAGATTAGCCCAGTAACCGTGCTGTCAACGTACCATGTACTCGATGTCTAGTCGCTCCAAGTCTCTTATGATTTCCTCTTTGATTGTAATGTCGTTGATCATTCCGGACTTCCTGCTAAGGGCATCTGCTACTACATTTGCCTTTCCGGGATGATACTGTAGATTAATGTCATAATCCTTCAACAGCTCTAACCATCTCCTCTGCCTCATGTTCAATTCACGCTGAGTGAAGATTTACTTCAAGCTCTTGTGGTCCGTCAAAATGTCACATGATTCTCCATATAAGTAGTGCCTCCATATCTTCAATGCAAACACGACTGCAGCAAGTTCCAGATCATGCGTGGGGTAATTTTCTTCATAAGGCTTAAGCTGTCGTGAAGCGTACGCGATCACTTTCCCATGTTGCATGAGAACACAGCCAAGTCCCTTCCCCGATGCATCACTGTAAATTTGAAATCCACCCGTACCAGATGGTAGATTAAGAATAGGTGCAGATACTAGCTTCTGCTTCAGGTCTTCAAAGCTCTTCTCTCGATCTTCAGTCCAGACGAATTTCTCCCCTTTCCGCATCAGTTTGGTCAATGGTAGTGCTAGGCGGGAAAAGTTCTCAACGAACCTACGTTAATAGGCAGCTAAGCCTAAGAAACTGCAGACTTCCGTCGTTGATGCCGGCCTTAGCCACTTAGTAATGGCCTCAACCTTCGCTGGATCCATAGTGATTCCTTCTGCTGATACAATGTGACCTAAGAATACCACCTTGTCTAACCAGAACTCACACTTGGAGAATTTAGCATACAGCTGCTTCTGGCGAAGAATCTGTAGTACTGTACGAAGATGGTCTTCGTGTTCCTCCTTGGACTTTGAGAAAATCAGGATGTCATCAATGAAAACAATGACGAATTTGTCCAGAAATTCATGGAAGATTCTATTCATCAGATCCATAAACACTGCTGGAGCATTTGTCAGGCCAAATGGCATAACTACAAACTCGTAGTGGCCATAACGGGTACAAAAAGCAGTCTTAGCGATGTCCTGCTCCTTGACCCGTAGCTGATGATAGCCTGACCTAAGATCGATCTTGGAGAAATGTTTGGCCCCTTGGAGTTGGTCAAACAGATCGTCGATGCGTGGCAGTGGATACCTATTCCGAATGGTAATCTTGTTGAGCTCGCGATAGTCTATGCAAAGACGCATACAGTCGTCCTTCTTCTTAACAAACTAAACCGGTGCGCCCCATGGAGATGCGCTCGGTCGAATGAAACCTCCCTCAAGAAGTTCTTGCAGTTGATCCTTCAGCTCCTTCAGCTCTATGGGAGCCATGCGATAAGGAGCCTTGGAGATTGGTTCAGCTCCTAGAACCAACTCGATACTGAATTCCACTTCTCGTGCAGGTGGTATGCCCGGAAGTTCTGCTGGAAACACATCTTGGAATTCCGACACTATGGGTTGATCCTGAATCGATGGAGATTCAGCATCCATGTCGTGAACCGTATCTAGATAACCCTCGCAGCCATGTGACAGTAGTGCACGCGCTTGCAGAGTGGATATGACTTGTACAGACCGTCCGGGTATGAACCCATTATGAATGTACTCTGGTGCATTGACATCACCGAAGATAACTCGATATGAATGGCAGTCTATGGTAGCATGATACTTGGATAGCCAATCCATGCCCAAAATCATGTCGAAGTCATTCATGTCCAGCGGAAGTTCGTCAACAGGTCGAACCTTATCATCAAATTCTAGAGGAAGACTCTTGTATACATGGGTGATTAATACAGAGTCCCTCAAAGGCGTGGAAATAGTAAGCCTATTTTCTAGTGGCAAGGGGGGCATCCTAATGTTCTTAGCATAAGCAGTAGAAATAACCGAGTGAGTAGCACCCGTATCGAAAAGAACACACGCAACTTGACCATACATATACAAGATTCCAGTGATGGTACCTGTAGACTTGTTGGCCTGGTCTCAAGATGTCGTGTAGACACGCCCGGCAGTAGGAGGCGGCTTGGTATCAGCATGTGCTGATGTACCATCCATCTCGCCCTTACGGCAATCCTTCATAATATGGTCAGGAAGACCACACTTGAAGCACGCATCAGTATTACGGCGACATGGTCCCGGGTGCCTACGGTGGCAAGTAGAGCAAAGAGGATGAGTGTATCCTCCAGCAGGTGATCTGGCTGGCTGAGGACCTGATAAAAACATTTTACTTAAGACATGATAGTTGGGTACAAAGGACGAAGCGGATAATCGTAAGATTGAATACCAGTGATAGCTGGACGGCTATGCTGCGAACCTCTCTGGTTCTGGTCCCTACCGTTTCCATGGTTCCTGGTAGAAGTTTGCTAAAGTGTCAGAATATGAGTTATAACATAAAACATAAGGAATTTCGTAAGTATTAGGACCTGCTGTTGTTGGAGTGCCCGACGTTGTTACGGTAATTATCATTACCGCCACGCCTATCCGTAGCAGAACGGTCGTTAGTCTGACCGTTTCCCTTGGGCTGATGAGGCTGCTGCTGAGTAGCCGGCTGAGACCGGTCCCCAGTTTTCTGCCTGGAAGATACATTTAAGAGATGAGTTATTGACATATGGAAAAGTATACGGATTGGTCACCGCTTGAATACGAAGGTTTACCTCTTGTCAGGTCTTTTAGCTTCCCCGAACTCATCTCTCTCCTGCAGCATCTCCAGCTTTCGTGCTGCATCGGCCACTTGTGCTACAGTGTTGAACGTAGCACACACCAGATTGTTTGCGACCAATGTGCGAAGAGCCCATCTAAAGTGATGTGCCTGCTCTTCAGGAGTACCTGCTGCCGCACTAAGGAAACCAGCCAAGTGAAGAAAGCGCTGCATAAACTCGTTGCTATTCTCCCCAGCTCTCTGTCGGATCCTATGGTACTCTCTCTTGAGCTTGTCCTGCTCAGCCTTGGGAAAGAACTGCTCCATCACCCTGTCCTTGAACTGAGCCCAAGTCAAACCAGCAACCCACTCATCTACACCTTCAGATTGCATCAATGCTAACCACCAGTTGAGTACATCGCCTTCGAACCGATAACATGCCAACCTCGCCTTGTATGCGGGGTCACAGCCCATAGCATTGAAAATCATCTCGATGTGAGCCAACCAACTTTCAGCATCGCTGGGGCTATCTGTCTTCTCAAAAGCTTGAGGGCGGAGCTTGTTGAATCTCTCCAGCCATACTGCTAATGTCACTGGAGGAGGAGGAGGAGGTGGCTGATTGTGCTGCTGATTGTTGGCAGCTTGAATTTCAGCCCTGATGTCATTCCTCAGTTGAGGAAGCAAGGCTTGCATGGCAGCCTGAATTGCAGCATTGAGCTGCTCCTGTTCGCATGTGAGAACCATCTGACAGTATAACATAAAACATATGATTAAATAGATCAAAACATAAAATATAAATATATACATGAAAAAAAATTTATACTAAAATTTCACGAGAAAAATTTTATGCAAGAAAATTTTGTGTATGAATGCATGATGCAGTTTTATGAAAACTTTTGTATGCTCGAGAGTGAACGCCTCTGGTCAGTTCACTCAAAACAAAAGACATAGCGAGGGGACGCCTATGGGTCGGTCCCAAATCTAAAAGTTTCGATAAAACACATGCGACTAAATAGGGCCAGTCCTGTACCAACCATTACTTAGTCAAAAACCCTGCAACAATGACATGTATATGTATGCTTAAAAATGATGAATGCATGAAAACAACTGTCAGTTCTAGGAAGAACGTAGTGACTACCCACTAATCACAGGTCATATTTGAGAGCCTACAGGTCGAAACCAGGCTCTGATACCATAATTGTAACACCCCATTTTGGAAATGGAAATATCACAGTAATTATGGCGTGTCATCAAAGCATACAAGGTAAAATGTCTAAACATTACTTGACCATAAAAAGGAAAATACCGGAATCAAACATCGGTAGTCCAAAAGTAAAGCTCATCACACACAAACATAGTATAATAAAGGAAAGGACTAAACAATGTCCAAAGCATAAGTATCAAAAGAAAGGAAATGCATAATGTAAAGAAGGCTAGACAGCTTCCAGTCCATATGCACGTACTCTTAGGGTCTACGAGCGTCCCTGAGTACCTGCCATTTTGGGAACATTGAAAAGGAAAACGGCTGAGCAAATACGCTCAGTGCACGGATGTACAATAAAGCATGAATAGGATAAGCATATAACATAATAACAGCGGAAGAAACTAAGTCCCGAGTAACCTGGTTAAGTCTTAATAAAACTGGTTATATAGTTTGAAAGTCTTATGTTTATCTTATAAAAACTGTTTGTCATATTTTACCATAGCCAATATAGGTCATGAAAATCCACGGTTCATGAATAATTGGAGGGGTGACCTCATCATGCAAATTAGAGGGGCTGCCTCTAATTTAATATACTGGTTTTTGGGTAGGAGGGATCAGCTCCTTGTGAAGGATGCAAGGCACACACCACATTCACCATGTAATCCTGAATAAAAACATGTAACTAGGATGCACCCATACGCCCCACATGATAAATATAAATAAATGGCCAAAAGCTGAAGGGACGCCACGAGCAATCACTCCGCCGTGGTGAAGTCATAACATCAGTGCCTCTAATGTTATGGTTATGGTACCTCCATAACTAGGTGAAACTGGTCATGCATGTATATGGCTATAGGTAATCTTAATTAAAAATAAGCAATCAAACTCATAACTTATACTACGGGAAAACAGTTGGCTGCATACGGGGAATCCTAATAAGGAAAGAATGTCCATACTGAAAGGACGGGAATCCGTACCTTATGTCCAGTGAACGAGAAAGACGAACTGCGAGAATCCTACTTCTGAATCACTAGTGCTACATAAATACGTACATGAATAAGTATCTGCTTACTAAATACATAGTTGGTTTTATGTCATGTCTTAGCTTATTTTATGTGTTCTTACCATGTTTTACTGTTTCTAAGCCTTAAACTGTGTTTTATCTTATAGTCTGCTTAATCTGATTAAGTATTTCTGGTATTTCATGTGTTATTATACTTACTGTGTAATAATAAGTAACTTTCCAAAAATAGCAGGTTTCCTAAAATAGAAAGTTACCAAAAGTAGAAAGTTTCCAAAAATAGAAAGTTTCCAAAAATAGAAAGTTTCCAAAAATAGAAAGTTACCAAAAACAGAAAGTTTCTAAAAATATAAAGTTTCCAAAAATAGAAAGTTTCCAAAAATAGATTTATTGCTTAAAATAGATAAGTTTCTAAAAATAGAAAGTTTCCATAAATAGATTAGCTGCCTTAATTAAATAAGTTTCCATAAATAGATTAGCTGCCTGAAATAAATAAGTTTCTAAAAATAGCTGGTTTCCATAAATAGATTAGCTGCCTTATTTAATTAAGTTTCTAAAAATAGAAAGTTTCCATAATTAGAAATAAGTTGGTTAAATAAGCTAAGTATATAAGCCTAAGTGTTTTTCGTGATTATTTTCTAAGTCATATGATATAATGTATAGTTTAATAATTATTTCATGTAATTAAATTAAACTATAGGTTATAATATTTAATTAAAGTATAACATGTTTTTAATTAAATAAGTTAAATACTTAGGTTAAATATGTATTATTATATATTAATAATATAACCTAAGTCATGTTAATTAATTAATTATGTCCATGGTTTTAAAATAATTAATTAATTATAAGTCTTAAATATATAAATACTTAGGTTAAAATAATTTCATGATCATTAATAATTAAATAACCTAAGTCATGTTATTAAATTAATCACATCATTTTATTAATTTAATTTTAACCTAAGATCATAAACATAAAAAAAACTAACATACACCATGAACCGGATCTAGACTAAAACATGAACCGGACATGAAATCGACACCGTACCCCGAACCAACTCGGGGTACCCCGTGTTTCCCTTGCTGCCGTGGGACCCACACACACCAACCAAGACCATATGGTCTTGGTGGTGGTCGGCTTGGCAAGCCGAAACCTATTCGGGTTCGGTTGCAGCTTGCGGCCAAACAAACACCCCTTAAAAACACTCCTTTGATTTTATTTAACACCAAAACATGTTAGATCTATGCTTAATTATTATTTTTTTGTAAAAACATTACATGTTCATAATTTATAAAAAGATTAAATCAAAAGAAAAGGTTTAAAAAGGTTTTACCGAATTCGTGGATCAAGAGGACGAAGAACAAACACGATCAATCACCAAAACTTCAAGATCAAAGATCAAAAATCACCTTGTATGGTGTTTGTAGGGTGGCGGCACAAAGAGACAAAGGGAAGGAGGTTTTAGGGTTTCTTAAAATCTTCTGTAAATTTTATTTTGTGTAGTGTAAAAAGTAAGTAACCTCCTTTAGTAAACTTGACAAATGGGCTTGGCCCATTTGTCCTTGTTGGCCGTGGGTAGGGACCCCACTTGGGGTACACGTACCTTTTTCCGTGTCTCGTTATTTAGTTACACGTTTGTGATTATTTATGTCCGTGTTTTATATGTTCTCGTTACGTATTACCGTGATCTAATATATTTAATTACGCTCGTAATAAATATATATACGTAATTAATAATAGTTCGTGTTTTAATTACGTTCATGATTTCATGATCGCATGTTGGTGATTCATTATCGTTAAATAATTATTACGTGATCGTGCATAGTAAATACTTATCGTGTTCTAACACGTACGTAATACGTAAACTCCTAACACGTAATCGTTATCATGCTATATTAGGAAAGTTTTAATCTAGTACGTACGATCCTAAGGGTACTATGCATGGTAAAAGCATGCGGGTTTTACATTAAGCAAACGAAATAAGCACTAAGACAAATAAGCAAATACCAAAGAAACATTATTGAATATAAGCAAATAACAAAACTTGATTTAAAACGAGATTAAGAAAAACAAAATAAGCTTAAACTTAAAAACTTTTCAAAACACAAAATAAGCAAACTAAATGAGCAAACTTTTGAAAAGATGAAACTTTGAGAAAATTAAGAAAATCAAATCAGCTAAGTATGAAACAAGCCAATAAGATTGTCAAACTTATAGCTTATCTCATACAAAAACTTAGATAAAAGTAAAAAGATAAACTTTTTAGTAAAATAAGCAAAGAGATTAAGCTAAAAGCTTGCTTAATCCGAATTTGAAATGAACCAAAAAGAAGAAAAGTAGGATGAGAATGATGAAAAGAAACTTGATCAAAGGTAAATGAAGATTAAAGCAAGAAAATTAAGGAACACTTACTTGGAATTAAAATGAATTAAAGTGCAAGACAAGTATTTAAACATAAATTTAAAGAGCAAGTAATTAAAAGGTGGAAGACTAATTGTCACCTTAGCCAACAAAATGAAAATGATTTATCTAATGACTATTTATAGGGAAAGATTAAGGGGTGCTTAGGAAGCTTCCTCCCATCTTTCATTTCTTCTTAATTGCATGATTAAGTCCCTCAATCCTTTAATCTTCTTTAATCTTGGACTTTAATGACTTTTGGCTCGGGATTTCTTTGAACTCGACTTTTAATTCTTCAATAAATTAGACTTGAGTTCTTCGGCCTTAAGTAAACTTCCGTCTTTTGACTTTTTCTTCGATAAATCTTCAGAATTGGTCTTGGACTTCCGTTCTTTTTGCACTCTTGACTTCTTGACTCCGTCTTTCATCTTTTTCTTCAATAAAAGCCCGTGAATGCCCGTGTTTTCTCCACTTTTCACTTTTTCGTCCTAAATCACAACAAAAACACAAACCACGCATAATTCCGACATAAAAGACATAAAATACACGTTTTGGCTCGGTTATTATTGTAATTAAGTGGTAAAAAGGATGGGTGTTTACACACCTATCAGGGAAATAAAGAAGGGGAATGGTCGCCAGTTCGCTGTCCCAGAGAGGCTGAGGGTGATTATGAAGCCACTCCAAAGGATAAATCCTTGGGATTCTTTTAAGAGTGAAAAGTATGAGGTTAATGGTCGCCATTCGCTGCCCCTAGGAAAGCTGAGTGTGATTATTCAGCCCCCCCCCCCTAAAAAAAGGTTAAAACCTTTGGGACTCTTTTGATTGTGTAACATATGTTGTTAAGGATCGCCATTCGCTGCCCCTAGGAAGGCTGAGGGTGATTATTCAGCCCCTCCAAAAGGTTAAGAAACATTTGGGACTCTTTTAAGGATGAAACATATGTGGGTAAAGATCGCCTCTTACGCTGCCCCTAGGAAAGCTGAGGGTGATGATTCAACTCCCCCTGAAAGGATAAATCCTTTGGGATTCTTTTAAGTGTGAAAAAGATATAGGTGAAGATCGTCTTGTTACGCTGTCCCTAGAAGAGCTGAGGATGATTATTCAGCTCCCCTAAAAGTAAAACTTTTGGGATTCTTTTTCTGAGGGAACCAAGAGGCTGTGTGAGGTACAGCTATTCAAGGTCGAGACATATATGTATTTAGATTGTTGTTCGCATGAATACTGTCTAGAGGGTGAAGGGTCATCGGGGTTCTTTAGATAAACAAATGAATCATTCCCTGGTGCATAGATAGGGTGTAGGGATGAGCGTGGATCTAGATTCGATGGAACTGGAACCAAAACCGGTGGAACCGAGAACCAAAATTTTGAGAAAAATAGGAACCGAGAATCGAACCAAATATATTTTTTGGTTCCAGTTCTGGTTCCAGTTCCGATTCCAGTTCTGTGGTTCTACCTGTACAGGAACTGATTTTTTAGAAGAAGAAGAAAAACTCATTCACTAATGAATTACGTCAACAAAAAAAATCTTTTAAGTATTTATAACATTTTACGTTAAAACCAGTAACATTTAACAACTAAGTATAGGCTCAAATAAATAAACATTATATAGTTTCACAAGTTCACTACTTTTCTTTTACCAAAATTTGAATCATAGTTATCTGGCTCAATATCGGTTGAATTTGTATTACCTTAAAAAGCAAATCAAAATAAAGATATAGATTACTAATCATTTAACATTATGTTTACAAAATGAATGTCTTTGGCATGGCTAGTCATATTATATAAACTTTTTTGTTACAAAGTAAAATAAAGAACTCACAAAATATTCAAACTTATTAAACGTGTCATATCAATAATTATAACATAAAAACAATTTTTATATTATACAAATCTAGTGATTGGTAATTATGTACAAACAAGACATACATACTTCATTAATGCTGAGAAGAGATACATTGAATGCAAATAAAAACCAACATAAAACTTAGTTCTATTGATTTGATAATGATAGTTGTTTGTGTTTCAACGGGTTAAAACTAGAGTTCAAGATGTTCGGTTTGGTTTTTTGAGAGTAGGTTAGTTGTGATTTTTTTATATTATCTTTTATTCTACCTTTTGAGTATGGTATATAAAAAAGTTATTATAGTTTTATAATTATCGGGTCTTTGGTTCTGGAATCGAGAACCGGTGGAACCGAACCGAACTGAATCAAGAACCAAAAAATCTCAAAATAAAAACTGGAACTGGATCCAACGGTTCTGGTTCCGGTTCGGTTCTTCGTGGTTCCGGTCCAATTCTTGGTTCCGGTCCGATTCTTTGGTTCTTTTGATCATTCCTAATAGGGTGTACAGAAGTCTTAAGGATATCTAAGTGCATACAATGACTTCTATGGGTCGAGGATTACCCTAACTTCACCACTCTCACCTACAGATATTTGAGAGTTGCTGCTTGTGGACCTCTAAAATTATAAGACTGATTACTTGTGCGATATCAGCAGAATTCGGCGGGTTCCCTATTGTCTCGGCTGACATCGAGACACTAAACCCTTGTTGTTGGTCTGCTGGAGTCTCTGATTCCACAGGAGTCTCTGGAACAGAGGAGGTTGTGAGGTTTACATTCATCTTTGCCCTGGCCTTTGCAACATTTTTGGTGTGGGAAGAAGATGGGTTTTTCTTCTTCTTTGGATGTTGGCCAGTTGTTGCCTTGGACGTCGTGGTTTGCTGCCCAGAGGTCAAAGACGTAGACTTGCCAGACACATCAGAGGTATTCACCTTCTCAGAAGAAGGGAGCAAGGAATTCACAACAGAGGGTTGTTTATTTGCTAGTTCAGCATGTGAGAGGTGAAAGGGATATCTTCAGGTCCAATTTCCTTGTATATGGCACCAGTGATGCGATAGGGCTTTAGGGAAGTGAGTGCAGAGTTGTGATAGCTGTCACCCAACAGGCTTTCGAAGATGAGAAATAAGAAGCGAATGTAGCAAATGTTTTTCTCCCTGACCTAGTTTGGTCCTTTCAGCTTTTCCACTAGGTTGGAGAATAGTAGACTTCCTACATCAACGTCTGTGCCCTAGATCAGCCCATAAGCAATAGATTGGTGATTGAAGGACATCTGATCTTGGGATCCCTGCATTCCTCCTAGGGATTTAACTATGTGAGTGAAGAGGACACGCCACATAGGGGAAAAATACTTGATCTTCATAGGAGACTTGGAGAGAAATTCAGCAGGTGTAAGAGTAGGGTTTACATCATGAGAGGGTTTAAGTGTGCCAAGGGCGTCCTTTACAGCCTTTTTGTCAACCACCTTCAGGCATTCATCGCCATGTCTTAACCCAGCCACACTTGCAAAGTCTTTTAGTGAGAAGGCAAATGGGTGTTTGTTGCATGAGAGGCTAAAGGTAATGGTGTCGTCGATAACTTCAGCAGAGTACCAGAATTCCCTAAGGTATTCTTGGTAGAAAATGGTTGGGGACTTTGTGAGTGCTTCACTTGCATCACAATTTTTCATGAAGTTCACCAGATCTGAGTAGGATTCGTTGGGAGCCTTGAGCCATCCAATGGAGTTTTTCGATGCAAGAATGCTTTCATTTAGTTCAAAGTTGACGTTTGCTGCCTTGGGAACTGGGAATGTCATGGATTCAAGGTTGAAGAGAAGCGAAAATGGAGGATGGGTTTAGATAGAGAAAGCTTAAAGAGAGAGATGAGATTGTGTAAAATGAGAAGAGTGGTAGGTGCGGAGAGACGTGAGACAATATTTATATTCAAATTTGAAACAGTTATTCAACCGCATTTAATGCATAGTAGGAAAATGACTGCACATGTGGGTCCCTTGACCTTTCAAAAACTATTTGTCTCCTTGTTATTCGGAAAAGAAATGATTAAATATTGAGAATGTTTTTCAGTATTTACTTGGAAAGTAACTACCTATTTTCATGTGAAAAACATTTAATATTGAATCAGATATTTAATGAACACATTTATTATCAAGCCACAGGCCAAGAGATATTGAGCATCCCTAGCTCAGCAACTAGCCTGTTGAACGAACGTTCAGCCAAAGGCTTTGTGAAAATATCAGCTAGTTGCAGCTCTGTGGGAACAAAGTGCAACTCAATATCTCCCTTCATTATGTGATCCCTGATAAAATGATACATGATATCAATGTGTTTGGTACGAGAGTGAAGAACAGGGTTGTTGGAGATGGCAATGGCGTTGGTGTTGTCACAGAAGATAGGCACTTTGTCATATAAGATCTCATAGTCAGCTAACTGACTTTTCATCCAGAGCACCTGAGCACAACAGCTGGCAGCAGCGACATATTCTGCTTTAGCTGATGACATGGCCACAGAGTTTTGCTTCTTAGCACTCCATCCAACCAATTTTCCTCCTAGGATTTGACAGCTACCTGAGGTGCTTTTCTTGTCAATACAACATCCAACATAGTCTGAATCTGAATAGGCCTTGAGATCAAAGCCTGATTCCTTGGGATACCATAAACCTAGGGAGGTTGTTCCTTTGAGATACCTGAAAATTTTCTTAACAACCACTAGATGGGATTCTTTTGGGTTAGCTTGGTACCTTGCGCAGAGACAAGTGGAGAATTGGATATCATGACGACTAGCTATTAAATACATGAGTGACCCAATCATGCCTCTGTATAAAGTCTCATTAACAGAGACCCCTGACTCATCAGGACCCAAGTTGTTGGGTGGAAGCATGGGGCATTTCACTGGTGCACAATCAGCTAAGTCATATTTTTAAGTAAATCTTTAACATACTTTTCTTAACAAATTAAAATTCCCTTAGGACATTATTTAATTTGAAAACCCAAAAAGTAAGTTAATTCACCCATCATACTCATCTCATATTTCTTGGTCATTAATTTAGCAAAACGTTTACTAAGATTAACATTAGTTGACCCAAAGATGATATCATCCACATAAATCTGCACAATGATGAAATCACTCTTATCCTTGAAGGTAAAGAGTGTTTTATCAACAGAACCCCTGACAAATTTATTTTCAGTTAAGAAATTAGAGAGAGTTTCATGCCATGCTCTTGGAGCTTGTTTCAGCCCATACATGGCTTTGTGTAATCTATACACATGATTGGGAAACTCGCTGTTCTCGAATCCTTCAGGTTGTTCAACACATAATTCCTCAGCCAAATCTCCATTGAGGAAGGCACTCTTAACATCCATCTGATACACAGTGAAGTTCATATATGCAGCATAAGCAAGGAAGATTCTGATGGCTTCAAGTCTTGCCACAAGAGAAAACGTTTCATCATAATCAATTCCTTTAGTCTGTGTATACCACTGTGCCACCAGCCTGGCCTTGTTTCTGATGATGTTTCCAGTTTCATCCATCTTATTTCTATAGATCCATCTAGTTCCTGTGATGTTCTTACTAGGTGGAGCTGGCACTAGTGTCCAAAACTTGTTTCTTTTAAACTGATTAATTTCTTCCTACATAGCACCTACCCACCCATCTTCCACAAGAGCCTCAGCTACTATCTTAGGTTCAATTTGAGAGAGAAATTCAGCAAAGAGACATTCGTTGGCTGAGGCAGACCTTGAGTCATGAATTTGTTGTCTAGTAGTAACCCCTGCATTAGGTTCCCCAATGATGTTGACGAGAAGAATGTGTTGATCTCTTGACCACTTGGTTTGAGGAGCTGAGTAATCATAGACAGGGACAATTGTGGGGGTAGCTGGTACTATTTGAGTTTCATCCTGCTGACTAGGAGGGCTTTCTTCAAAGATGACTTCAGTGTCTGAGTCAACTTCAGCCATATCAAGGGGTACAAGTTCATTATCAGCAGGAGAGTCTTCAAGGGTTTGAAAAATTGGTGAGTCATCTACAGCAGTTGAGGAAGAGGGACTACAAGAAAGCTGTGGTTCTTTTTCATCAAGTTCCTGAGAGGTAGGAACTTTAATGTTGTGCGTAGACAGAGGGTCAAAAGCAGGAACATAAGGAGTGAGAGTGTTGGAGTGATGATGGTGATGACAGGAAGGTCTTGGTTTTGAGAATTCATCACTTGGGAATGACATGTTTTCATTAAAATCCATTTCATCTCCCTCTGTTCCTGATCTCTGTATGACATCATCATCTTCATTGAATCTGACATGAAAGGTTTCTTCTACTGCTTGTCTTCTGGTGTTGAATAATCTAAAGGCTTTGGCTGTGGGAGAGTATCCTAAGAAGAAACCATCATCAACTTTTTCATCAAATTTTCCAAGTTTATCCCTGTTGTTATAAATGAACACAGGGCATCCAAAAACATGGAAATAGCTGACATTTGGAGCTCTGTTTCAGAAAACTTCATAGGAAGTTTTACCATGTCTTTTCATAATGATTGATCTATTTTGGGTATAGCAGGCAGTGTGAACAGCTTCTCCCCAAAATTGCTTTGGTAAAGCTGCACCATTTAACATAGTTCTGGCTGCTTCAATCAAAGTCCTGTTTCTTCTTTCAGCCACACCATTTTGTTCAGGGGTGCCAGCTGAAGAGAAGTT
This sequence comes from Glebionis coronaria, assembly GCA_025667525.1. Classification (NCBI taxonomy): domain Eukaryota; kingdom Viridiplantae; phylum Streptophyta; class Magnoliopsida; order Asterales; family Asteraceae; genus Glebionis; species Glebionis coronaria. The sequence goes on from CM046879.1 coordinate 356,071,222, forward strand.
TTGTGATATTCCCTTTTCATCACGAAAAGATTCAAGTTGATGATTCTTGAATTTAGTACCATTATCACTTCTTAGAGCTTTGACTCTAACATCATTCATATTTTCAACCTGTCTGAAGAAGGACATGATGGTATCAGCCGCATCACTTTTCCTTCTGAGGAAGAAAACCCATGTATACCTTGAAAACTCATCAACTATGACCAAGGTGTATTTGTTGTGATTAATGGTCTGAGGTTTGACAGGCCCAAACAAATCCATGTGAAGGAGATGTAAGCACTTGTCAATAGAAAATGATTGTCTGGTCTTAAAAGAAGACATGTGATGCTTTCCCTTGACACATGTTGAACAAGTCTTGTATTTAGAAAACATCACTGAAGGTAAACCAGCAACCAGGTTTTGTGTGGCTATCTTGTTGATGTTCTTACAGTTGAGATGAGACAGTCTTTTGTGCCACAACCAATTGACACTTTCAGAGGCTTTAGCTAGAAAACAATTGGAGCTGTCTTCAGAGCAAACAGCCATGTTGATGACATATACATCTCTCCTTCTTGGTGCAATAAGCACTACATCATTGTTTTTGTTGAATATGGTTCCCTGAGTCTTAGTAAACAAAACCTTATAGTCAGCATCACACAATTGGCTAATGCTAATAAGATTGTGTTTAAGACCATTCACATATGAAACCCTTGTAAAAGTTATCCAATTGCAGTTCACTGAGCCGTATCCCTCTGTGTCGCCTGAAGAATTATCCCTAAACACCACTTTAGGACCTGGCTCCTTTGAGTATCTGTGCAGGTATTGTCGAATCCCTGTCATGTGTCTAAAACAGTCATTATCTAGATACCATACCGATTCCTTAAGATGTTTCTGCACAGATACATAGAAACAAGTTAGTTCCTATGGTGAACCCACTTTCTAGTGGGTTCCCTGAATTGCTGATTAGCAACTCTTGAGTTCCTATAGAACTTTTGGCGATGGGAAGGACAATTAGCTGTCTCATGGGTGAAACTTCCACAGATATCACACCCTGGGAAGTCACCACACTCATTTGAGTGATGGTTTGTGAATCCACAGAATTTACAGGGAGGATAAGGTCTGTAGTTCCCTAGTTGTCTCTTAGAACCTTGTTGTCTCTCCCTAGAAGGTGTCTGAGCTCTTTTAACAGCCATTTGTCTATCATGGTCTATGGTCATGTGATGAGAGTTTTTTTAGATATTGCAATAAGGTTTGACTATCCTTTCACCCTTAGGTTCACCTAGAACAGACTTAGGTTCACGAGAAGTAGAGCATTCAGCGGAAGGCTTAATGTGTTGTTTAAGAGTTCTACCTCTTTCAGTAAAGACAACAGACGTTCTTCAGTTGAGGAATCAACTTTGTTCACAGATTTTGTTGAGACAGGTGTGACAACCCGTCAATTTCAGGTCGTTATTTTAATCTCGACTATTACGTATTACGTGTTTACTTTAATGAGAATTTAAAATTTATCGACTAACCGAGAAGGTTATGACTAGCGTAAAAATGTCGATTAGATGAAAACCGACAAGGAATATGTTAGGTATCGATATTATATTCTCAAATAATCATAAAAATGATTTTTATTATATTTAATCTATATTTCTCGTGTTTTACGTTTTAACGAATAACGATAACTATCATTGATGGCGATACCGACGGATGCCCAAAAATTTACGTTTTATTATCGAATGTCTCGATATTTTATATTTTTTACGTTTTCGATTTAATTACGTTTTAAGTCGTGTCAAAGCCTTGTTATTATATTTTGAAGCGTTTTAACTTTCGAAAAGTATTTTTATGAAACCCGAGCCCCGTAAATATTTTCAAAATTTACTTCTTGACATTTCCCGCTACTTAAGTGAATATTTACATTTTTAACCCAAAAGAATGTATTTTTGACAAAAACTACCCAACCTTGGACTATATAAAGGTTTTCCACTATCTATTTTATATTAAAAATTCATTTACAAGATAAAAATCAAATCCCTCCCTCTCTCTCTTGTGTTTGTCGTCCACCACCATCACCAACGCCACCATCAAAAATCAATTTCTACTTTGAATCTTCCAAATCTAAAGAAGACCCATCTTGGAAATTCAACAAGCTTCAATTTGGTATAAATTTTTCTAACATGCATCCACTAAATTTTTATTTTCAATTTTTGATGAAGAACATGTTGTTTGATCCATTTTTATGGTGAAACATGTGTTAATATTATTATATTCATAGTGGGATGTTGTTGCATGTTATTTATTTTGAGTGGGTTAATTTTTGGATGATTAATCTAGAGTGTTAGGAGTTAGATGAAGGTGTTAGGATGATATTAGGATGATATTAGGAGTATAGAAATTGTTGGAATAGGTTGAAATGTTGATTTGGTATGAGTTTTAACTAGTCATTTTAGACCAGTAGGTAAAAGGGAATTTTGAAAGTCTTAGGTCTGATTATGAAATGGGATGATGTGATATTGTTGTAGTAATCTTCAAGACGCTCGTTTTGCCGCTTGAATGAGCTTCTAACTCATTACGAGCGAAAAGTTATGCTAGTTTTAGTATTCGTGTACCGGGAGACGAGTATCGGCACAATCCGAAAATTGTTGTCGATATTTGGATCGAATCTCGGGGACTATAGAATGAGTTCTAAAAATGTTCAAGGACTGTTGTAAGTTGCTAAACCTCAGGTCATGAGTCTATTTTCAGACCCGAGTGTCGGTTTTGCAAACGGAATTGTTTAGATAAGTCAAAATGGTTTTACAAGTCAAAGGCGTAAAACTGTCCGGTTTTTGTAACACGAAGGTGTGTCGGGCAGAAGGTCTTAGAAGTAATATTTTTGAATGAAACTTAAACTGAGTCTTATTCATATTATGTGTGAGTTTGTCACCAAGTTTCGTCGAAATCGGACAAGTCTAGATAGGTTAGATTGGTGTGTACATTTGGAGTGTACATGCTGATTGGTAATTTGGACACGTAGTTCAATACTTGTGTGGCGTAAGTTGAGTATTCACTATTGGACATGGTGACTTACCCAAGTGTTAAGTCATTATATAAATGACTTAGTTACTGGTCCGAGGGAAGTAAAATGATGGTTTGACTTGCGTTGACTTGGCGTCTTATGACGGGTCAATGTCGAGAGTGCAAATGTTTAAAAGAATAGTGTTGAATAAAAGGGTATATAAGTGCACATATATTGTTAATTTTCGGGATTTTCATGGTTATATGAAATTAAGTTTCGTATTATTTAAGTATTATTTATACTTGAGTCGTTTATTAACGAACGCGCCTTATTTGGTAGGTTGCGGTCTTCGTGTTTAACGGGCATCACAAATCGTCGGCGATCGTCACATTACTACTATCGTACCAAGGTGAGTCTATAGCCTCGCTTTAACATGTTTAATTGTTTTATAAAACCCGCGAGGGGGATAACATGCTTTTTTTATTTAAATAAAAGGGGTACGACGAGAAGTTGTGGAAACCCTCATTATTGGAAAAGCATTTATTATAAATGAAGGGTACAACGAGAAGTTGTGGTAAACCCTCTTTCTTTTAAAATTGAACACAAAGGACCCGATTGTATGCTTAGATGAAAGTTGTTATACAAGTTTGTTTAGCCTTAAAATACCCATGAATCGTGAATTGTTAATCGAAAGGAACGCTAATACTATGGATAGATCTATCGGGGTGACACCCAGTCCGGTCGCGATTAGCTATCGCGTGGTGTTGTGATACACCAGTAATGAAACATCGGATGCAATTGTATAAGAGAAATATACGCCCTTGGCTAGGTGTGTTGGGCTGAAATAATATATGTTAACGTTCAATTTCACGAGACTTATGAAATAACAACGATAAGTATGTCTGATCCACATGATTGTCAACCACGGAAGGTTTATTCAGAATACTTGTGTTCGTTTATTTAATTTAAACTCTATAGATTCACTCAGCATTTTTGTTGACTTTATAGCATGTTTTATCTCAGGTCCATGAAGAAGGCACTCAAGGAAGGCGGTTTCATGCAACTTGCTTAATTAAAAATGTTTTGGCCCGCTTTTCTAAACTATCTCCATTCAAAGAAACTTTTATCGTTTGGTTGGTTGTGTAAACCTTAAAACTATTTGGGACCGTGTGTGAACTGTTTTATCTTTAAACAAATGAATGGATGTATGTTTTATTAAAACGACTCATTTTGAGGCGTTTTCTATGATATTGAGGTTGAACCATGACAGTAACACCCAATGACTCTTCCGCTGCTATGACCCGAAATTGGGGGTGTTACAGATTGGCATTAGAGCTCAAGTTATAGAGAACGAAAAGATTTTCCAAAAATAAAATTTTGAAATCTTTTGATTATAACATCTGCAAGCGAAACCTCCGAGTTGCCAATGGACGAGAACAAGAAAAGTATATATATGTTATACATATTTAATTATTATTTATGCTTAAAGCACAATGGATTACATTTATTTATATATAAATGTTTATTGTTTGATTATTATAATACTAATACGTGATTTACAAACGACGTTGATTGTCACAATAGAAATCCCTGTCTTTTGACTCATTCCTCGTGAATCTTCGTTCCTTGTCCAAATTCTTTCTTTTTATTCTATCATCCATTCTTGTTTCTTTTCATCTATCTATTCTTATTTTGTGTTATTCATGTTTTGTTATCACAAGCGTTGAATGAATACTCATTTTGATGTGAATTGTGTAACTGGATCATGCCGCCAAAACAGTTGACTGAGACTCAGTTACGTGCTATAGTAGCTGATCAATTTCAGGTATCTATGAATGCATTTATGGCAAATATGAATAATGGAGCCGGTGGATCTGGTGGAGCTGGTGGATCTGGTGGAGCCGGTGGATCTGGTGGAGCTGGTGGATCTGGTGGAGCTGGCGATACTGGAGCTGGCAATACTAGAACTGGCATTACTGGAGCTGGTAATACTGGAGCTGGTAATACTGGAGCTAATAATACTGGAGCTGGTAATACTAGAGCCAATGCTGGTGCTGGAACTGGTGATGCTGATAGACCAGTGATTCCTGAAAACAAGAAGTGTAATTATACCTCGTTCATGAAATGCAAACCTCCAACTTTTAAGGGTACTGAAGGTGCTGTTGGGTTAATGCAATGGTTTGAAAAATTGGAATCCGTGTTTCGATTTAGTGGAAGTGAAGAAGGAGACAAGGTGATGTTTGCCTCTGCTACTCTTCAAGGGCGAGCATTAACTTGGTGGAATGGAAGAATGGCATCAATGGGTATGGATGCTGCTTATGCTACACCATGGGTTGAGGTAAGAAGGTGGATGACTGAGGAATTCTGTCCAAGGAGTGTTATTCAGAGGTTAGAACAGGAACTATATGAGCTGAGACTGAAGGGTACTGACATCGATGGATACACAAACAGATTCCATGAACTTGCTCTACTTTGTCCAAACAAAGTTAACCCAGAATACTTGAAGGTGGAGCAGTATATTCGAGGCTTACCTACCAACATCTGTGGCGATGTGACCTCATCTAAACCTGCCAATATTGATGAAGCGGTTCGTATGGCCTACCAACTAATGGGTCAAATCATCCAAGACAAGGCTGATGGTGTTTCTGAAGGTAACAAAAGAAGAGCTGAAAATGATAGTGATGACCATGGTGATAACCGTCAATCTCACAATAGGAATCAAAACCGAAGGAGGGGAAATGCTAATGCTATGACTGAAACTGCATCTGCTGATAAGGGAACCAGATGTCAACGCTGCAAGAAGTCTCATACTGGTGAATGTGCTAAGTGTGGGAAGTGCAACAAGTTAGGTCACAAGACTGAAGACTGTTGGGGACCAGGAAAGAAGGGAGTGACGTGTTTTAACTGCCAAGGTAAAGGACACATGAGGAACCAATGCCCTCAACCTCCGAAGAATGCACGTGGTGGAGATAACCAGGGAAAAGCTTATCAGTTGGGTGAAGCCGATGCCAAGCAAAACCCGAAAGTTGTCACTGGTACGTTTTTATTGAACAACCGTTACGCTACAGCTTTATTTGATTCTGGTGCGGACAAAAGCTTTGTGTCTACAAGTTTTAGTACCTTAATTGATATCAAACCGGTCGAATTAGACGCGATTTATGAGGTAGAACTAGCTGATGGTAAATTAGTGAGTACCAATCGTGCGCTCCTAGGATGTTCTCTTAATCTCTTGAACCGTATTTTCAAAATAGACTTGATGATTGTCGAATTGGGAAGTTTTGATATTATTATCAGAATGGATTGGCTATCCAAGTATAACGCGTCTATCTTGTGTGGAGAAAAGAAAGTTAGGATTCCCTTAGATGACAAGACCATGGTTACCGAAGGCGATCAACGTAATTCACGACTAAAAATCGTTTCGTGTATTAAGGCTCGTAAGTATATCGAAAGAGGTTGTGAGTTATTCCTAGCTAAAGTACTGGAGAAGGAATCAAAGGAGAAACGTGCTGAAGATGTTCCAGTCGTTCGTGACTTTCCTGAAATGTTTCTGAAAGATTTGCCTGGACTTCCGCCTCCAAGGCAAGTAGAATTCCAAATTGACCTAATTCCTGGTGCTGCACCCGTGGCTCGTGCGCCATATCGTTTAGCCCCATCCGAGCTGAAGGAGTTATCTGTACAATTGCAAGAGCTATCTGATAAAGGTTTTATACGACCGAGTTCGTCACCTTGGGGAGCTCCTGTTTTATTCGTTAAGAAGAAAGACGGTTCGTTTCGTATGTGTATTGATTACCGAGAGCTGAATAAGCTGACGATCAAGAATCGTTATCCGCTTCCAAGAATTGATGATTTATTTGACCAACTTCAAGGTTCTCGTGTTTTCTCAAAGATTGATCTTCGTTCTAGTTACCATCAACTTCGCATACGTGAGGAAGATATTCCTATTACGGCGTATAGAAATCGTTATGGTCATTATGAGTTTCTGGTTATGCCTTTTGGTTTGACTAATGCACTTGCTGTATTCATGGATTTAATGAATCGCATTTGTAAGCCGTATCTTGATAAATTCGTGATCGTTTTCATAGATGATATTCTAATCTACTCCAAGAGCAATGAAGAGCATGCCGAACACTTAAGGATTATCTTGAGCTTGCTAAAGAACGAAAAGTTGTACGCTAAATTCTCAAAGTGTGATTTTTGGCTTAATTCTGTACAATTTCTCGGACATGTGATTGATAAAAGTGGAGTACATGTTGATCCTGCAAAGATCGAAGCCATCAAGAATTGGAGTGCTCCGACTACTCCAACTAAAGTACGACAAATTCTAGGTTTGGATGGTTATTACCGAAGGTCTATTGAAGGATTCTCTTTGATATCGAAACCATTAACTAAGCAGACTCAGAAGAATAAACCGTATGTGTGGGGCGATGATGAAGAAGAAGCTTTCCAAACCCTGAAGATGAAACTCTGTAGTGCGCCGATTTTATTGTTACCGGAAGGAAGTGAAGACATTGTTGTTTATTGTGATGCATCTCTTCGAGGATACGGTGTTGTTCTTATGCAACGTGAAAAGGTGATCGCATATGCCTCTAGACAATTAAGGAAGAATGAGGAGAACTACACTACCCATGACTTGGAATTGGGCGTTATGGTTTTTGCTCTGCGACTTTGGAGACATTATCTGTATGGCACGAAGTGTACAGTATTCACTGATCATAAAAGCCTACAATACATATTGGATCAAAAGGAGCTGAATATGAGGCAGCGTAGATGGGTTGAACTCTTGAGTGATTACGACTGCGAAATTCGTTATCATCCAGGAAAGGCGAACGTGGTAGCTGACGCGTTAAGTCGAAAGGAAAGGGAGAAACCGATTCGAGTGCGTGCTTTGGTGGTGACAATTCATAATGACTTACCTGAGCAGATTCGAAACGCACAAATCGAAGCGTGCAAGAAGGAAAATATTGCAGCCGAAAGATTTAGAGGAGACGGTGAAACATTTGAGACGCGAGCCGATGGTATCAAATGTTTGAGAGGTCGAATCTGGTTACCATTATATGGTGGACTGAGATACTTGATTATGTTAGAATCTCATAAGCCAAGTATTCCATTCATCCTGGATTGGACAAAATGTACCAAGACTTGAAAAAGTTATACTGGTAGCCGAATATGAAAGTTGATATTGCAACATACGTCGCGAAGTGCTTAACATGTGCAAAAGTGAAAGCTGAATATCAGAAGCCGTCAGGATTACTTGTCCAACCTGAAATTCCAATCTGGAAATGGGAGCGAATTATGATGGACTTCATCACAAAACTCCCAAGGACACCGTCTGTGTTCGATGCAATTTGGGTTATTGTCGATCGTTTAACTAAATCCGCTCATTTTATTCCAATCAACGAGAGGTTCGATTTGGAGAAACTCGCTGATATTTATCTGAAGGAAATCGTTTGCAAGCATGGTGTTCCTATTTCAATCATTTTTGATAGAGATAATCGTTTTGCTTCTGGATTTTGTAGATCACTTCAAAAGTCATTAGGAACCAATTTGGATATGAGCACAGCCTATCATCCACAAACTGATGGGCAAAGCGAAAGAACAATCCAAACTTTGGAGGATATGTTACGTGCTTGTGTGATAGACTTTGGAAGTAGCTGGGATAAGCACTTACATTTGGCTGAATTCTCGTACAATAACAGTTATCACGCGAGTATTAAAGCTGCACCTTTTGAAGCACTTTATGGGAGAAAATGAGATCACCCGTTAGCTGGAGTGAGGTTGGTGATGCCCAACTCACTGGACCAGATTTGATTAGAGAGACGACGGATATGATTGTGCAAATCAAGAATAGGTTGTTGTCTGCTCGAAGCCGACAGAAGAGTTATGCGGATGTGAGAAGAAAACCATTAGAGTTTAACGTGGGAGATAAGGTTATGCTAAAGGTATCACCATGGAAAGGTGTTGTACGATTTGGAAAACATGGGAAGTTGAGTCCTCGTTATATCAGACCATTCAAGGTTACATCTAGAGTAGGACCCGTGGCATACCAACTTGAACTACCACAAGAACTGTATGGGATTCATAACACTTTTCATGTGTCGAATCTGAAGAAGTGTTTATCCGATGAAGAACTCATTATACCGTTAGACGAGGTTAAGGTTGATAAAAAGTTGCACTTTATTGAAGAACCAATCGAGATCATGGATCGCGAGGTCAAGCAACTGAAGCAAAGCCGAATACCTATTGTCAAAGTTCGATGGAACTCTCAGAGAGGACCAGAGTATACTTGGGAACGAGAAGACCAAATGTGGAAGAATTACCTTCATCTCTTTGATTTCAACAAGCGATCGGGCAAGAACGCAAGTTGATCTTCGAGGGCGAAGATCCTAATTTGGTGGGGATGATGTGACAACCCGTCAATTTCAGGTCGTTATTTTAATCTCGACTATTACGTATTACGTGTTTACTTTAATGAGAATTTAAAATTTATCGACTAACCGAGAAGGTTATGACTTGAAACTAGCGTAAAAATATCGATTAGATGAAAACCGACAAGGAATATGTTAGGTATCGATATTATATTCTCAAATAATCATAAAAATGATTTTTATTATATTTAATCTTTATTTCTCGTGTTTTACGTTTTAACGAATGACGATAACTATTAGTGATTGCGATACCGACGGATGCGCAAAAACTTACGTTTTATTATCGAATGTCTCGATATTTTATATTTTCGACGTTTTCGATTTAATTACGTTTTAAGTCGCGTCGAAGCCTTGTTATTATATTTTGAAGCGTTTTAACTTTCGAAAAGTATTTTTACAAAACCCGAGCCCCGTAAATATTTTCAAAATTTACTTCTTGACATTCCCGCTACTTAAGTGAATATTTACATTTTTAACCCAAAAGAATGCATTTTTGACAAAAACTACCCAACCTTGGACTATATAAAGGTTTTCCACTATCTATTTTATATTAAAAATTCATTTACAAAATAAAAATCAAATCCCTCCCTCTCTCTCTTGTGTTTGTCGTCCACCACCATCACCATAGCCACCATCAAAAATCAATTTCTACTTTGAATCTTCCAAGTCTAAAAGAAGACCCATATTGAAAATTCAACAAGCTTCAATTTGGTATAAATTTTTCCAACATGCATCCACTAAATTTTTATTTTCAATTTTTGATGAAGAACATGTTGTTTGATCCATTTTTATGGTGAAACATGTGTTAATATTATTATATTCATAGTGGGATGTTGTTGCATGTTATTTATTTTGAGTGGGTTAATTTTTGGATGATTAATCTAGAGTGTTAAGAGTTAGATGAAGGTTTTAGGATGATATTAGGATGATATTAGGAGTATAGAAATTGTTGGAATGGGTTGAAATGTTGATTTGGTATGAGTTTTAACTAGTCATTTTAGACCAGTAGGTAAAAGGGTATTTCTGAAAGTCTTAGGTCTGATTATGAAATGGGATGATGTGATATTGTTGTATTAATCTTCAAGACGCTCGTTTTGCCGCTTGAATGAGCTTCTAACTCATTACGAGCGAAAAGTTATGCTAGTTTTAGTATTCGTGTACCGGGAGACGAGTATCGGCACAATCCGAAAATTGTTGTCGATATTTGGATCGAATCTCGGGGACTATAGAATGAGTTTTAAAAATGTTCAAGGAATGTTGTAAGTTGCTAAACCTCAGGTCATGAGTCTATTTTCAAACCCGAGTGTCGGTTTTGCAAACGGAATTGTTTAGATAAGTCAAAATGGTTATACAAGTCAAAGGCGTAAAACTGTCCGGTTTTTGTAACACGAAGGTGTGTCGGGCAGAAGGTCTTAGAAGTAATATTTTTGAATGAAATTTAAACTGAGTCTTATTCATATTATGTGTGAGTTTGTCACAAAGTTTCGTCAAAATTGGACAAGTCTAGATAGGTTAGATTGGTGTGTACATTTGGAGTGTACATGCTGATTGGTATTTGGACACGTAGTTCAATACTTTGTTTGGCGTAAGTTGAGTATTCACTATTGGACATGGTGACTTACCCAAGTGTTAAGTCATCATATAAATGACTTAGTTACTGGTCCGAGGGAAGTAAAATGATGGTTTGACTTGCGTTGACTTGGCGTCTTATGACGGGTCAATGTCGAGAGTGCAAATGTTTAAAAGAATAGTGTTGAATAAAAGGGTATAGAAGTACACTTATATTGTTAATTTTTCGGGATTTTCATGGTTATATGAAATTAAGTTTCGTATTATTTAAGTATTATTTATACTTGAGTCGTTTATTAACGAACGCGCCCTATTTGGTAGGTTGCGGTCTTCGTGTTTAACGGGCATCACAAATCGTCGGCGATCGTCACATTACTACTATCGTACCAAGGTGAGTCTATAGCCTCGCTTTAACATGTTTACTTGTTTTATAAAAACCGCGAGGGGGATAACATGCTTGTTTTATTTAAATAAAAGGGGTACGACGAGAAGTTGTGGAAACCCTTATTATTGGAAAAGCATTTATTATAAATGAAGGGTACAGCGAGAAGTTTTGGTAAACCCTCTTTCTTTTAAAATTGAACACAAAGGACCCGATTGTATGCTTAGATGAAAGTTGTTATACAAGTTTGTTTAGCCTTAAAAGACCCATGAATCGTGAATTGTTAATCGAAAGGAACGCTAATACTATGGATAGATCTATCGGGGTGACACCCAGTCCGGTCGCGACTAGCTATCGCGTGGTGTTGTGATACACCAGTAATGAAACATCGGATGCAATTGTATAAGAGAAATATACGCACTTGGCTAGGTGTGTTGGGCTGAAATAATATATGTTAAGGTTCAATTTCACGAGACTTATGAAATAACAACGATAGTTATGTCTGATCCACATGATTGTCAACCACGGTAGGTTTATTCAGAATACTTGTGTTTGTTTATTTAATTTAAACTCTATAGATTCACTCAGCATTTTTGTTGACTTTATAGCATGTTTTATCTCAGGTCCATGAAGAAGGCACTCAAGGAAGGCGGTTTCATGCAGCTTGCTTAATTAAAAATGTTTTGGCCCGCTTTTCTAAACTATCTCCATTCAAAGAAACTTTTATCGTTTGGTTGGTTGTGTAAAACTTAAAACATTTGGGACCGTGTGTGAACTGTTTTATCTTTAAACAAATGAATGGATGTATGTTTTATTAAAACGACTCATTTTGAGGCGTTTTCTATGATATTGAGGTTGAACCATGATAGTAACACCCAATGACTCTTCCGCTGCTATGACCCGAAATTGGGGGTGTTACAACAGGCTTAAAGGAAACTTGCTTAACAGATTGTTTTGCAGGTATAGAAAATACTTTAGCGGGTGGTTTCTCAACATCTGTTTTAGGTTCACCCTTAGCTCCTCTAGAGTAACTGCTGGGTTCAACTCCCGAGAGTTTGGGTAAGGGTGGTAATTCAGCCATATCTTCAGAGACAGGGGCATCAGTCAAGATGGGATCTGACAAATGAATGGTCTCTGTAGATTTGAAAACAATCTCTTTGGGTTTGGTGAGAATTTTTAGCTTATATTTCTTAGCAGATACATCCCTTTTAATATCAGCAGGTAGTTCATCATTAAGCAATTGATCTATAGTGAACCTACTGCACAGCCATTTTTCAATAACCTTATTTAATTTAGTTACTTGATCATTTAAGGCACTATTCTTCAAGGATAACCTATTGACTTCGTTTTGGAGGGATATTTTTTCTAAATTAACCCGTTTGAGAGTTTCACATTCAGACTTAGCATTTAACAGATCATTTTTAACAGAGTGAAACTTATCAAGCAAGTTCTTTCTTTGTTCCTCAACAAAGTGCAAATCAACAATGGTGTAATCAAGGGCATGTTTACGTTCATCACTATCAGACATAGATAAAAGCCTGTGTACCTTTTTCATTGTGATGTCAACCATTGTCCTGATCTTGCATCACCTTTCCCAATAGCTAGTTCATCCTCAGCTATAGCCATGAAAGCCCTGACTCTAGTAGTATCTTCCTCATCTGAAGTCAGCGACTCATCATTCCAGTCATATGCATCAGCTACCAACCCTTTCTCTGTCTTTTTATCACCCCCTTTCTTCTTAGACAAAGCTTCAAGCTTCAAATTCATTTGTTCTAACTCAGCTTTAAGTGCCTTATACTTGTTCTTGTAATCCTTCTTCTCATTGTCTGAAGAGTTGAATTGGTGAGATGAGTTGTTGTGTTGTGATTTGAACTTGTAAGGTTTGGTGGAAGATGATGGATAAGAAGGTGAGGATGTCTTTGTGGAAGGACAGTCTTTTTGGAAGTGTCCAAGTTTTCCACAGGCAAAGCAAGTTTCTTTTGATCTGTCGGTTTGTTTGCTAGTTGATCCTATTCTCCCTGATCTTTTGTAGAATCTTCTTTGATTAGCTAGCAAAGCTCTTTCATGAAATTCAGCATTAAGGTCTGTCAAGAACTCTTGGCTGCTGCGTATGTCTTCTTCAACATCAGAGTCGTTGTCATGAGGGTGTGGGGTAGAGATCAAAGCTTTGGAAGTTGCTCCTTGAACTACAAATCTTTCTGTCTCTGATTTGTATATAGTATCAATCAGCCCTTCTTCATAATTGTACTTTCCATAGAGCTGAGCTAAGGTGTCATTCTTGATTGAGTTATTGGCTCTCTGAGTCTGATTCATACTCAGCCATTTTCTTGGAAGGCAGTTGACAAATGTGGCATTAATCTCAGCTTGACCAATGGTGACATCATTCATAGCAAGGTCATTGAGAAGAATCTTCAGCCTTGTATATGTTTGTTGAACCATTTCACCTTCAAGTTCCTTGAAAGCATTACACTAAAGTCTGAGTGCCTGAATCTTGGTTTCTCTGGTTTTAGAGGGTCCTTCATGACCAAGGATAAGGTCTGTCCACATTTGTTTGGTTGTGGGACACTGAATGACAGACTTCATGATGTGTTTGGGAAGACAAGATATGATGATGCTTTTGAGACGTTTATCTTGGTTTGCCAATTTCCTATCAGCTAGAGTCCATTGTTTGAGAGGTTTGGAAAGAGGGTTCTCATCAGTAGAGGTAAGCGCCATGGGAACATAAGGACCATTGTCTAGAATTACTAGAAGAAATGGTTCAATTCCATCGAGATACACGAGGAATTGACTCTTCCAACTAGCAAAATCTTCTTCATCAAAGACTGGTACGCTGGTGACATGAGATCCGCCTCTTGAGTCAAGAAGTTGAGGTAGATCATCTTCATTAGGAGGTGGAGGAGTGAGTCTTAGTGAAGTTGGTGGTGCATTGTTGTTGGTGTTCCCAAAAGACGATGGTGGTGCATTAGTTGTTTCCGGCATGGTGGATCTTGATTATAAAACTGAGAACGATGTTTCTTGAAGGTTTTAATATCAAACACTGCTCTGATACCAATTGAAAGTCCCTAAACTATGCTAGAAACACTAAACTTGACTAATCAAATTACTTTTGCAAACATAATACTTATTATTGTATAATAAAGAATTACAAGTGTTATGGATAACACCGTTAGATGACAATGTGTTGTGCACACTTTGAACAACTAAAAACCCTAACTTATGAATACAGTCACAGCTGTTTGATTCAATAAGTTCTAAGCATTAATGTGTGAATATTCTCAAAGTGTTAAACATTAATGCTTGGCTACACATCCTATTTATAGTGATACGAGGTTGACCTAAGTACTAGTTGATGGTGACTACACAAGACATTTACTTTTCAGACATCTGTCACAAGATGCTCTTCTATTCTTGGTAGTCTTCCACAATGCTTTAGGGAAACATAGCTAACACAGTTTCCCTTTTCTTCATAGTCTCGTACACACAAATGGCATGTCCAAAGTGTGTTGAGTGTTAACAAGGTATTGCCACCCCTGTTAACCCTCAACCCCTCAGAGTCCCTGATACATCTTGGCTATTATCCATCACAGCCAACGAGTATGTCTTCAAGTAATCTTCGACTTCCTTGACAATGTCTCTGACATGGACTCCTCTGAGGTTGCTCATAGAGACTTAGATCTCTGTGAGTCTTGTGATACTTGCCTGCCTCCTAGGCACAGGCAAGTGACTATCTAACAGCTCGATTTATGTTTAAATCTATGATATAGGGAATCTAACAAACTTAGATTCCCAACAACAATTAATGTAGAGGAATGACCTCTCTTCAAAGGAGATTGTAAGCAAGCTTTCAAGATTATGCAAAAGAATGAATATGTGGATAAACACATAAGATTGCAAGATGGCAAAGACAAGTCAAGAATGATTTGAAGATCTCAAGTTTAAAGGCAAAGTCGAAAGACAACGACAAAGGCTCAAAGATCACAGCATGAAGGAACAAGACTACTATTACACGTTCAAGACTCATTTATGACAAAATTAGTAATATCCATTAATCTCCAAATATCGAAGAGGAATGACCTCACATTGGGGTAGATTGTTAGCCTCAAAATATTGAGTCAAACAGGAATGTTCGGTCATAGGTTTATACTGTAATATTTATTAGAACTTTGTAATAGTTAGTTAAAATAGTCGTGAAATTACGGGCTTGATGGCTAGCTTAAAAGGCCTTTTTCAAGGTACTAAGCATTTATTCAAGCCCGGCCCAAAACCATATAGTCCAAAAGAAAGCCCGCATGTGGGTGGACTATATAAACACCCTCTCTACTTTCTCTCACTACTTTCTCGCTCTAGAATTCATCTATCTTTCTTCTTTATTTCTTGTTTAATCATCTAAGAATATGGGACATCACAGAGGAGTCATGACACAGTGCCTCTAGTGTCATGGTTACGGTACCTCCGTAACTAGTACATAAACTGGTCATGCTTGTATATAATGCTCAGGCAATTTATTTAGTTATTAAAATAATTACTGATAAGCTTAAACGTAAACTGGGGAAAAACATTTGGCTGCAGACGGAAAAATCCTAATCATGCATAGAAGGAAGTCCTTACTGAAGGATGGGAAATCCGTACCTCGTGTCCAGTAATGAAATAAGAATGAAAGTTGAAGGAGCTACTCCGACTTCACGAATACTACATAAATAAAGGACGTGAAATGAGTTGTCTGATTACTGTGTATCGTTATTGTTTCTTATCTGTTCTTAGTTTAATTTATTTTATATGTGTATTACTGTTGGTATATAAACTGATAAGTTCTGACTGTTTGTTAATATTACTGATTTAGTGTAATCTCCTGTACTCTGATTAGTATATTTTACTGTATTCTGATTAATGTATAACTTATATTCTTATAAAGTCGTACTGTTATAAATAACCTACTAAAATAGAAAGTTTCTTGAAATAGAATGTTTCCTAAAATAAACGTTTCAAGAAATGGTTTCATAAATAAATAATTCATTTATTTGAAATCAAGTATTAAAATAATAACTAATATATCATGATTAATTTAATAAAAGTTTAGTTAAATTAAAAATGAATGCTTTGTACTTAATTATTTATTAAAACAATTTAATTACAACATACTTTTATAATCATTTAAAACGTCGGCGTCTTGTTAATTTTTTGTGACACCCGGACCCAAGTCAAAACCAAACCCCGAGGCACCCATGCCTCGGGTTAGCCCAAAACCGAGCCTACCACAGCCCTTGGTTGTGGTTTCCCTTGTTGCCGATAACAAACAGTAGCCACCGACCTTGTGCCGGTTGCCACTGTTGGCTAAAGGAAACCCCACGGTTCCCACTGTTTTCATAAAGTTCCCGCTGTTTTATGTGGGGTTCCCACTGCTCGCAGTCCCAAACACCCCTACTGGAACTGCAGTCCCAAACGCACCTACTGGAACTGCAGCCCCAAAGGTACCTGTTGTTTCTTTCTGTTTTTGAACCGAACCCCCTTGATGGGCTGGTGGTCCGAGGCTGGGAAACAAAAGGGACCACCGAGACCCCTAGTGGTCTCGGCTGTGAAGATCAAAACCCCACCAAGAGCTCTATGCTCTCGGTTATCATGTGAAACATCGAGACCCCCACTATTTTAATAAGTAAAAACATGATTAAATCCAAACTTTGCGTGTTCTTATCTTACCCATTGGATTCATGAATTAAAAGAGAGAAAAAGGAGAGTATTACCTTTTGTCGTGATTAAAGATGATGTGTAACACACAATATAATTCCAATGACGAAAATTTTGTGTTCTTGTTCTCTTGTGTTTGGTCCAGCCGCCGGCCACCCTACAGACAACCTTAGACCCCTTTTGTTTTTATGTTATGATTAAATAGAAGGAACCAAGACAACATTTGCTTTCCTGGCTAATTTAAAATCGGGCTGGGCTTAAGCCCATTGCTTTTGTTATTTGTTTAACTGCCAGTTTCAATACATAAAATGTGTGTCTTTTATATTTATTTTTTTACACTTATAACTATCGTGTAATATGTATTTTAGTTCTCGTGTTTTAATTTTTCTGAAGCGTAACATTTATTTTCTGAAAATTAAATAAACACGTAATACTAAATAGCTAGTAAATAAATTACTAACCAATAAATATTTTCTGAATAAATATTTTTTTGAAATATTTAAATAAAGCTGAGACTGTGTATTTATTGATATCGTTTAATTGTTTTATGTATGATAATTAATACATACGTAATATTTTCTTAAACTTAAAAAAATTATTTTCTGAATAATTCTTTATTGTAGTATTTAAATAACTGAGACTGCGTATCTACTGTTTACGTTTAATTAAGGTAAAAGCTGAGACTACGCGTATTTAACATTCGAGGATTTTAAATATGGGTTTTACAATTCTTCCCCTCTAAAAAAATAATTCCACCTCGAATTAAGGATGCGATTATGTCGTGGTTTTACATCTTGTATCTTGACCTTGATCTTGTTTGTAACGGCCTTGTTCCTTTAGGCTTTTGTGATCTTTATCTTGAGCCTTTGTCTTTTGACTTTGAGTGCTTGAGATCTTCAATCTATCCTTGATTATCTTGATTATCTCCATCTCGTGCTCTTGTGACTTCTGAATCGACATGTTCATACTTTGTTGATGTCAAAAAACTAAAAATCTCTCATACATGTTTATTCTTGTTAGACCTTGAGGTATCCATTGATTTTCAGAGTAGCGGAAGTCTTTGTCTTTTAGCATGACCATGTTGAAACGACTTCGGCTGGTACACAGCTATGACGCCTTTTTGATATGCAGCAACACATATATAGTGTAACACCCCACTTTGATAAGTGGACTGTTACGCGTAATTATGGCATGTCATCAAAGCATGCAAGGTATATGTACTAAAACATACATGACCATAGGGAAGACCAGAATCAAACATCGGTTCCCAAAACATAAATAAAGTAAATGAACTAGGAGGACAAGACGAGTGTCCAAACAAACATAATTATGAAGCCAAAAAGGAGAAGAAGTCTAAGGCAGCTTTCATCCTATGCACGTCCTCCATAAGCTCAAGTTTGTCCTTAGGTACCTGCCGTTTTGGGACATGGAAAGGAAAGTAAGGCTGAGCAATACGCTCAGTGAACGGATATACGACATAGTATGAATGGCTGAAACATAAATAAGACTAATATCAACGGAAATGTATAAGTCCTGGAAAACCTGGAACATGTTTATAAAACTAGTTTTATAGTTTGAAAAGACTTATATTTTTATATGAAAACTGTATTAATTAGCCTATAGCCTATATAGGTCATGAGGTTCCACCGTGCATGAATACTTGGAGGGGAGACCTCGTCATGCAATTAGAGGGGTTGCCTCTAACTAATTAGTCTGGGTAGGAGGGATCAACTCCTAGTGAAGGATGCAAGGCACACATCGCATTCACTCTGTTATTACTGGTAAACATGTAACTAGGATGCACCGATACGCCCCACATGATAACATAATATAATGGCGAAAACTGAAAAGGGACGCCATGAGTAATCACTTCGCCGTGGGGAAGTCATAACACTGGTGCCTCCAGTGTTATGGTTATGGTACCTCCATAACTAGGTGACACTGGTCATGCATGTATATGGCTTAGGCTCTTAACTAATATAAGTAATCAAACATATAAAACAATACTGGGAAAACAGTTGGCTGCAAACGGGGAATCCTAATAAGGAAAGAATGTCCATACTTAAGGGACGGGAAATCCGTACCTTGTGTCTGGTGAAATGAAAGGATAAATAGTCCTACTCCGACCTTACTAATGCTACATAAATAGGGGACATGTATAAGTGTTCTGTTTACTGAGTATGTAACTGATTATATCATGTCATAACTTGTTTTATATGTTCTTGTCTGGTTTTACTTATTTTAAGGTTATGTTGTGTTTATCATGTATTCTATGTACTCTGATTAAGTATTACTTGTATTTCTTGTATTATTATACTTGTTGTGTAATAATAAGTAACTTTCTAAAAATAGCAGGTTTTCTAAAATAGAAAGTTTCCAAAATAGAAAGTTTCCAAAAATAGAAAGTTTCCAAAAATAGATTAACTTCTTAAAATAGACCAGTTTCTAAAAATAGGAAGTTTCCAAAAATAGCAAGTTTGCTAAATTAGAAAGTTTCCATATTTAGAAATAAGCTGGCTTAATAAGCTAATAATATAAGCTTAATTTTACTGGTTAAATATCATAAGTCATGTGATTATTTGTGTAGTTTATTTATAATATCATGTTAATTAAATAAACTATAGGTTATATGATTTAATTAAATATAAGCATGACTTAATTAAATTAAGGTGTATAAAATACTTAGGTTAAACATGTATTAATAATATATTAATTATAACCTAAGTCATGTTTATTAATTAATTATAGTCCATGTTTAAATAATAAATTAATACTATAGTCTAAATTAAATAAATAAAATACTTAGGCTAAAACATGTATAATAAAATGCCCAATCTGGTTATGAAGTTGTGTTGGAAGGTAGACCGTGGATGATTCGTAATTCTCCCATTATTCTTAAAAGGTATACTATGAAGACTAGCCTTCGAAAAGATGAATTTACCTGTATTCCTGTGTGGGTTAAACTTCATGATGTGCCTCGTCAAGTGTTTGAGGAAGAGGGTATTAGTCTGATTGCTACATATCTTGGAAAGCCTATTATGCTTGATTCTTTTACTAGCACTATGTGTAAAGAATCTTGGGGTCGTAGTAATTTTGCTCGCTGTTTAATTGAAATTAAATCTGATTGTGATTTACATGAGACAATTACTATTGATGTTCCTGATTTGGAGGGTGACGGGTTCACTAAGGAAACTATTAAAGTTGAATATGTGTGGAAGCCGCCTAGATGCCCTACATGTAATATCTTTGGTCATACTGCTGAAACTTGTCCTAAACGTGTTATCCCTAAAGTGGCCCATACAGTTATACATGAACACGATGATGGATTTCGACAAGTTCGTAGTAGAAAGCATAACAACAATGGAAAGCAAGGAAGCCAGATTCCGAGAGGTGTCCCGTTAAGCAAAGGCTTCCAGGTTGGTACTTCTTTTACTTTTAGTCCAAAGTCGTCTACTTCTGGTGCTCAGATACATGATAACTCATCTAATCCTGGTACGACTTCGAATGCATCTGAACGTGATAATAGCAAAGTTGATAGTGGTACCAAAGCTGGGTTGCATACTAATAGTTCAAATAAAGGTAAATCTGTAGTGAGTGGCGTTTCTACTTTGAATTCATTTGGGACTCTTTCAGGGGATATAGGTGACCTAAGTGGAGATGATGATGACGAGGAGGTTGAAAACATTTATGATGAATCTGCTAATCTTCTTAATTCTCAATCAGGGGCAAGCACTCCTGCCACGAATTTTTTAAATATTTAGTATAGCCTCATGGAATATAAGGGGTCTGAACTAATCCCCTAAAAGAATAGAGGTTCGTCAGGTTATTAATGAAAATAATTTGAGTGTTTGTGCTATTTTGGAGTCTCATGTTGATGCTTCGGGTGTTTATGATATGTGTCGTAAGATTTTTAGCAGATGGAAATGGACATCAAATGGTGGTTTGTGTCCTAAAGGGACACATATAGTTCTTGGCTGGAATGATGATAATGTGGATGTTATGGTGTTGTCTCAAACAAGTCAAGTTATGCATTGTCAGGTTAAAACGCATATGGATAACCGTACTTCATTCTGCTCTTTCGTTTATGCTGATAACTACTATATCCATCGGCGTGTTCTTTGGAATAATCTGGTTGCTCATGCTAATTTTATGCGGGATAAGCCATGGGCTGTTTTGGGTGATTTTAGTGCTGCTCTTAATATGGAGGATCACTCATGCGGCGGCTACACTCCTAATATTGCCATGCGGGAATTCAAGGAGTGTGTTAATCTTATGGAAGTTATGGACGTTAATGCTACAGGTTTACATTTTACTTGGAATGAGAAACCATAGGGTGATGATGGTATTCTCAAAAAGATTGATCGGATTATGTCTAACATTAAGTTTCTCGATGAGTTTCCAGGATGTTTTGTGATCTTCCAACCTTACAGGATTTCTGACCATTCTCCTTGTGTGTTACGAATCCCTACAATTAGCAAACCTAAGCCTAAACCTTTTAAATTCAGTAATTTTCTTGTGCACAATGAGGGTTTTCATGCAGTGGTAGCTAACGGATGGTTGGCTAATGTTCATGGTTGTGCTATGTTTAGGCTTGTTAAACGCTTAAAAGGTTTAAAGGCTCCGCTTCTTAAACTGCTGTTTGAACAGGGTAATCTTCATGATCGTGTTACTAGACTACGTGTGGAATTAGATGTTGTTCAACAAGCCCTTGATAGAGACCCATCCAATGTGCTGTTGAAAGAAGAGCATGTTCATTATCTAGTTGCTTTTAAGGAAGCTTCTCTTGATGAGGAACGCTTCTTACGTCAGAAATCTAAAATTGAATGGCTTGATGCAGGTGATTCAAATACGGATTATTTTCAAAACTCGGTTAAGAGTAGGGCTGCTCGTAATCGTATTGAAATGGTTCGTGATTCTCATAATGTGCTTCATGATGGAGATGTTGTGCCTGGAGCTTTCGTTGCTCACTACGAGCAGTTTCTTGGTCAGGCAAGTGCTTCAGGTTCTTTTAATACGTCTGATTTGTTTGTTCGAAAGTTAGGTGCCCAGAAATCTGCCCATATGGTTAGAGTCATCTCTGATTCTGAAATTAAAAGTGCGTTATTCTCCATGAGTGATGACAAAGCGCCTGGGCCGAATGGTTTTACTGTTGCGTTTTTTAAGAAGTCTTGGGATATTGTGGGTGATGAGTTTACATGTGCTATTAGGGAGTTTTTCTCTAATGGAAAAATTCTTAAAGAGGTTAATCATACTATTATTGCTCTTATCCCTAAGGTTTCTGTTCCAAATAAGAATACTGACTATCGCCCCATCTCTTGTTATAATGTTATTTTCAAATGCATTAGTAAGATAATTGCTAACCGTATTGAAGGGGATTTGGGTGATTTGGATAATATTAATCAATCTGCTTTTGTTCCGGGGCGTAGGATATCGGATAACATATTATTGACGCAAGAGCTGATGAGGAATTACCACAGAAATTTTGGTCCTCCAAGATGTGCTTTTAAGGTGGATATTCAGAAAGCTTACGATACGGTGGACTGGCAGTTTCTGCGTAACATTCTGATTGGTTTTGGATTCCACCTTTTAATGGTTGATTGGATTATGACGTGTGTTTCTACTACTTCGTATTCCATTTGCATAAATGGTAATTTATATGGCTGGTTTCAAGGAAAAAGAGGTCTCAGGCAAGGTGATCCGTTATCTCCATATCTTTTCACGTTGGTCATGGAGATCCTTTCACTTATGTTGCAGCGGAGGGTTCTTAATGCAGAGGATTTTTATTTTCATCACCACTGTGAGCAACAACGTATTATCAACCTCTGTTTTGCAGATGATCTTTTCTTGTTTGCTAGGGGTCACTTGGTCTCTGTGCAGGTTATTATGGATGCGTTGGAGGAATTTAAGATAGCTTCAGGTTTGGTTCCAAGTATCCCAAAGAGCACAGTTTTCTTCTGTAATGTAGCTACTGCTGTTAAAAGTAGTATTTTACATATCATGCCATTTGCTGAAGGCGAGTTACCTGTAAGATATCTTGGTGTTCCTCTCATTTTGTCTAGGCTTCTATATAGGGATTGTAAAGTCCTTGTTGAAAAACCTGAGAGTAGAGTTAATGATTGGCGCAATAAGTTTCTTTCTTTAGCAGGAAGACTCCAGTTAGTTCGTTCAGTTCTTTCATCTATGCATATCTACTGGGCGTCTGTCTTTATTTTACCTGTTCGGATTATTCATGATTTGGAACAGCTTATGAGAGGCTTCTTATGGTGTCAAGGTGAAATGAAGAAATGTAAGGCTAAAGTTGCTTGGGACTCTGTCTGTACTCCATTTTATGAAGGTGGACTTGGTATTCGTAAGCTTTCTGATTTTAATACTGCTTTAATGGTTTCTCATATCTGGTGTATTCTCACTCGTAAAGAGTCTTTATGGGATAAATGGATTTATTCTTACAAGTTAAAGGATCGAAGTTTCTGGGACGTTCCATGTATTGGTGATATGAGTTGGGGCTGGAGAAAACTTCTACAGATTAGACCACGCATTCGTCAATTTATTTGGTACAAGATTAATAATGATAGATTGGCTTCTATGTGGTTTGACAAATGGGCAGATTTATGCCCGTTACGGGACGTTCTTACGTTTCGAAGTATTGCAAGATCGGGGCTCTCTCTATCCAATAAGGTGAGGGATCTTATTACTGAGGGTATTTGGCAGTGGCCGCAAGATTGGTATGCTAGATTTCCGAACATTGTCTCTATCACTGTCCCTGTTATTAATGATGCTCAGGATGATGATTTGATGTGGCGGGATATAAATGGGGTTCTACATCCTTTTTTAGTTTCTTTAGCTTGGGACTCCATTAGGGATAGGGCTTTGATGGTTGATTGGTATCGTGCTGTTTGGTTTGCTCATTGTATTCCTCGTCACTCTATCCACTTGTGGTTAGTGGTTAGAAGAAAATTGAAGACACAAGATCGGCTTAGGCAATGGGATGTTGGCCCTTTGGTGGATCTAAGCCTCCTATGATGTCCGTTGTGTAAATTGGTGTCGGATTCTCATGACCATCTTTTCTTTGAATGTTCTTATTCTATGCAGGTTTGGTCTAAGGTTCGGGGCCTATGTGATATGGATAGCATCCCCCCTCGGATTGATGATATTTTAGCCTATGTTATTCCAATTTCTAAGGGAAAGTCTTGTCCTAGCATCCTTGCCCGTCTTGTGTTGGCTGCTACTGCGTACTTTATATGGATGGAACGTAATTCAAGACTTCTCAAGAAAAAGATGTTGGCCGTTGATCAGATTGTTCAGCTTATTTGTGATACTATTCGGTTGAAGTTGATTTCATTTCGTTTTAAGAAGTTGTCTGCCAGGTCGAGTTTGCTGCTTGACAAATGGAGGGTGCCGAGCTCTAGAGTTCTTCATGATGGGAGTGTCGGGTGAGGGTTGTACTCTTTTTTCCTTGTCCAAGGTTTTTCCCATTGGGTTTTCTTTGGCAAGGTTTTTTAAGGAGGCGGGCTCATTTGGATATCATTTGCTCCTTTCGTGTTGTTGGTGGAAGCTGAAGACAATGTATGACTTCATGTTTGCATCTTGGTTTCTTTCTAGTTTACTTGGATTGTAGTTCTAGATTAGTTTGTGTTTATGCCATGACATAATCACGCGTTAATATGCTGCCTGTAGCATGCGGTTAATGTGGTATCTTAGCCACATTCCTTTGTATTTTTTGGTTAATATATTTACCGGGGAAACCCTTTACCAAAAAAATAAAACATGTATTATTTCATAAATAATAATTAACCTAAGTCCATGTTAAATTAAATTAATTATTTGTCATGTCTTAATTAATTTAATTCTCTTGTTAAATTAATATGCTTGTAAAAATAATATAACTTGTATAAAATGTAACTTGTACAAAAAAATGTAAATCTTGCAAAATTAATCACGTGAGTGTACCCGTGTTTTAATTAGACTAGAACATGAACCGGACCGGATCCCCTTGAACCGGACCGAACCCAAACACACCCTAGAAGTGGCTACCCGGCTTAGCCGGTTGCCACTGCTCCCCCCTATTTGAAACAAGACAGCCACCGGCTTAAGCCGGTGGTGCCTGCTGTTGGACCGTGACCCACACCGAGCCCCCTAGGGGTCACGGTTGTGGCTAAAAGAGGGACATCGAGAGCTTGGAGCTCTCGGTTGGCTGCCGAACCACAAACACAAACCAAACGAACCCTTCCATGATTTTATTTTAAATTCATAACATGTTTAACCATAGTTTTGAAGATCAAACTCATGTATTTATAAACAAATTAAAAGGAAATCAAAAGATGAAGGTTTTTGATAATTACTGAATGCGTGATTTAAAAGAACTAGAACACGAACGCGTATACCAATGATCCCAAGATCAAAATCAAAACAAATCTTCCTCTTGTGTTTGTTGAATGCCGTGGCCAAGGAAAGCAAGAAAGGGGCTAGGGTTTTATCTTTTCTAAAAATTCTTATGTTATGAAACCCTCTGTGTTTACCTTTCCTCATTTAGTTAAAATAAAATAGGCTTAGCCCTCTTGTCTGGGGTTGCCGCGGACAAAAGGCCCAAAAGGAGTACATCGGGCCTTTTTGCATGTACAAGTATCTAACGTGTTCGCTTGTATGTTAAAATGTTTGTATCGGTTCATGTTTTAGTATTCATGATATATTCATCATACGTAACATGTTTATCGTGTTTTAATATATACTACGTAGTTCATGTGTTCGTGTTTTAATGTTCGTGATTATAATTATTGTAAATAATAATTATCGTGTACTATCACGTACTTAATACTTATCGTGTAAAAACACGTACGTACTTTTTGTAATTAATAATTGTGACATGTGTCCGTGCTATAAAAGGAAAGATTTTATATGTACATACGTTTACTAAGTGTACTGTTCATGGTAAAAGCATGCGGGTTTTACATATAGACACGGACGAAATGGCTTTGAACATTTCACCCTAACTCGGTAGCATTTTACCTCTGGTGGGTGAAGACCGTTAGACGGTATTAAATACCGTACCTATGATAGGTTAGATTCAATTAAGAATCTCCTTAACAGGGTTTCCCGGTGGTACTAGCCAGTTCTCTTTACTCAACCGTCTCAAAGCGGACTGCGATCGTAAAGAGTGATCAGTTGGATAAGTTATCCGTCTGTTTAGAGTCGTCAATTCAGATTCCCAGAACAACTTTAATTCAATAAGGAATCGCACTATTGTTGCTTTACAGTTTTTCACAAGCTTGATTCATAAATAATCTTGCGAGTCACCTACCGCGGTGCTGTTTGAGGTTGACACTAGATGGATTTATATTCGTCATTATGAACACTAAGGAGTGTCACTCTGAATGTTCTGGAAAGATCACACGGATTTTGCGAAGAAACCTAGAATCAAGTTCGAATCACTTAAGAATCTAAACTTAGTTGCATTCTAGTTATCACAAGTTTGATTCATGTAGAATCGCACAAGTTACCTACCATGGGCTTGTTTAATGTTGACTCAAACAGGATTTCCATCTTCATCGGGAATCATATCAGTCAGATGTTCTAGCAATATCACAAGGATACTACGTAGGACTCTTTTTTATCACTTGCGTTCCAGATGATGGACAACAAGTGTTTTACATGGATAGTGTTAATAAGATGATAGATTGATCTCATTTGGCTCTAGACTCGATAAGTGCGTTTTGGTTTTAGTAATCGGAGGCTGGAGCAGACTGCCACCTTTTTAATATCAACAAACTCGGAGTGAGAAAGTCAATAGATAACGTGTTCATCTCCGTGACAATGAGACAAGTTTCTTTTGAGAGTAACCCGAATGGCTGAGAAGTGTTGTGCATTGCATCAATGGGTCCATGATGACTTGTCTTCAATATCAACAGTCATGTAGATGATTCCGATAGTAGAGGTATCGACCCGGTTTCTACCTAAGCTGTATGGAGGGCTTCTTTTTTTAGAACCTTTATCCTTACATTTCTTTTTCATTCTTCAACCTCTTCAATACTTACCAAGACGTCATTACTAGCACCTTGTTTGATTGTTCCAGTGCTAACTTAAGTCATTAGTATGCATTCTACTTCGTTCACATTCAACTTCATATTTTCAAAGGATAACTATTTCTAGCTATGGAATGTCCTTGGGTAGATATATCCGGTTCTAGTTGGATCATAGGACTTAGTTTCCTATCCTAAACCACCTTTTGACTCCATCGTTCTGTCGTGGATAGTAGGTTGTTTGGGTATAGATCGTGACCATAAACCACTAAAAACCAATTAGAGTGCTTGATAAAAATTAAAACTTTTAACACTTTGAAAGTTTTTACATATCCGAAATACTCCCCCTACACACATGCATCGATATTCGAAGTAGTTTAGCATGTGAAGAAAAGAGTTGCACTTAAGTCTTTAAGATCACATGTTTCGATATATTACATTTTAATCACATTTTCTTCTCCTATCTATAATATAAAAACTTAATATATTAGAGATACCAATTGATTAAAATATGACAAATTATAAAAATCGTTTAGGAGGGAAAGATGTGTGCTAGCATGAATCATGGAACTTTTTTGTCGGGTTCCTTCCCCTCAACAATATATGTGTGTTCTAATTAATCACAATATGACAATATAAGATAAAATAGACACCACAATATATGTTGAGGGACAGAGTTGAGATGCCTTGTTCGATATAATTATATTACTTATGGCAGTTTTAAACCATTTTCGGAATGTGTTGGATACATAAAATATGACAATTTCAGAGATGTACCCAACAACATTAAAGGCTTGATTTTAAAACGCTCCCCCTCAAAAATTAATCCAAATAACATATGACATTTTTAAGATATAAAAAACCACATTATAAGGAAGAGAGTGTTGAACACATAATTTTGAAAGATTTAGAAAAACCTTTTGAGAAATTCTTGAAAAATTGTGTTCAACGGTTTTAAAATAATCATGATAGATGACTTCTCTTCTATTTCTTAGGGCAAGTTCACTGAAACGTATACTTCCCGTTTCGGGTCCAATTTGACATGAGCTCAAAACTTTGATTGTTTTGTGATTAGCTCATGACCGAGAAAAATTAATTTCCCATTGTGAAGGATAAGTTATCATCCGTGAAAAACTTTCCTTATGTTGAAGTCCGAGTTCTAAGCTGACATTTACTTAGAAGTCGTTTTTCATGAGCTTCAAAACTTGGAATGTTTTTATTACAAGCTCATGACCGAGAAATATTTATTTCTCGTTGTGAAGGATAAGTTATCGTCCGTGATAAACTTTCCTTATTATAAGGTCAGAGTCCTAAGCTGTAATATACTTAGGGGTTATAGTGAGAAAACATCAAGCAGATTCATGTGCCAGAGCCTCCAATTCTGCTAGAGTCAAATACTTCATACCGAGACGACCAACGAGGTACTTAAACCTATCTTGCGACAGAGCTTTTGTAAACAAGTCTGCTATCTGGTACTCAGTTCGGACAAAATATAATTCCATGATATCGCGTTCCACTTGTTCCTTGATATCTAACGTCGATGTCCTTGGCGCGGGAGTGTTGGACCGGATTGCAATAGATGTCTATGGCAGACTTCGAGTCACAATACATAGGTATTTTATCAAAGTGGAAGCCATAATCCGTGAGTTGAGTTCTCATCCAAAGGACTTGAGCACAACACACGGATAGAGACACATACTCTGCTTCGGCTGATGACAATGAAGTGCAATCCTGCTTCTTGGACGACCAACTCACAAGTTTGTCTACCCCTAGATATTGTACGCCAACAGAAGTGTTTTTTTACTATCGAGGCAACCTGCGTGATCAAAATCTAAAAAAGTTGTTAGATGAAAACTGGGTTCCCTCGGATCCTAGAGTCCCATTT
The DNA here is from genome assembly GCA_025667525.1 of Glebionis coronaria. NCBI lineage: Eukaryota > Viridiplantae > Streptophyta > Magnoliopsida > Asterales > Asteraceae > Glebionis > Glebionis coronaria. The sequence continues at coordinate 356,100,143 of CM046879.1, forward strand.
GAATGGTATTCTTAAGGTACTGAAAGATTCGTTTAACCTCTTTGAGGTGCTTTTTAATAGGTCTGGCTTGATATCATGCACAATAGCATGTAGCATGAACAATATCTGGTTTGCTCGCTGTAAGGTACATGAGAGACCCAATCATACTGCGATATCACGTTTGATTTATGGGAAGTGAATACAAGTCAGCGTCTAGGGTTTTGGTCGACAATTGTGTACCAACAGGACCACATGAGGTCATACCATGCTTTTTAAGTATCTCTTAAACATACTTAGCTTGGTTGATAATGATGCCACGTGGGGATTGATGAATCTGGAGACCTACAAAGAATTTTAGCTCCCCCATCATTGACATTTCAAATTTGTTGTGCATTAGTTTTTCAAAACATTTTGAAAGTTTTGGGTTCGTAGAACCAACAATGATGTCATCAACATAAACCTACACAAGCAATATGTCATCCCCATATATATTAATAACGAGAGTAGGATCAATAGAACCTTTGAAGATTCCTTTGGATACCAAGAAGTTTGATAGTTCATCGTACCATTCCCTTGGAGCTTGTTTAAGTCCATATACTGCCTTCTTGAGACGGTAGACTTTGTCAGGATGATGAGGATCCACAAATCCTTCCGGTTGGTTCACATATACTTCTTCTTCCAAATGACCGTTGAGAAAAGCTGTTTTGACGTCCATTTGATAAACCATGAAGCCCTTATGTGCAGCATAAGCATGGAATATCCTGACTGCTTCCAAACAAGCAACTGGCACAAATGATTCTTCAAAATATTTTCCTTCTTGTTGACGATATACCTTAACCACAAGACAAAATTTGTTTTTGATGATTGTTTCTTCTGCATCTAGTTTGTTTTTCTAGATCCATTTGAGGTCGAGCATTGATATTCTGTTAACAAGTTCCCAAACATCAAGGTGTTCAAACTGATGAATTTCACCTTGCATTGATTCGATCCATGCATGATCAGTCATGGCTTGTTTGATGTTTATAGGAACGGTTGTACTCACAGTGAGTGCATACATACACACATCGCCATTGGTTTCAAGTTGCCTACGTGTTCAAATCGGTTGTGAAGGATTTCCAATGACTTGTACCAATGGATGATCACATGTCCAATGGTGAATGGATCGATATCTTTGACAGAATGTATGCATCTTTGACGGATCAACATGTCGAGTAGAAGACTCTCCGACTTCGCGTACCGATGTACCGAATGGGTCGATAAATTCGTCTTCGCCAAACTATGCAGTAACTGCTTGATTGTTGTTTCCTTCTGTAGCATTGACGGGTGATAACGGTTGTATGATAGATTCATGAGTTTATTGATGATCCAATGGAATTGTCTCTTGAGCAACGATTGTGAAGTAAATGCAGTTGTGTCTTGTTAACTTTGTTTGTGTACATCAGTAGTATTGACAGCGGAAGGCTTTGACACAACGTGATTGTTTCTATAGTAAAATTCATCAAACATTGGACTATATAAGTAATCCAAGTCATTTATTTTTGTCGTATCCGTCGAGTCTATTGTAGGATTATTTTCTTGACATTCTTCCACGCGACGTACACTGCTTTTGTGTAGGTGCCATTGTTGAACATTGAGGAGCGGGACATGAGCAGCTTTGTGTACTTTGATATATTACAATAAGATCCTTATACTACTATACATATACAATTTACAAATATATTAACTAATACTTAACATACCCCCCCCCCCCCCCGTAGTTTTGGTGGGAGGACCACTGATTCTCATATTGGACCTAAACTTTAGAAATAACTGCGAGGGTAAACCTTTGATGAATATATCGGCAAACAAGTGAGCTGAAGGAACGTGTAACAAACCAACATAGCCAAAGGCAAGACGTTCTCTAACAAAGTATCAACATGATTGGTATGTTGGTGTTGTACTGGTTAGACGCAAGATAAACTACACTCACATTATCACAAAATACAACAGCAGTACGCTTAATGGACAATGCAACTCAAGAAGGATATTGTGTAGCCAAGCGGCTTCAGCAACAACATTAGCAACACCACGATACTTAGATTCAGCACTAGAACGAGAGACACCATGTTGATGATTTGAAGACCAGGAGATAAGATTATCTCCAAGGAATACACAATACCCAGAAGTAGAACGTCGAGTATCAGGACATCCCGCCCAATTAGCATCGGTATAAGAGATGAGGTAATCACCAAAGATAGACAAAGATGAAGACCATGGGAGAGGGTGCCTTGTAAGTGTCTTAAAATTCGCTTGAGAGTATGTAAATGCGGTTCACGAGGGTCGTGCATGTGGAGACATACTTGTTGAACCGCATAAGCTATATTAGGACGAGTGAATGTTAGATATTGCAAAATACCCGTAAGACTACGATAAAGCGTAGGGTCAATGGCAGGAATCCCCAGGGGACGAGAGTTTAGATTGTGCATAAGCAGGAGTGTTGTACAGGTTTCAACTCAACATATCTGCCTAAGCAACAATATCACGAGGAAATGTTGACTACGAGAGAAATTAATCAGAGTCTGACCGGGAGACCACAATTCCAAGAGAGTAGGATAGCGGACCAAGACCAGTCATGGAAAACTTAGAAGACAAGCAAGATATGACACGGCGAACAAGATTTGGTAAAGACGTCGTGAGGATAATATCATCAACATATAAGAGAAGATATATAGTATCTGAACCACGTTGATACATAAATAATGAAGTATCAGATTTACTGCTTACAAATCCAAGAGTTGATAAGAAGATAAAAGTCGGTGGTACCACGCTCTTGGTGCTTGTTTAAGACCATACAAAGCCTTATGGAGACGACACACGTGCTTAGGGAAATAAGGGTGGATGTAACAAGGTGGTTGTTTTATATAAACAACCTCAGAAAGATCGCCATTCAAGAAAGCGCTCTTAATGTCGAGTTCGTGAATAGGTCATGCTCGAGAGATGGCAATACTAATAAGGATACGAATGGTGGAAGGTTTGACAATAAGACTAAAAGTATCATAAAAGTCTAAACCTGGTTGATGTGAGAAGGCTTGAGCAACTAATCTACCTTTGTATCATTGAAGATTACCGTTACCGTCGAGCTTGTGGCGAAACAACCATCGACACCCAACAATGTTGACATGTAGAGGACAATGAACAAGATCCTATGTTTAATTTGATAGGATGGAAGACATTTGAGAATCCATTGCAGCTTTCTAATGAGGATCACGAAGAGCTTGCGCGGGTGAACGAGAAATAGGAGAAATGTATATGGTTGTAGATAGAGTGATAATCTTACGAGATTTGAGTGACCCAGTTTGCGAACGAGTATTCATCAGATACTTGTGAACAGTTGGTAGTATACTAGCGGTAGGGGCATCTCTTGTTGAAGTAGATGTTGAAGCGCTAGTGGATGTATCATTCATGAGAGATGAACAATCAAAATGTTCGAGACCACTAACATACAAGGTGACGTGACGTTTCGAGGCAAAGAGTTGGGTTACATGACATGGTTCTCACGTGAGTAGGTGAAATGATGGGATGAACAAAAGACGAACACTCGTCATCAATATAGAAAACATCATAATCTCCTAAAGGATGAGTGGCGTTAGATGAAGGATAAGGAAAATGATCCTCATCAAAACGAACATGTCAAGAAATAACAACTTGATAAGTTATGAGATCGAGGAACCGGTGCCCTTTGTGATCATTGGAGGGACCAAGATACACATATGCACTATGTGATAACTCGTACTTTCCGGTAATTAATTTATTCCCTTTTTATTTGTGCTTTTTTATTTTAATAATATTTTACGTTTTCTATTACAATAACAAACGTAAATCCTAAGATTTTTTTATTTACTTGTTTCCCCATGACGTATAACACTTTTATATAAGTAATCAAATTTTAAAATGTCTTATTACCACTTTTAGTCGAGTTATGATCCAAACAAGCCCTAGATGCTACCTCGTTAAATTTATGTTAAAACGAAAACGGTTTTTTTGGGTTTATGTCGAATCTACTAAACCATTTTGTGTAAATAACTAAGTAAAAAAACAAGTTTTACTTGCATTTCTCTTTTAACAATATATATAAAATGGAAGGACTACTATTGTAGTAGTGAATAATGATAATTAGTTAACAACTTAACACTTTCATTTCAAAAAAAAATCAAACACCCTCTTGGTGCTCTCTCCATTGGCCGGCCATATCAAACCCCAAGAACAACCACATCCAAAAATTTTCTAACCTTAATTTTATGGTTTTTGGTAAGTATTATTACTCCTTAACATATCCCCATTGTTTAATTTCTCATGCAAACACTTTTTCTAAAACTCAGAATTAGATAAAAAAAAATTATAAGAAATGTATATGTTTTGTGATGAATTGAAGTATTTTAGAGTGATTCCTATGATTATACAATATTAATTTTTGATAAATTTCTAGAGCTTGGATCATAATTGGGGCTGTTTGGATATACTTGTTTGGAAGGAAAGGATTAAGCAAACTAATCCCATTCCTAGTCCTAATTTTTAATTAAAAAGGTATGCTAAAAAAACCCTCCTTGATTATGTATTCATATGTAACGCTACATTGTGTTTTTAGCTAGTTAAAACGGTTTGATCATGAGATTTTAAATACTTGAGTTATCTACTGATTTATCACATAAAATGAACATGGTATGAGTGTATGATCATATAGGAGGCTTTACAATAGGTTTAGAATATATTTGGAGTAGTTTGAACTAATTTTGGGTGTTAAAAATGATTGAAAATGCTTGCTGATGTAAAACAGGTCATGGCCATTTTTCTACAGGTATAAGGTTTATTTTGGATTCAAATTAGTTTCCTTAGTTGTATAGTGATTATGGCTAATTGGATAGTCAATGGAAGTGTCGGGATGCAAAAGTTATGTATGTTTTACTATAATGGGTCAAAACCGGGTAATTGGTCAAAACGTGCAATAGGTCTTGGGTCAAAATGTTGTAATGGGTAAGTTTATAATTATTTTCAGTAGAACACATTATTAGGAAACTATGATCTTTGGAATTACCCTAATATCTCTTACGATTAGCGCTTTATGATTAAAACGACAAACTTGAAATTAACGTTACAAATTTCAGAAATTATAGTCAGTCACTAAAATTGAAGTTCTCGTTGATTGGTAAAAAATTTAAAAACTCATGGCTTCCCATTTTGAAAAGGTAAGACAAATATCTTTATAATGAAAAAATATTTAACCTTGTATCTATCAAAGATTTTTAGATACAATCTGTTTAGTGCAGGTCATTTTTGAAATTCCATTCCAGCCATGTGTTTTAAGTATGATTTTGGTCCAAAACCTATATGTTAAACATAGTAATGGTAAAGTAATCATAGGATTAGCAACATAAAATCTAATATACAGTAGATAAGTGAAGATTATTGTATACCCAAGTGATTAAGCTAGTTAGTGCATTATGCAAGTTCATACACTTACCATGGTTTACCCTTTTTCACAAAAGCTAAAATTTGACAAGTTGACTTCAAATTTATAAAAACATGATCATTTTTTTTAATATGAACTTTATTTTACCATATATATATTATTAAACTCATAAATATTTAATTACTTATGTCCGGGTTAATTTTGGTGCCATTTCGCATTTTCTTGTTTCTACTACAACTCCAACTACCTAAGGTGAGTTCATAGCCCCTTTTACTACTTATACTTTTGTTCAAACCGCGGGGTGAGATTACATGTTGAAACACAACTTTTGAAAGTTGTATGCTCCATATTGTATGCATTCCAGATTACTACATGATTATTATTGCTTAGAGTACCAATTGCCATAAGTCCCCTCCCATCATATCATGAACCGTTAATTTTCTATTTGTAAGCGCGAGTGTTGTGGGTGGATCGATCGTGAGTGGCAATCCCCGTCTATTAGTACGGTTATTTAACCATTAAAGCATTTAACATTTGAGGTAATACTTAGGGTATTTCGGAAGAATACTCTGTAGGGGCATACACGACCGTTAAGGCATCGGTCTCATGAGCTTAGGGCAATAATAACTGTTTCTTACTATGGATAATGTGCCTAGTCATCCCCCCATTACTTGTTTTCTATTAAATACTTGTGTTCCATACTTATTATTACTAAACCGATGAACTTCACTCAACTTTTGTTGACGTTTTACATGTTTTAATCTCATGTAATAATGCATAGTTTTCTCGGATGGGAGCCCGCAGGATGTTTGGCAGCTTGGAAGATTCTGTGGCATGTTTAAGTATTTTCATGTTGGTAAATGTGACAATCCGTCAATTTCAGGTCATTATTTTAATATCGACTAGTACACATTACGTATTTACTTATTGAAAATTGTGAATTATCGGCTAACCAGGAAGGTTATGACTTGAAACTTAAGCGTAAGAATTTCGTTTTTTTAGATGAAAACCGACAAGGAATACGTTAGGCATCGATATTATATTCTCAATTTATTATAAGAATGATTTTATTGTATTTATCTTTGTTTCTCGTGTTTTACGTTTTAACGAGTGACAAGAACTACTAGCGATCGCAATACCGACGGATGCCCAAAATATTACGTTTTATTATCGATTTTTTCGTTATAATATTTTCGACGTTTTCGTTTTAATTGAGATTTAAGTCACGTCGAAACTATATTATTATATTTATGATGCGTTTTAACTTTTGAAAAGTATTTTTATGAAACCCGAGTCCCGTAAATATTTTCAAAATATACTAACAATCATTTTCTACCCTTTAAACTAATTAATTGCATATTGGTCCAAAGGATTACAAGAATGACAAAATCTACCCTCAACTTTCACCACTATATAAACAAATAATCTCACCTAACATTCCACTAACCTCATTTTTATCAAAATAAAAAACACATACTCTCTTTTTCCCTTTCTTTTGTCGTCCAAAATCAAGAACAAACACCCTTTAATTTTTTATTTCTAGTTTGATTTGTTAAAATCTAACAAAAGTCCCATCCTAGATTTTTAAAGGTGATCATTTTGATACCAAATTTACCCACATGCATGAAGTTCTAAATTTTGATAAAAACAAGAATTGTTGAAGGTGTTTTTATGATCATGCATGTGTTGATCTTAATAAGATCATGTTATTTTGATGATAAAAGTTTGAGCTTTTAATTTTTCATCTTATTTTATATACCATGCAAGTTTTAAGATTGAAAGTGGGTAATATTAGGGTGTTAGGATTGATAGAAAAGTTGTCAGATTGTGTTGAAAAGTGATTTTGTATGAATTTTAGAAATGTGATTTAGGGTAGTGAGTTTAAGGCAGATTTTGGGTGTCTTAAGTTTGAGTTATTGTAAACTAATTGGATAGTGTTGTAGAGATTTTCATTAATTCGTTTTGATATAAATTAGAGGTTCTAACTCAAAACGAGAAGAAAGTTATGATAGTTTGATTATTCGTGTACTGAGAGACGAGTATCGACACAATTCGAAGTTGTAGTCGATATTTGGATCGAATACCGGGACTATAGAATGAGTTGTAAAAAAGAGTCAAGGGCTGTTCTAAGTCTCTAAACCTAGGGTTGTGAGTATATTTTCAAACCCGTATGTCGGTTTTGTAAACGGAGTTGTTTAGAGAGGTCAAAATGGTTTTATGAGTTAAAGGCGTAAAACTATCCGATTTTTGTAATTCAAAGATGTGTCGGGCAGAAGTTCTTAGGAGTAATATTTTTAAATGAAATTTAAACCGACTTTTATTCAGTTTATGTGTGAGTTTGTCACTAAGTTTTGTCGAAAACGGAGTTGTTTAAGTAAGGTAAATAAGCTTGTACATTTGGTATGTGCCGGCAGATTTTTATCGAGGGTGTAGTTTAATAAAGTAAACATGTAAAAGGGTATAGTAGTATCACTTGTATTGTTATTCTTTCGAGTTTTCATGGTTTTGTAATTTTGAGTTTTGTGTTATTAAGTATGGTTTATACTTGAGTCAATTATTAACGAGCGCGCCTTATTTGGTAGGTTGCGGTTTTCGTGTTTAACGGGCATCACTAATAGTCGGTGATCGTCTCATTACCACTCTTGTACTAAGGTGAGTCTATAGCCTCGCTTTTAAATTCTTTAATTGTTTTAGAAACCTGCGAGGGGTATAACATGCTTATTTATTAAAAATAAAGAGTACAACTATAAGTTGCGGTAAACCAATTAAATGGTGCAACTAGAAATTGTGGAAGCTCTATGTACTTGAATAGTATTTTATAAAAATGAAGGGTACAACAAGATGTTGTTGTAAACCCATGAATGGGTGCAACCAGAAGTTATGGTAAACCCTATTTAATTTAAAATGGAACACAAGGTATTAAGTGAAAGTTATTTACATAAGTTTACTTATATCCTCAAGGACCCACTTATCATGTATTGTTAATTACTCGATGTGAGTGAACGCTAATGCTATGGATAAATCTATCGGGGTGACGCCCTGTCTGATGCGATTAGCTATCGCAAGGTGCAGTGAAGCACTAGTGTCTTGGAGCACATCGGATGCATTGTATAAGAGAAATATACGCACTTGGCTAGGTGCGTTGTGGGCTGAAATATAATATGTTAACGTTCAATGTCCTGAGACTATGAAATAACACAATAATTATGTCCGATCCACATGATTGTTAACTGTTGAAGGTTTATTTCGAATACTTGTGTTCGATTTACGTACTTTAAACTCTATAGTTTCACTCAGCAGTTTTTGTTGACTTGTTAGCATGTTTTATCTCAGGTCCATAAAGAAGAAACTCGAGGAAGGCGGTTTCGTGAAGCTTGCTTAAATGATTTTGGCCCGCTATTATAAATTATTTCCATTCAAAACAAATCTTCTTTTGATGTGTGTTGTGATCTTTTTGAATCATCTGGGACCGTGTATGAAGTTTTATCTTTAAATAATGTATGAATGGATGTTTATTAAAACGACTCGTTTTGAGCCATTTTCTATGATTATGAGCTTGATTCATGATAGTAACACCCAATGACCCTTCCGCTGCTATGGCCGAAATTAGGGGTGTTACAGATTGGTATTAGAGCTCAAGTTATAGAGAACGTAAAGATTTTTCAAAAATGAATTTTTGAATCTTTAACTATAACAGTTGCAAGCGAAACATCCGAGTTGTCAACCGACAAGAAAGAGGGTATATATATATATATATATATATATATATATATATATATATATATATATATATATATATATATATATATATATATATATATATATATATATATATATATATATATATATATATATGTATATATATATATATATATATACTAGTGGCAAAACCCGTCCGATGGACGGGTATAACTTTTGATTATTGTTTTAATTTTTTAAATTTTATTTTTAATATTCGATTGATAGGTATGACTTCTGTTTTTTATTTTGTATTTGGTAAATATTTGTTTTTAAATTCTTTTTTGTGTAATTCTCTTTTGATGCATTATCAGTCGTAATTTTTTAAAAAATAACGTTGTTTTTTCAAGCATGACTCACAAGCAAGCATTATTCATACTTACTTACGAAAATAGCCATTTGGTACACATAAATATACAAACGAAACGCTCAGGCAAGTTTGGAGTTCATCACAGGACCTCCATATTAATTATCGTGCTTATGCTCTGCAAGGCAAGTCTAGTGGCTAAGTCTGCCCGATGGACAAACATGACTTATAATTAACGTTTATGTTTTTGTGTTTAGAAACATCTTGGTGTTCAAGAAATGTATACTTTATAAAAAAAAATATTAAAATATAGTAGAATGTTTGTCAAACTCGCTTTTATCATTTTTTAAGTGTATATTTTATAGATTTTGATAAGATTTTGAAGTAACCGTATATAATTTGTATTAACTTATTAACATTGTACTACAAAAATAAAAATCATGGACGTTGTAATGAGAAAAATGAAATTGTTGATTTTAAACCTTTGTTGTAGATTAAAAAAAATAAAGGTATTTTAAGAATACCATGTTCAGGCCTGCTTTGTGGAAATGGCCGGGTGAAATGACGTGAGGGGTACTCAAACTTAATTAATGAATTTGATATTTGATTATATTGTATAATTATATGATGTGATTAGTTCTCTTTTATATTTTATATGCATTTCTATGATGAAGCAAGAAACACGACAATAGCGGATCGATGTATCGTATTTCACTTTTTACATATATATTAATATAATACAAATTTAACTATTTTAAATTTATAAATAACATCCTAATTTGTATAAGGTATACCTAAAACCGAGCCGGACTGGACCGGACCGAACAATTTCGGTCCGGTCTTCGGTCCGAGGTTTAGACCATTTAGGTCTTCGGTCCGGTTCGTTCTTATCAAAAATCTTGACGATTATGTCTAATAGGACCGGACCGGACCGAGGATCGAACCGGACAACCCGGACCGGACTATTTTGGTCCGGTCTCGGTCCAGGGTTTTGGACCAATTCGGTCTTCAGTCTGATCCGGTCTTGATCGGTCCGGTCGGTCCTGAACCGATGCTCAGCCCTACTACATTTTCTAAAATTTTGTGCTTTTTAATTCAATAAAAAAATTAACTTTTAGATTTTTTTTATAGCGGGTTTATTTTATTTAACTTTTTTACCACCTTAAATTGTGATTACGAACTTTTAATAGGCAATTAAAAAATCGCTACCAAGTATTTACCGCCGCTTTACGCGGGTAACATGCAAGTATTTTATATAACATTTAAACATTTTTATTTTTAAAAGTCTTACAAAAAATTAAGCCTCTAACATTTCTTAATTTAAAAATTAATATATCCAAACTAAAAATTAAGATAATTGGTTAAATTTAAACCATTAGATCATATTTTGTTAAAAACTTTTCTAATAACTTTTATAACAAAGATTTAAAAAAACTTTAATTTTTAAATTAAAATATCTTTTTATCTATATATTTTTTTATAATATAATTTCATTATATTTTTTAAAATTTCGTGCTCTTTAATTCAATATCCATCTAATTTTGTTAAATTTTTTTAATGAACTTATTTTATTTTAATTTAACTTTTTCTTATAATTTTAATTTTAATATGAATAAGATGGGTAAAAATGTAACATTTGTTTGAAAAAAAAAATCGTCGGATATTCATCATTCTATTACGCGTGTACCATGCTAGTCATAATAAATATATGTTCGTCAATGATACATGTCAACATCTAATCTACTGGTCTGGCGAAATTACTTTTGCTCGACATATTTTTTTCGTTTTAACAGCACATGAACACCCGACTTACAACCCAAACGTTAATAAACTAACGAAAACTACGCCAGAATTATTAATAGCAAATAGTTAATTAAGATAATCTAACATCGAAATAACACAATTTAAGAATGAAAATGTGTGTACTCATATTATCTTGAAAAAAATTCACATGAAATATGCATCGTTACTGAATATTATGATGCCAATGTAAAACCTATACTAAGACATAAACTTGAACTTACATGAATGACTGTCTGCATTTTTTAATTGAATAGCATCAAATGGTATAAATTTCTCAACATCAGTTGAACATATTGTCGCAAAATAAGTTGCAGCACCATATGCACAATCTCAATCTAAAGTAAAGAGTGATACCCACATTGCTTCGACTTCAGACTCTTGGTGACCAGGTGGACACGTTACGTTCCAGCTAAGATGGGCATCCAAAAAAAACATGTATGAACATGCTAAATAAATGATCAGATGAGGAAAACCATATCCCCTGAAACCTTTTAACACAATATCCGCTCAAACAATTTCCTTGTAAACCGCATGTTCTGAAAAATATGGATGTCAGTAGCCAAAGTAAATACACTTTCTATTCACTCGTATAACGTAAGCTGCTCAAAATACACTTTCTATTCAGTCATATAGCATAGAAGGATTGAATTGTAACATACTCGTATTCTTTTCTTTTTGTATTATTGTCGTACTTCATATTTTATAATTATCATCAACGTTCTAAGTGTTTATATTGATTTATGTTAGAAGAAAACATGGATAAGAAAAGGGTACCTGATTGGTGACAACCAAAAATTATGAAGTGCAAATAGGACCTAGGAACAATCGACCTGTAAATGTGTATATAAGCATGTCGGAAACAGATGACTTCATTAAGGGAAAAAAGGGTGAGAAAATCGAAAAGAAAGAGGCTTCCCATAGACTGGAACTATTTTAAAGAAATATTTTAGCATCTGCACATAAGTCGTAATCAAAGAGTAGCAACAAATAGATCAACGAATCAGTCCTCATCTTTATTCCTTCTCAAAATAAATGGCCTTATAACATGTTCCCATTTCTTGCCTTTCTTATTGCCTCAACCTTTTGTGGTCACACCATTTGAATTGCTGCTACCAACTGACTCTTCTTGCTATTCTAATTTTAAGAAACGTGAGCAACACTTGGCACATAACTATGCGAATTCACAAAAACACCAGCTTAAGAAGTGGATACATTCATGAAGCCTATAGATGTTCAAATATCAATAACGGTCGTCACCAATTGTAATCCCACATGTTTCTGTTATCTCCATTTATCCTATGACATGTCGAACAAAAATGACACAGAATCATGGATAAAAGTTTCTTTTTGAAGATAAGTTCCAAAGGTTTCTCTATTCCCAATACGACACGGTTGTTTCCGTTCATGTTCATGTCAAGTTTTGTTGGATGCTCGGCTAGGATTGATATGGACTGCCCTAAACATATAAAAACACTACCAAGTCCCAGGAATATGATATAAGTTCCATCAGTTTCAGTTGACAGATATAGAAAAATGTAATTGAACCATTGCCTTACGTGCATTACTTTATTGGTCGTATCTTTCCAGTCATTAGCCACTATAGCAGCCAAACGATGTGCAGATATTTTAGCACGAGCTATTTCACGGTCCAAGACCTCCTTCTCTTCCTACACCAGATTTTAGTTTGTTTAGTAACAAAACTCCAAACGGTGATTCCTATAAGTAAATAAATGCTTACATTCTTTTTTTTGGAGTCTGCGCTCAGCACGCACAACGTTTGAAGCATCTCCACCAGCCTAGAAGAGCAACTACAACAGCGTGTGTTTAGTAACTTGCTATTGAAGCCTAATTAAGCTTAGGTTTGTAATTTGCAGTTGTAATTAGGTTTTTTGAGACCATTCTGATGATAAAAGGGGTGTGGAAACTCGTCCAATGACACATAATTAGAGAAAATGTTGCTGCCATTATAGTCATCTGCAATTAAAAGATCTGCCCTAGGTTGTGAGTTATAAGAAATGGATGATAGTCTACCTCGTTGATGGTCATTGGTTCCTGCTAGATTGGATCTTGTTCAACTAACAAATTCTGCATTTGCAGGTGCATAGCCACATTAATCTGAGATAAAACAATCAGGGATAGCATGTACAACCACCAAAGCAAAACCTAAAATATGTCCACATAACAGTCAATTAATTAGCGTATTTTTTTCTCAACAAAGGGAAATAGATAATATCAGTTTGGCATAAGCTACTCTTAAACTGATAATATGACCTTAAAATAGAAGGTGTTTTCGGATTGCTAATCTACTTATCTGTACTTATACTTGAGCAAATAAGCACCTTTAAATGAGTAGTTTGGTACCTTCTTGGCATTTAAGGCTTTTAAGCAATAAGCAATCCCAAACAGCCTCATAATCAGTCATAAAAAATCGACTTCAGACTTCTCTTAACAGTTTAGGTGCATCAAATAATGGAATGTTATTTTAAAATTCATTTCCTTTGACCTCATAACCCACATGTCTAAATCCAGCACTGGCTCAACTGCTGCTAAGTTAAGGTTAACAGCTAACCATAAAAGCATTACCTGATTTCTTTCGTCACTGGTCATATGCTTTCGAGTAATACAACCTTGGTCCATATGAAAGAATCATTGGCTACAGAAGCATCAATCAGCTGTTGAATGGCATTACACTTGGTTGTTGTTTCACAATCACATTCATCAGTCCTTGACAGATCTACGTAAAGAAATAAGAATATGTTTTATTAATGTTAACGATGTATCAAGGTAAACTCTTTATTGTTTTAGATCTTAAACTTACCATACAAAGGACTTGAGGGATGCTTGGTCTAGGATGGGAGAAGTGAACTTTGGAGCTGTAAGTTTTGAAAGTCCAAATCAGGTTCACCCTCGATATCAGTATTAAGATAAACCGAAACATGTAAACTGACCCTGTCGATGCATTTCTCAACTGACCCATTGTTATAAAATATTGTTAAACAGCGAGTTTTATAAAATATTGAATTCGAAACATTTATATCACTAAATCATTCTTAGTGATTTACCAGTGACTTTCAAGTTGACTTTGGAAATAGACCCGTACTGCCAATGGTCATTCCAGCACCACTATTGCACGGATACTGTCCCTGAAAACAAAAAAGTGTTATTATGGTTTACTGATTAAAGCAAGTTTATGTAAAATGATGCTACATAGTATAGAAATATGCCTTTAATAACAATGACACAATCCGTAGAGTTTGGCCAACTCTGACACTCATAGCCCTCCACTTTGTAAATATTTATTTCGTAAAGATCCGATGTGAATGCTTCACGATTTTGGTCAAAGTTACCTTCCTCGTAGCTTTCAGTTCATTGCATCTTTCGCTTAGTGTGATTACGCTTTATGTTTCAGGTTTGATTTATGTACCTTATCTATCCTATAACTACATCTATTATATGCTTGAATTGACAACTAAGAGCTTTCGTTATTATAACAACAGTTATTATTTTTGAGGTTATGTTAGAACCAAAAGATAACTGGGGTTGCAGACACACTTACTTAAGATCCAAAGGTTACCAGATTCTAAGAAGTAGTATCTAACCAACCTTTTGCTTCATCAACTAACAGTCTAAAAAGGCACTGGGTATGGGACCTTAGTATTCATCACTAAATATTCAAAAAGACGCAGGATGTGTTTAAAATACGCATAAGTCCCAAAGCAGCCTCTTCTTGAAACTGATATTCAATTAAAAAAATTAAAAAAAATTTGTTAGGGATCTTATACACTGTCTTTGGAAATAATAGTATTGATGTTTTAGTGTGATATGCTAAAGTTACCTCAATTAACCCACACTTCATCATGCAATATTGTAAATTAAAATGAGCTGATAAATCACATATTACTTACTGGAAAAAGGCCATTGTTTTATAATACGATCTCAAAGATGATATATTTTCTATTAGCAGGTTGAAACAAACAATATTTAATTTTGGGTCAAAACAGGGTCAAGTAAGTGCAGTAATTAGAGTACATAGAGTTACCAACCAGCCTTCTTGGAAAATGTATATCCTCTTGAACTGGTGGTGTACGTGCGCGCGTTTGGAGTTAGGTGATTCCTCAAGTATTCCTTCTTACCCGGCACAAAGGGTATTCAACATAATGTTAATTAGGTATAAAGATCATATGAAAATATATAAGTGACTACAGGTGAAGATGAAACAAACATTTTCTATCACGCGCTTCCATTCCCCAACACATTAAAAATTATAGAGTAGATAGCCTTAGTCACCAAGTTGATTCCTTACTATCTCTGTTCAGAAGTTAAGACAATTACCAGTTATTAGGCACTGGAAGGGGCAGGATGTGCAGGACAAGTGGGTTGCCTAACAGCTCAAAAGGGCAGGATGTGCAGGACAAGGATCAATAGAAATTTCTAACCACTGGCCTTGTAACGGTTGATGTTTTACAAACAAACAAAGTAATCCTTTTTGGCACATGGATCCTTTTTGGCTGATGTTTTACAAACTTGATCATTGCAACTTATACATATATACAAAGAGTAATTGAGTAATGAATTGAAGAAGCTAATTACCATAAAAGGATCCTATTATTTCTGGAAGCTCGCTGGTAGGTCTAATTAGATGAGTTATACATAGCTCTCGAAAAAATCAAGATATATATGACAAATTAAAATAATAACACTTATAAGAGAGACTGAACAGAGGAAAGCGAAACAAACCACTATGGCATGATTCTAACCACCATGACCAAAGCAATTTGCGAGATACATTACATAGTTTAAAAAGATGTGATTGATGATTGATTTACTGATTAGGGGTTACTGATTAGGGTTTTCGAAAACTAATACAAAGATGGAGAAGATATCGGTTGAATATGAATATAAGCCGGGTACAGGGACACACGACCTGATTCATGATTAAGGCCCGAATGATGCTGACGTGGATTAAAAGCTGCTTATGTGGCATATCCCTCCTCTTATATATAATATAAAGATATATATATATATATTTATGTATATATATATATATATATATATATATATATATATATATATATATATATATATATATATATATATATATATATATATATATATATATATATATATATATATATATATATATATATATATATATATATATATATATATATATATATATATATATATATATATGTATATATATGGGATTATATATATATTGTAACACCCCATTTTGATAAATGGAATGTCACATGATAATTATGGCGTGTCATCAGACATGCAAGATAAAATGTCATAAACATACATGACCAAAGGGATAACTAGAATCAAGCATCGGTTCCCAAACATAAGCCCAAAACATACTAAAATAAATAAACTAAAGGAAGACTAGACAAGCATAAATATATGAAGGCAATAGGAAAAGAATTCTAAGGTAGCTCCCATCCCATGAATGTCCACCAAATGCTCCAGTCTAACCTTGGGTACCTACCGTTTTGGGACCTGGAAAGAAAGTAACAGCTGAGCAAAACGCCCAGTGAATGGATATATGATATAGCATGAATAAGAAAACATAGTCAAGAACTATAACGCATGAATAGTAGCAGAAATGATTAAGTCTTGGGAAAAACCTAGGCGTATAACATGTTTTATTGGTTTAGTTCTGAAAACATAGCTTATGTTTACTTATGAAAATCTGTATTAATTTAATATACCAAAAGCCAATAAAGGTCATGAGGTTAACAAAGTGCGTGAATACTTGGAGGGGTAACCTCGTCATGCAATTAGAGGGGATGCCTCTAAATAATATGGTAATGGGTAGGAGGGATCAGCTCCTTGTGAAGGATCACACACACCACATTCACCATGAAATCCTGACTAACACTATAACTAGGATGCACCCATACGCCCCACATGATAATAAATAAATAAGAAAGGCCAAATAAACTGAAGGGACGCCACGAGCTATCACTCCGCCACGGTGAAGTCATAACACTGGTGCCTCTAGTGTTATGGTTATGGTACCTCCATAACTAGGTGAAACTGGTATGCATGTATATGGCTAAGGTAACTAATAAAACATAAGCATTTAAATATGTAACTACTGGGTAAACAGTTGGCTGCATACGGGAAATCCTAATAAAGGGAAAGAGTGCCCTTACTAAATGACGAGAAATCCGTACCTTATGTCCAGCAAAAGCTAACGGAAACGCTAAAGAACCTATTCCGCCTTGACGGATAATACTACATAAGAATAAGGGACGTGTATGAGTTGTCTAAGATACGTGTGTTTTACTGGTTCTATGAGTTCTTAGCTTGTTATACATATTCTGTCATGTTTTATATGTTTTATTGATTATTGTGTTATCTGTAGTTATTCTTGTATTCTGTTGGTATTAATCATGTATTAAGGTATTATAATACTTGTATTGTAATACTAAGTAACTTTCTAAAAATAGTCGGTTTCCTAAAATAGAAAGTTTCCAAAAATAGAATAAGTTTCCAAAAATAGAAAGTTTCCATAAATAGGATAAGCTGGATTATTAAGCTAAAATATAAGTTAAAGATTATTTAGAAAAATACAAGTCATGGTTAAGGTTATAGCTGATTAAATAAATAACTTGGTTAATTTAATAACTATATCTTATAAGAATTTAATTAAAATACATGTTTAATTAAATTAACGACTTGGGTTTAAAACATGAATTATTAAATAAATAATTATAACCCAAGTCTTGTAAATAAACAAAATAAACTGATTTATAAATGCCCGAACCCATATTTTATATATATAAGCCGAACCATATAAGCCAAAACAATCAGCCCGTCAGTGGCTAGACCGGCTAGCCGGCTGCCACTGACAGCTTAAGTTTCCCCCTGTTGAGTCACTCGGCTAGACACTGCGTAGCCAAATGTGGCCCCGGCTATAGCCGGGTTCCCACTGTTTTGTTACTCGAGCCACACCGAGACCCTAGTGGTCTCGGTTAGCCCAAAATCAAACCAAAACCAAAACCAACTATACCCTAACTCCATGTCGGGGTCCTTTGTCGTGCGATCGAGCCAAACCAACCTAAGCCGAGACCATGGTGGTCTCGGTGGTGGTACAAAAACAAGCCGAGAGCCTTGTGGCTCTCGGTGGTGTCTCGGCCGAACAACAACCATAGGGATTTGTTTTTAAGATTTTATTAACATGTTCATCAAAATCAATTAAGAGAATAAAAAGAAGAGGTTCGAAAATTACCAAATGTGTAGTTGTTTATGGTTTACTAACACGAACACGTAGCTATTATTTTCCAAGATCAAAATCAAACACACACCCTCTTGGTGTTCTAGGTGGCCGGCGGCAAGGAGAGAGGAACAACTAGGGTTTCTTTGATTTATTTTGAAAAAATAACTATGAAGTAAATTCCCCCTGTAGTTTTACTAAACATGGATTATTGTTGGGTCATGGGCCAAAAGGCCCATTCTTCTCCTCTCTTTCTCTATAGCCGCTGCATCCTAAGGCCCAAAAGCAAGCCCGTAGTTTTTCTAAGTTAAATTTTTTAGTCGTGTATGTTCGTGTTTAATTATCGGGAATTTATATGTCGTGATCGAGTCACATTTATAATATCTTATAAATACATGTTATTTAATGTCGTGACACGTGTATTATATTATAAATGGGAAGTTTTTATTTTATCGCATTTTCATGTATTTACTGTTCATGTGCACTATTCCTGGTATTTTAATGCGGGTTTTACATATATGTTGTAACCTTTATCGATTATTTGTACTTGTGAAATACAAGGTATGTTTTCATTTATTTAATTATAAATGATAATTTTATCCTTATACGAGATATTTGTACGACGTAGATTGTCACGAAGCCCTAGTCATTTTAACGCTAACGCTGAAGTCATTCCTAAAGTAAATCATATTATTCCCAAGACTAACTAAGTTGTGGATATACATGATCCCAAAAAAATGGTTAATATTCTCGATAATATTCTTTTGGTTACAAGGATTTTGATTCCTTGGTTCTCATTCTTGATTTATCAATCCGTACATTTCGTTTAGCAAAATTTAATCTTCATTTTCATTAATCTTCGACATTCTATTATTTTGCTAGAAACAAGTTTGTCTGAGATGGTATTATTGGTTGTTAAGAATTGAGATTGATTGGTATGGTATTCACATGTCAACCAGGATTTCATATCATATCACTGATCATTTTCTGTTAAATCAGTTTATCAGTTGTTTCGATCTTGATCTTCTGGGTTGAGCTAGCGATGCTTAAATAAGGTGATTTATAATTGTCTTGTTGAAATGAATTGGCCATTTATTTTAACTAGGAAATTATAAATTGTTGAACCACAAATTTCTAAATCTTATTTGGATGGATTTGATCAATCCATAAATTTCTAAATCTTAAGCATATAGCATCTGCGCAATTAAACTCTTATTGAATGATAATTCGTTTGCTTGACTCATTCTTTGATTTTGTTCCTCTAATTCTTTGATCGTGGGATGGTTGTATTGGGGCCGTTCTAAAACCGCCAATTGAGGAGGATATCAAGCGTCTTTGAAAGACACTGTAGAAATCTTCTTCTAGTGGGACCGAGGAGCCTTCTTAGCCACGTGAACTATCTAGTAACTCTTAGTGGATTAGTTTATCAATTGTAGTATCTTTTCATAAATCACTAACTAAACTGTGACATCAGTTAGTAGGACTAGTCTCTTACGTTGTATAGCATTAAACGATGATAATCTACAATGCTTGACAGTACAACTTGTGCTAGTTTGTGATTTATGGAATGACTATCTTTTGATTCCTAATTCTACATCGTTCTATCTTTACCTGCTTTTCTCTTTTAAGAATCCCTGTGGTATAACGCAACCACTGAATGAATACTCATTATGATTTGATTTGTGTTGCACACGAATCATGCAGTCAAAGGAAGCTATGACTAAGGCACAAATGTGCCAATTTATTAGTGAATGAGTTGCTGTATCTTTAACTAAGTTCACCAACATGAATGAAAGAGTTGGATCTGAAGCTAAAACTGGTGGAATTGGAACTGGTAGAGCTGAAGCTGGAGCCAATAATGTTGGTGGTGCTAATGGAACAAATGTGCTTGAAATTAGAGGCTATAACTACACTTCATTCATGAAGTGCAGACAGTAGACTCTTAAGGGGACTAAAGATGATGAAGGATTGTGTCAGTTGTTGAGAAGACTGGAGTAAGTCTTTCGAATCATTGACAATAATCAGGAGGATAAGGTGTAGTTTACAATCGCTACTCTCCAAGGTCGTACATTAACTTGGTGGAATGGTAGACTTGCTTCCATAAGGATCGACGTTACTTATTAGACACCATGGACTGAGGTGAGGAAGCGGTTGACTGAGGAGTTTTATCCTCTGAGTATTTTCAAAGGATGGAGCAAGCACTGTACAACTTGAAACTGAAGGAAACTAACATTGGTAGCACGAGTTGGCTTCTTTATGTCCAAGAATTGTGGAACCCGAACTGTTAAGGTCAAGCACTATATCCACGGGCTGACCAAGAATATACGTAGTAATGAGACTTCTTCTAAGCCATATGCTATTTGTGAAGTTGTTTGCATGGCTTATTAGCTCATGAGACACATAATACAGGACAAGGTTGATGAGGTCACTGAGGGAGAAAAATAATTCCTAGCTGAAAATCGTTTCGCGCTTTAAAGCTCGTAAGTATATCGAAAACGGTTGTGAATTGTTCCTAGCTTAATTATCGGAGAACGAATCGTAAGAAAAGTGAATAGAAAATGTTCCAGTCATTCGTGACTATTCCGAAGTGTTCCGGGAAGATTTGCCAGGGCTTCCGCCTCCAAGGGAAATGGAATTCCAAATTTATCTAATTCCTGGTGCTGCAACCGTGACACGTGCGCCATATCGATTAGCACCATCCGAGCTGAATTAATTATTTCTGCAGTTACAAGAACTATCTGATAAAGGTTTTATTCGACCGAGCTCATCACTTTAGGGAGCTCATATCCTACTCGTTAAGAAGAAAAATGGTTCGTTCCATATGTGCATCGATTACCGAGAGCTGAATAAGCTAACGATTGAGAATCATTACCCACTTCCAAGAATTGATGATCTATTTGATCAACTTCAAGGTTCTCGTGTTTTCTCCAAGATTGATCTTCGTTTTGGTTACCATCAACTTCGCATACACGAGGAAGATATTCCTATTACGATGTTTAGAACTCGTGATGGTCATTATGAGTTTCGTGTTATGCCTTTTGGTTTGACTAATGCACCTGCTATATTCATGGGCTTAATGAATCGCATTTGTAAGCCGTATTTTGATAAATTCATGATCGTGTCCATCGATGATATTCTAATTTACTCCAAGAGCAATGAAGACCATGCCGAACACTTAAGAATTATCTTGAACTTGTTAAAGAACGAAAGTTGTACGCAAAATTCTCAAAGTGGTAGTTTTTGGCTTAGTTCCGTATATTTTCTTGGACATGTGATTGATAAAAGTAGGGTACATGTTGATCCTACACAGATCGAAGCCATCAAGAACTAGAGTGCTCCCACTACTCCAAATGAAGTACGACAATTTCTAGGTTTGTTTGGTTACTATCGAAGGTTTATTGAAGGATTCTCTTTGATATCAAAACCAATAACTAAGCTAACTCAGAAGAAGGAACCGTATGTGTGGGGCGATGGCGAAGAGGAAGCTTTTCAAACCCTGAAAAGGAAACTCCAATGTACGTCGATCTTATCGTTACTCATAGGGATTGAAGATTTTGTTGTTTAATGTGATGCATCTCTTAAAGGATTTAGAGCTGTTTGATTTGTGTATACTTGTAGGAAACCTAGAAAGAATGAGAAAGATGCACAGCCCATGACTTTAAATGTGTGCGGTATTTTTACTCCTCGTCTATGGAGACATTATTTTTATGGTACTAAATGTAAGGTATCCGCCAATGGTAAGAGCCTACAATTTATTATGGATTAAAAAGAGATAATAAGCCTTTAAGTGATTACGATTGTGTTATTCGTTATCATCTGGGAGGTAGGAGCAAATTACAATGGATTAATTGTTATGCTCTCGAAAACTCAGTCTGGATTTGATTCAATTTATGTCAATGTCGACTGACTGACTCTGCTCATCTTATTCCGATAAATAAAATGATCACGCGAACTAAGAGGCGTTTGCTAACCGCTCATAGTAGACACAGAAGTTATGATAATGTGAAGCTAAAACCTTTGGGATCCGAGGTAGGTGGAAAAGTTATGTCAAAACTGTCACCATGGAAAAGGTGTTATATATTTTGGGAAAACGTGGGAAGTTAAGTCCCCGTTATGTTTGGACCCTTCGAGATGATATCAAGTGTAGATCCGGTGGCATGAAAACTTAAATTACCTCAAGAATTACAAGGAATTCGCAATACTTTTCATGTGTCTAACCTAAAGAAATTTCTTCCCGACGAAGATCTTTTTATCCCTCTTGATGAAGTATGAATCGACGGTAAGTTGCATTTCATTAACGAACTTGTTGATATTATCGATAAGGAATTTAGGCAACCGAAGCAAAGTCGAATTCCTATTGTCAAGTATGATGGAACTCAAGACGAGGACCAAAATACAATTATCGCTTTAATTACAACGAGCGATCGAGGAAGAACGCAAGATGATGTTCGGGACGAAGATCCCAATTAGGTGGAGAGGATGTGACAATCCGTCAATTTCAGGTCATTATTATATTCTCGACTAGTACATATTATGTATTTATTATTGAGAATTGTGAATTATCGGCTAACCGGGAAGGTTATGACTTGAAACTTAAGCGTAAGAATGTCGTTTAGATGAAAACCGACAAGGAATGCGTTAGGTATCGATATTATATTCTCAATTTATCATAAGAAGGATTTTATTGTATTTATCTTTGTTTCTCGTGTTTTATGTTTTAACGAGTGACGAGAACTACTAGTGATCGCGATACCGACGGATGCCCAAAATTTTACTTTTATTATCGATTGTTTCCTTATTTAATACTTTCGACATTTTTCGTTTTAATTATGATTTAAGTTACGTCGAAACTATATTATTATATTTATGATGCGTTTTAACTTTTGAAAAGTATTTTTCTGAAACCCGAGTCCCGTAAATATTTTTAAAATTTATTAATAGTCATTTTCTACCCTTTAAACTAATTAATTGCATATTGGTCCAAAGGATTGCAAGAATGACAAAATCTACCCTTAACTTCCACCACTATATAAACAAATAATCTCACCTAACATTCCACTAACCTTATTTTTTTCAAAAATAAAAGGTACATACTCTTTTTTTCCCTTTCTTTTGTCGTCCAAAACCAAGAACAAACACCCTCCAATTTTTTATTTCTCGTTTGATTTGTTAAAATCTAACAAAAGTCCCATCCTATATTTTCAAAGGCGATCATTTTGATACCAAATTTACCCACATGCATGAAGTTCTAAATTTTGATAAAAAAAAGAATTGTTGAAGGTGTTTTTATGATCATGCATGTGTTGATCTTAACAAGATCATGTTATTTTGATGATAAAAGTTTGAGTTTTTGATTTTGATCTTATTTTATATAACATTCAAGTGTTAGGGTTGAAAGTGGGTAATATTAGGGTATTAGTATTGATAGAAAAGTGGTTATATTAGGTTGAAAAAGTGATTTTGTATGACTTTTAGAAAGGTAATTTAGGGCAGTGAGTTCAAGGCAAATTTTGGGTGTCTTAAGTTTGAATTATTGTTAAACTAATTGGACAGTGTTGTAGATTTTCATTACCTTCGTTTTGATATAAATTAGAGCTTCTAACTCAAAACGAGAAGGAAGTTATGACAGTTTGAGTATTCGTGTACCGGGAGACGAGTATCGACACAATTCAAAGTTGTAGTCGATATTTGGATCGAATCTCGGGGACTAGAGAATGAGTTTTAAAAAAAAGAGTCAAGGGATGTTCTAAGTCTATAAACCTAGGGTTTTGAGTCTATTTTCAAACCCTAGTGTCGGTTTTGTAAACAGAGTTGTTTAGAGAGGTCAAAATGGTTTTATGAGTCGAAGGCGTAAAACTGTCCGGTTTTTGTAATTCAAAGATGTGTCGGGCAGAAGGTCTTAGGAGTAATATTTTTAAATGAAATTTAAACTGAGTTTTATTCAGGTTATGTGTGAATTTGTCACCAAGTTTCGTCGAAAATGGAATTGTTTAAGTAAGGGAAATAAGCTTGTACATTTGGTATGTGTCGGCAGATTTTTATCGAGGGTGTAGTTTAATTAAGTAAAGATGTAAAAGGGTATAGTAGTATCACTTGTATTGTTATTCTTTCGAGTTATCATGGTATTGTAATTTTGAGTTTTGTGTTATTAAGTATGGTTTATACTTGAGTCAATTATTAACGAGTGTGCCTTATTTTGTAGGTTGCGGTTTTCGTGTTTAACGGGCATCACTAATCGTCGGCGATCGTCTCATTACCACTATTGTACTAAAGTGAGTCTATAGCCTCGCTTTTAAATTCTTTAATTATTTTAGAAACCTGCGAGGGGGATAACATGCTTATTTATTAAAAATAAAGAGTATAACTATAAGTTGCGGTAAACCAATTAAATGGTGCAACTAGAAGTTGTGGAAGCTCTATTTACTTGAAAAGTATTTATTGAAAATGAAGGGTACAACAAGATGTTGTAAATCCATGAATGGGTGCAACCAGAAGTTGTGGTAAACCCTATTTATTTTAAAAAGGAACACAAGGGATTAGGTGAAAGTTATTTACATAAGTTTACTTATAGTCTCAAGGACCCACTTATCATATGTTGTTAATTACTCGGTGTGAGTGAACACTAATGCTATGGATAGATCTATCGGGGTGACGCCCTGTCCAATGTGATTAGCTATCGCAAGGTGTAGTGAAGCACTAGTGTATTGGAGCATATCAGATGCTTTGTATAAGAGAAATATACGCACTTGGCTAGGTGCGTTGTGGGCTGAAATATAATATGTTAACGTTCAATGTCATGAGACTCATGAAGTAACACAATAATTATGTCTGGTCCACATGATTGTTAACTGTTGAAGGTTTATTCTGAATACTTGTGTTCGATTTACTTACTTTAAACTCTATAGATTCACTCAACAGTTTTTGTTGACTTGTTAGCATGTTTTATATCAGGTCCGTAAAGAAGTCACTCAAGGAAGGCGGTTTCGTAAAGCTTGCTTAAATAATTTTGGCCCGCAATTATAAATTATTTACATTCAAAACAAATCTTTTTTTGATGTGTGTTGTAAACTTTTTGAATCATCTGGGACCGTGTATGAAGTTTTATATTTAAATAATGTATGAATGGATGTTTATTAAAACGACTCGTTTTGAGCCGTTTTCTATTATTATGAGTTTGAATCATGATAGTAACACCCAAGGACCCTTCCGCTACTATGACCTAAATTGGGGGTGTTACAGTAAAAGCTGTTAAAAACTATCAAGTCTTTTGGTAAATTAATGTTATAAAACCAAGTAATAGTAGTATGTTTTAAACTGGTTTAAACTTTGGGACCATTTGTATAAAACTTTGATATTGTGTGATATAATGTAAATATTTTATTTACGTCATCTTCATGTCACTTATATACCATTGATTCTTGTACCATGACGTGGCACCCCCATGTTGCCTGTTTGTTTCTTGTCTGATTTTGGGGTTGTTACAGATTGGTATCAAAGCCACTGGTTATAGGCAACTGAGTGGTTTTTAAAACTTAATCTATAATCGAAAGTTCAAATATTTCATGTTTCTTAGTGTCAAACACAGAATCTGCCATCGTTGTTCGATATCTGTGCGGGTAACTCTCTAATCCTTGTTATTTACTTTTAATTATCATTATAGTATTTCATTTCTTAATTACATTTTGAAATATTACATTACTTTCATGAAGATAATTACTATCTATTTCCAAATCCTTCGTTCTTATTGTATACATATTTCCTTTCCTAATGTATATGGATTCGCCGCCTAAATCGCCTAACAACGTCTTCAATTTTCCCGAAGAAAAAGATTTTGAGGAGGATCCTCATGAAGAACCTGAGGAAGAATTTGAGGAGGATCCTAAGGAAGAACCTGGAGAAGAAATAGAAGTAGAGGAAGAATTTGAAGATGAGGAAGAATTTGAAGAAGATGAAGATGAAATGGAGGAGGATGAAGAAGAAGTACTACCTCCATCCATACCAAACAGAAACCCTCCTGTCTTATCACACTCACCTCCATAGCCTCCTTCTAACACAGAGGATGATGCTCCCATTGTTCAAATTGGGATTACTGACATGCCTATCCCGACTAGCACCTATGAGGTGGGAGGTCCCTCAACTGCTCCTTTTGTTTCTCCTGAGATAATCCCTTAAACAAACCTTGTTTCCCATGAAAAAATTCTTGAGACAATTCCTCCTGAGGCAGCTCTTGAGATTGAAGAGCTTTTTAGTAACTTGAAATGCTTGTTAAGGTGTAACAAGAAAAGAAAGGTTGAGTATGATGAACTTGAATTAAAGGTGAGATAGATAGATAAACATGGAGAATTATATGACCATGATTTCAAAACTAAATGGAAATACACTGCTAAGTTTAATGAGTCAATTGTGGAGTTAGGGGAAAAGATAAAAAGAATGGTGATGACATTAAGGGGTTGAAGAAACCAGGATTGAGATGAAAAAGCACATGGAAGTGATTGAGCACAAGTATGAAATGGTGGCTAAGGACATGGAAAATTTGTCTTGGACTATTCATGGTATGCATATCACGATGAAGAATAGGTTTTAATGGGAGGATTTGGATGAGCGCCCTAGTGACGCGATCGACGTCTTAGCTAAATATGGAGTGTCGTCGCCTCCGGGACCACCTAGTGGCTCCTAGTAGATTTCTTTTATGTACTCATGTTTATGTAATCTCCATGATGTATATTTTGTACATTTCCACTAGGTTGTTGTAACAGTTAGTGCTACTAATATCTTGGGTGTAATTTTGTTCTCTTTTGTATACGCCCTTATAACCAAAACTTTCTTAACTTGGTATGTATTGGAAAGCATGTGTTTAATGAATGATCATTTAGGTATCGTTGTGATTACATCTGCCTTTACTTTATTTCTTAAATTCTTGTTCTTGTGAATGTGATATTGTTGCAATGTAAATTCCTTAGTGTTGCATTCCATGTTGACATTCAGTTGTGCATATCTAAAATCTCTTCTTATCTCGTTTTTCCATTATTCCATGAATCTTGAAATAGCATACTAATACAAGTTCTCATTGAATTTTGTATTGTTTTGTCGACAGAAACATGTCACCTGCTAGAATTCATAGGGCTGATGAACCAAGAAGATCACGTAAGGATACCATGGAGAGAATCATTGCTAAAAGGGTGGAGAAAGGTATTGCTGACGATGAAAAGAGTCTAAATCCTCACGATAATGCTAAAATTTCCTCAATGCAACCGGATGCTCGCACAAAACTTCTATGAGTGGGAAACCACACCCTTTCAGTGGAACAAAGGGTGTTGTAGGTCTGAGACGATGGTTCAAAAAGATGGAGCAAGTGTTTGGAACTTGCAAGTGTGCTGAGAAAGATAAGGTAATGTATGTCGTTAGCACGATTGAGGGTCATGCACTTACTTGGTAGAACGGGAATATTCAAACCTTGGGCCTTGAGAATGCGAACAAAATTCCTTGGAGTGAATTTAAGGTGATGATGACTATAGAGTACTGCCCAGATGGTGAGATAGATAGAATGGAGCAAGAGTTATGGAACCTGACAATGAAAAATGATAATGTTGAGGCCTACACCAATAGGTTTCATGAACTGGTCCTAATGTGCGCTAGGTTAGTACCAACTGAGAAAAAGAAAATCAAAAGGTATGTCAAGGGATTTCCTGAAAGGATTAAGTGGTACATTACTTCATCGAAGCCCTCCTCTTTACATGAAGCTATGAACATTGCTCATGAATTAGTCGAGCAATCTATGGAAGGAAAAGCTGCTAGCTCCGGTGAAGGTAATAAAATAAATTGGGAGGATAATAGAAGAAACAACCAAGGAAACAACCGCAGCAACAACAGAAACAACAATAACAACAATCAAACAAGAGGCGAGAGACAACAACGGTTTATGAAGCTGCTCTTGCTGCCCCTGCTATCAATCAAGGATATGCTAGAAATTTGCCTAAGTGTGAAAAATGCAGTTGGCATCATCCCATTGGTAAGTGCCCTCCTAGATGTGCTAAGTGTAAGAAGTTGAGTCATGGGGAAAGAAACTATAATTTGGTATGCTTTGGTTGTGGTAAGAAGGGTCACTTTAAGAATTAGTGTACAAGAGCTAGGAACCAACTGAATGCTGTAGCTCGAGCCAGAGCGTATCAGGTGGTCGAAAACGCTCACCAGAATCCAAGAGTGGTCGCATGCACGTTTCTTCTTAACGATCACTATGTTAGCGTTTTATTCGATTTTAGTGCTGAGAAAAGTTCCGTGTCTTCTACCTTTACTCCTTCTATTGATATTACCCCTGTTGCTTTAGACACTAGCTATGAAGTAGAATTAGAAAATGGTAAGATTGTTAGCACCAATACAGTTGTACGTGGTTGTACCCTAGACTTGCTTTGTCACGTGTTTATAATCGACCTATTACTAACGCGTCTCGACAGTTTTGATGTTATAGTAGGTATGGAGTGGTTAGCATATCATCGTCCAATCTGAAATCTCTTTCATATATCAAGGCTGGTGAAAAGAAGCTTGATGACATTCGTATCGTTTGTGAATTTCATGCGGTATTCCCAGATGACTTGTCTGGACTACCTCCCATGCACGAAGTTGAATTTCGTATCGACCTAATTTTGGGTGCTTAGCCTGTTGCTAAGTCACCTTATCGTTTAGCCCCGTCTGAAATGAATGAATTGTCAAATCAGCTTAAAGAGATACAAGAGAAAGGTTTTAGTAGACCGAGTCATTCACCCTGGGGAGCTCCTGTGCTCTTTGTTAAGAAGAAGGATGGTGCAATGAGAATGTGTATTGATTACAGGGAATTAAATAAGCTCACAGTCAATAATTGTTACCTCGTTCCTCGAAGATATGACTTAGCTGACCAATTGCAAGGTGCTTATTGTTTTTCCAAGATAGATTTTCGTTCAGGTTACCATCAATTAAGAGTCTCTGAAAGTGACATTTCAAAAACCTCATTTAGAACCCGTTATGGTCACTTTGAATTTGTAGTTATGTCATTCGGTCTTACCAATGCTCCTGCCGTCTTAATGGACT
This sequence comes from Glebionis coronaria, assembly GCA_025667525.1. NCBI lineage: Eukaryota > Viridiplantae > Streptophyta > Magnoliopsida > Asterales > Asteraceae > Glebionis > Glebionis coronaria. The sequence continues at coordinate 356,129,702 of CM046879.1, forward strand.
TAATGAACCGTGTTTGTAAGCCTTACCTAGATAACTTCGTCATAGTCTTTATCGATGACATCCTCATTTACTCGAAGTCTGAAGAAGAACATGAACACCATCTGAGAACAATTCTAGGTCTCCTTGAGAAAGAGAAGTTATATGCCAAATTCTCTAAATGTGAATTTTGGTTGAAAGAAGTCTAATTCTTAGGTCATGTGGTTACTCGGGATGGTATACACATGGATCCTAGTAAACTTGAAGCAGTTAAGAACAGGAAAACTCCTGAGTCGCCTACCGAGGTTCGTTCATTTCTAGTGTTAGTTGGATACTATCGTAGATTCCTCGAAAACTTCTCTAAGATTGCCAAGACTTTTATCTTACTGACCCAAAAGAATAAAGACTACATATGGGGCGAGGATCAAGAGAAAGCCTTTTGCATATTGAAGGAAAAGTTATGTAATGCTCTAGTGTTAACACTTCCGATGAACCAAATGACTTTTTAGTTTATTGTGATGCATCTCACCAAGGATATGGGTGTGTTCTAATGCAGCAAGGCAAGGTGATATCATATGCATCATGGCAACTTAAATCCTACGAAAAGAATTATACCACTCATGATATCGAGTTAGGTGCATTGGTATTTGCATTTAAAATATGAAGACATTATCATTATGGGACGAAAAGTGTTATATACACTAATCATAATAGTCTTCAATATATCTTTGACCAAAAGGACTTGAATATGCGTCAAAGACGATGGTCAGAAGTCCTTAGTGACTACAAATGTGAAATAAAGTATCACCCAAGACAGGAAAATGTAGTGGCGGATGCCTTAAGAAGGAAAGAAAGACTTAAGCCTAGGAGAGTGTGTGTTATGAGTATAACCATTCAATCTGGCCTGAAGGTTAAAATTTTAGAAGCACAAAGAGAAGCTGCAAAGGATCTTAATGCTCCAGCCGAGTGGCTGCGAGGATTAGATGCTCAATTTGAAAAGAAAGATGATGGAACAATTTACTTTGTTGGTCGAATATGGGTTCCGTTCGTTGGAGGAATAAGGAAGATAATTGATGATACTGCAATTATACATAGTCTCGTCGTTCTTTTCGGGCTAAAAATGTGTAAAAATGTCATAAAATACCGTAAAATATGCTTGTGTTTGTTCATTGTGTATTTTAGGTACGAACATCATGAAATCAACAAAAGATCAAAAGAAATAACAAAACCGAACACGGGAAACGAAGCCGCGCAAAGAATTGGACCCGAGCAATGAATTTCCAAAGAAGTCCTTGAAGTTTGAAGATTTGTCAAGATTGGTCCCTCATCTTTTGAAGACTTGTCAATTTAGACCCTTTTAAATCTAAAAAATACAAGATAGGTCCCTAAAGTTTCAAGATTTGACACTATCAGCCCTTGAAGAATGCATTTATTGCATATTTGGTCCTTGATTCCACAAATACAAAATTGGAGGGTGTTAAATGCAATTTGGTTATAGTTCATATCAAAAGAAATAGAGAATAAGTTGTTGTAAACTTGATATGCTAACTTTTATGAAGATAAGGGGGAAAACTGTCAACATTCAAATCGAAACCCACCCATATCCACTCACAAACCCGTCTATGACCCAACATAAGCCCATAAAACCCATAAGCCTAACCCCCTAAACAAGTCAGCCCCATTAACTTGTTAATTGATATTAAACAAACTTAAACAGGGTTTAATATTAATTAAAAAGGGGGGAAACATCCACTGTTAACCAAAGCATGATCAAACACCCACCTTAAACCATGAAAAACCCTAAATTTCGAGTTACATCAAAACAAAGGGAAAGTTAATGATTTCATCCAGAATGATAATTAGCAATAAGCTAAACACATCCCTACCATCAAATCTCATTCCAGACCACGTCACATGGTAGTGGACCCATCCCTGCACCATTGTTTAATCGAAAATGGCAATTTTAGAACTTCTACAGCCAATCAAAGTTCTAAAACGTTTTCTTTTTCCCAAAGAATATATTCAAGGGCTAAGATCATTTCAAGAATAGCTGGATCATCAGAAATGACATGGTGGCATCGTTTGACCAATTTTTCAGATTTTGAATTCCAAGGGCATATTTGGAATTAGCTTGTATTAGGGTTCATTCTTCTAGTAATTTCCATATCCATGTATAAAATGAGACGCATGTGTCTCATTTAGATTGTTCCGACTCTTTTTGTAACTTTTACAATTTTAATGAAAATTTAAATTTGAATTATAAAGGTTGAGTTCCATTGTTTTTTTCCATTATTCTAAGTATAATCCATTTATTTTCTTGCAAAATTTACTTTACTTGTTTACCCAAAAAGGTTTTTTGAGAAAAAGCTTTTTAGAGACCCATAAGCTATAAGTTGTTAATAAGCTTAAGTTGACAACTCATGCTTATTGATTTTGTTTGTAGCTTATGTTTTATTCCTTGCCTTTGATTTTTAGTTACAAGTGTGATTCCATCAAAGATTTTCAAGAAAAATCTTATTTTCCATGATTTTGGATTTAAAAGCTTGATTTTTTTATCTAACTGCTTACTATAGCTTAAGCTCATTTAAGGGCTTCTAACAAAAGCTCTTGGAGGAGTTTTGGTTATTTGTTTTGCTTGTTTTTGGTTGTGATGTGTGCATGTATAATCTAGCATTTCTCATGACCATCTTTCTTTGCTTATTTATGGTTACTGGTTCTGTTGTAGAACCCTCAACATAGCAAACTCCATAGTCCTTTCATAAGCTTCAAAAGTCCCTAGAGGAAGGCATTTCAATTGGTGTTCTTGGCCTGAACAAGGCCAAGACTGGTAAGGCTTGAACCCCTTTAGGTTTTGCTAGTTTTATGTGTTTTATGTGATTAGGTTCATGAATGCTTGTTCCTGGTAGTTTGTCTTTCTATTTGTGTTTTTTGATGATTATAAGCATGTTCTGATAAGTCTATAGTAGTTTGGTATTGATTTGATAAGGTTACCTTTGAAATATTTCTGTTTAGAACTTAAAGGGGTGTTTGGTTAAGTGTATAAAGAGTTGTGGGTGACAACACATGCTTTTCATTTGATTTGCACTTCTTTGTTTTGTTAAGTTTAGTATAATTTAGATTTTGGTTTAAACTATTTTTAAGTAGATATTGTTTTCAAGTTTTATTCATATTTTTGCCAAACAGTCACATTCATACAGTAGGTTATTTGATTTTGTTTATGTGTTTTAGCTCATGAAATTTTGTGATTTGTTAGCATTAGTGTGTATCTAGGACTGTGTGCAGCTAATTTGTGATTTGGTAGGATTAGTTTCAGGTTGTGATAGCAAGAAACTCACCCATTTGCCAACTAGATCAACAAACATGATTTTGTGGTAGGTATTTTGTACATCAGCATGTTTAGGGTTTTTGTTTTTATGATTCTTGTGTTAAAATCTTGGTGTAAGTGAGTTTACATGTTAGTTTAGGGGTGCTTTTTCTTAGTTTACAGTTTAGATAGACACTTTACATGTTAAGATAGCTTAAATTAGTCTAAGTACCAATTACATTGTTAGCCTCAAAATATTGTGTCAAACAAGAATGTTCGTTCATAGGTTTATATTGTAATATTTATTAGAACGTTGTAATAGTTAGTTAAAATAGTCTTGACATTACGGGCTTGATGGTTAGCTTAAAAGGCCTCTTTCAAGGTACTAAGCATTTATTCAAGCCCGGCCCAAAATATATATAGTCCATTAGAGAGCCCGCATGTGGGTGGACTATATAAGCACCCTCCTAGCATGTTAGGAGGGTGGATGTTCTCATAATTTCTTAATCTAATTTCACCAAGTTAATCACCTCCTTCTCTCTACTTTCTCTCACTACTTTCTCTCTCTAAAATTCATATCTTTTCCATCTCATTTCTTTAATCTATCATCATATTTTTAGGGACAATAATTGGTATCAATCGCCATGGGGTAGATTCGTGGTTAGTTTGTGGTTATCATTTTTGATTCGTGTGATTTTATTCTTCAAATCATCTCGTCTCAAAAAGTTTTGTGTTTTCGAGCTCAAAATCTTTATACAAATTGCCTACAAAGTTGTGGTAGGAATTTGTGTTTGTCATTTTCTTGATTTTCTTGATTATTGATAAATTACAAGGTACGAAAAAAATTTGTTATCCGGATTATAAGGGTTTTGGTTTGATTTTTGGGAAAAAGTTTGAAAAAATCAAGTTTTTTGGAAAGTTTCACTATCCGGGTTATGAGGGTTTTCTTATTCGGAATAAGAGGTTAGAAGGTTATCTCGGATAAGTAGTAGCAGTATATTCCGGATAAGAGATAGCAGTGTATTCCGGATAAGAGGTAAGACGCATAACGGATAACAACTTAGACGTATTCCGGATAAGATGTAATACGTATTCCGGATAGTATCAAGTATCTACATTCCGGATAACACATACAAGATATATTCCGGATTACACATAGAATATACATTCCGGATAACACATAGAAGCTTAGTATTCCGGATAAGAAGTCATACACGGATTCTGGATAAGACATTGAAGTTTTGGATTCCGGATAAGGTGTAGATCTCGATTCCGGATTAGCTTTGAAGGCTTCATATTCCGGATAAGGGCAAGACGTGAGATTCTGGATAAGGTTACGAAAAGGTGTATTTCGAATTAGCTTCAGCATCATTCCGGATAAAAGTGTTTTTGGGATTCCGGATAAGAGTGTTTTTTTTGGATTCCGGATAAGCTACAATACATAGATTCCGGATAAGTTGAAGAATCATTTATCCCGGATAAGCTAAAGTACACGGATTCCGGATAAGCCCAAATATTCCGGATAAGGTTTCTTATAAGTATTCCAGATAAGAAGTGGGAATTGATTCTGGATAACAGCAACATTGTTGATTTCGGATAAGAAACAAAAGTAACATTCTGGATTAGAAGTTTTTCGAGATTCCGGATAAGGGTTTATTCAGATTCCGGATTTGACATAGAATTAAATATTCCGAATTAAGTGGTGTTTGTTATTCCGGATAAGATAAAAAAAAGTTATCCCGAATAGTTATAAAATTTTCAAAAACGTGATTTTGAAATTGTGATTTTTCGCCTACGATTTTTTGGTTTCTTACGAAGACATTGTTTAGGGTTTTCACACCATATCTTGAAGTTTCAACCACAATCTTCTCACAACATCATCTACTTAAGATCCTATACTTCAACTTATTCTTGAGATGGATTCTACTACTGAATATCGTGTTACTAATAACAACATCATGGTGGCGGGTAACAAAGAGAGACCACCAATGCTTGTGACTGGTAGATATGCACAATGGCAATCACGATTCCTTCGATATCTTAACACTAAGCCCAATGGTGATGTTCTTCGACGTTGAATCAAAGAAGGACCCTATAATCTCACTACAATAACCATTCCTGCAATTCCAGCAACCGACTCGACGAATGGTTCCGATGAGCAAACAATTGAGGAAACATATGAGAACACTTCGAAATAGAAACGTGCTAAGATGATGCAGAGAAAGAAGCAATCTATTTGATTCTAAGTGGGATTGGGGATGATATTTACTCAACGGTTGATGCATGCTCTACTGCAAAAGAAATGTGGTTTACCATTGAACGCTTCCAACAAGGTGAATCACTTAACAAGCAAGATGTCAAAACTAACTTGTTCTAGAACATTGGTAAGTTTACTTCATTGGATGGGGAATCAATTGATTCATATTACTCAAGGTTCTACAAGATGATGAATGACATGACAAGAAACAATTTGCAAGTCTCCACCATGCAAGTCAATGTGCAATTTCTACAGCAACTTCAACCAGAGTGGACACGGTTCGTAACTTTGGTGAAACAACAGAGTAAGTTAGACGAGGTCAACTATCACACGCTCTTTGACATATTGAAACAATTTCAAAATGAGGCGAATGAACTTCGAGCTGAAAGGATAGCAAAGACTGCTAATCCACTTGCTTTGTTTTCTACCACTCAACACACTCAAGATCATCGCTCTCGTGCTCCAAAGTCATACTGATATGAGTTAAATTACTCATATCATTTGTATCTAGAAACAAACAATAATTGCACAAAATCAATAGAAAATGCCTTGCATATGCTTGTTTGTTGTTTGATGTGTGTAGGTACCAAAGTTCGCGAAAACCGGCGAAAACGACACGAGAATGAAGAAGAAGATCGGCAAAGCCAATTCAAGCTCGTTTATTCGCGGATTTATCAAGAGTTGAAGTAAAGTGGGTCCCACATCTACTTAATGGGCTTGGAAGCCCATTAAAATGGTTACATTTGATTAAGAATTTTTAAAAGCCCATGATCCAACAACAAATGATACGGATGGAAATGCTCTTTACTTTGGTTGAAAGCCCAAATAAACAAACGGCTGAAGGAAACTTGTAAATGGATCCAAGAGCCCAAGTAACTAAGATAAAGACAATTGAGTATTGTTTTAAAAAAACTTGGAAAGTCCAAATTTCACCTTATAGCCCATGCTATATTGTGACGGTGGAGTTGATATTAAACTTTGGAGTCAAACGTTATCAGTCAAAGCACAAAAACAAAGAAAGAAAATAGAGAAACGAGAGAATAAAGAATTGGGGAAGAATAAACCCAGTTTCAAGAACCCTAATTTTTAGGGATTTCCTCTAATCAGATCGCGAGTGTGATTCACGTAGCAATTTCAGAAGAATCAGGGCAAGATGGAGCGTGTGAAGCACGTAGATTCCAAGTACAAGGCGCCACGTGGAAGATGGTTGCGTCACTGATCCATTCTCATTGGATGAATGATTGATTGGCAGTAAGGAGTCCAATCACAACCCTCCAAGTCAGCATCAAACTAGCACAATCTGTCCATGCTGGCGATCCAAGTGAAAGTAAGTATTTCTCATCCGTAAGATCAAAACAGAAAGGAAAGAGAAGAAAATCAAAGGCTGTGATCACCTCCTCATCATCAACTACCCACTCTCATTCATCTATATAAAACCCCATTCCAAAATCAGTAGGGGTATCCCTTTTTCATTCTTTTAATTTTATAATTTTAGATTTAGTTTAGAAAGTTGTATTTTCTGTTTTTAAAATATTGTAATATGATTTAGTACGAATTTAATAAAAGTGTTTATTTCGATTCCATCTTGCATTTCTTTTATAATCTGTTAAAATTTATTACAGCTAAATCTTATTAATATTATAAAATGATAAAATAATCATATCAGCTTAAAATTATAGCTTATATGTTTATTGAGTTTGAATTGGGAAAATCGTTTATCCCACTGGATAAATGAATAAAAAGTGTTACTGGTTCGAGTTTTATGGTGGTTTGAGGTGTTGGGAGACGATTTAGGCTACAAGGAAGCTCAGCGCTTACCTTCGTCTCAGCGGATTCTTCAATCCATGGTCAAGCTCGTTCTAGTTTTCATTTTTTTTACTGCTTAGTTTAATGGTAGTATTAATTGAATGGTCCTAATAGTGAATCTGCTGGTTTCGAGACACTTGACTGGAAATGATGTAGGTTGTATGATTTTGAATGTTGAGTGATTCTTTTCTTTGTTATTTTACCATAGCTGTATGTTTGCGTTTTATAATATTCGTTTATTTTCATATGATTATAATCTGTCGAATTGGTTTAGATCTGCTGATACTAGATTTACATAGTCGAAACATCTGCTGATATAGATGAGAAGCGTTAATTTGACTGCGTTAATTGAACTCTTAGTGATTTGCTATAGTTAAAATAGGCTAGTAATCTGCTATTGTATCTTGGTATATATGTTGCGTAATTTTGGATTTCAGAACTTGCAGATGGTGTGGTTTGGATATCTAATCTGCTGAATCTATGGTTGAATTAGTATCGTTCACTTGTTTTTCTTTGTCGACTGTATGTTGGAATAAAGAACTTAGTCTCTAATCTGTTTCTGTTTATAACTGAAATTGTTTTTGGTAACATAGAATCTGAAATTTCATGAAATTGTTTATTACTGAATAGTGTTTAGTTTCAAAATTGTTTAAGGTTTCTTTTTATTGTTGAATTTGCTTCTTTAACAGCCTGCTAGATCTTCATTTATTTTCACTGCTGTTCTAATGCCTATTTCGGTGTATACGTGTTCTTGCTGCATTCATCACTTACTATTCATATAGAATCAAGTTGCTCGATTGTGTTTGACTTTCATTGTTGCCACTTAGTTGTTATATTTAAGCCTGAATGCTTGTTTGCTGCCTATTGTAGTTGCTGAATGTTTAACTTTGATCTGAATGTTAAGATGTCTGCTCTTTGACATCGTATTGCGTTATTGGATTTGGAATTCTGCTATATTTGAGATCTATTTGATTCAGCTGCTTTGTCTGTTATTTCTTTTTACTGTATTTGGATTTTTGACTCAATAGTATCTTTTTGAAGTAGTGTGTCATTTATTAATTTGTAGTTACTGTATTTCATATTGCGCTGATCAACTGAGTAGTCTTTTGTGACTTTTTATTGTTGGTAATTTCTTATATGGGGAGGATTTGATCATATCTGTGGTTTGTTTAGTCTGTTGGTTTTACAGTCCGAGTATTTAGATTGGTTTTACTGTAACTTTAATCTTTCCATGTCCAAAAATAAATAATACCAAAAATAAATTGCCCATTGCAGGTCTCGACCTCGAGACCTGTTTGTTCAAGGACCAACGCACTTACCAACTGGGCTAGCTTAATGTTTTTGTAAACATTTGCTTTATATATTTAATATACCTTTACTAGTTTGAGTTGTCAGTTTATTTTGAAACGTTTTTACTAAGTCTGTTAAGTTTGTAATTTTTAAATAAATAGTAAAATCATTTGCTTTTAATAAATTAAAGTTTCAGTTAATTAGTTTAATTTTATTAGTTAAAAAAAAATAATAAAAAATAAATAAAAAAAATAATAATAATAAAATAAAAAACGTTTTTATTAATTTAAAAGTTTTATTAGTTTATTTTAATAATTAGATTTTTTAAAATACTAGATTTAAATAAAATTTAGTTTTAAAATAGATTTAAAAGTAATTTTAATAAAGTTTTATAAAGTTTAAAAAGTTTAATTTGATTTTTAGATAGATTAAAAATTATTTTTACTAAATAGAATTAATGGTTTAATAGTTTAATTTTTAAATAGCTTTAATTTTTAAATAATTGCTTTTAAATAATATAATTCGGAAACTATTTATGTATTTAGGATTTAAATTGGTAGAATTAGTTTTAGTTTTAAAAACCGAAAACCCATTCAAGTCAACCGTCCAAATCAAAGCGAAACGTCTCAAATTCACTCGATCTTCGTGTACAACGAACTTGGTTCATCACGTGTTTAATTGAATTCGTCATTGGTATTATTAGTCTATTACTTTTTCCTAAAGGTAATTTTCTAATTTACCCTATAACGTATCCAAATTATCACTATACTATCCACGACACATCAAAAATTTTGGCGCCGCTGCCGGGGATCTTGTGTACGATTCGCTTTTGTGGAGATTTGTTGATCGTTGATTTGAAGACCCTTTCCGTCCTCGGAAAGTTTTGTTATTTTCTTATTATATAGTATGTATCGTTTTTATGAAAAATACCAAAAATAATCTTCTTAATCCTCTATCATGTTTAATTCTTTTTCTCATCACCCTCTAAATTTTAATTCTTCCTTCGTCGATTGTGTTGGGTGTGGAGAACTGTTATATGGTTTTTCACCATGTCGGAGGTGCACGTGTAAGCGTTGTGGAAATGACTTACGTCACGATATACGTGTTGGATTTTGTCCTTATTGTAATGAGATTACTTCATGTGGAAATCCGAATTTTTCGAATAATTCTCTCGATTTCAATCCACCTCCACACCCCACATACGAGACACCCTCGAGTGAGTTTTGTGGAAATGATTCTCATTTTGGTGATGATTGTTCGCATCGATTCTCGCTTAATTACGAGCAAGAACCGTGCTACAATCAAAACTTCAATGATAATTGTTATCCACAAGATTTACCGAGTTTATCACAACAACATCTTTGTTGTGAGTATTGTGGAGGTCCTCACGAGAGTTTTTGTTGTCAACCGAGAGATCAAAGTTTTTATGAGCCTAATCCTTGCTATAATTCGATTCCTTCCGGTTTTGACCAATCTCCACAATATTCTTTCGAAATTGAACGAAATGTTGAAATTGTTGAAAAAAGTATTGAAGATTTGTTGCTTGAAAAGAGACAAATTAATCAAGAGATTAATGACATTACGAATGAATTGGGAAGTCGACGATTTCATGGTGAAATAATTGATGAGGGATTTAGACGAGATTGTGAGCTTAAGATTAGACAACTTTCGCAAGATTATAATGGTTTAAGCATTGAAATTCGAAAGAAAGAAAAAATTCAAGAGGAAGAAAGATATCGTGCTAATCGTGAAATCGAGCGTTCTCTTCTTTTGGATGATGACGAGGATAGTACTATTTCTTTGCGAGATCTTATTGCTCTACATCCTTCGTCTAGTGCTATCGTTTGTCCTATTCGTATCTTGGAGCCCGAGGATTCTCCCATCCTAGATGATGAGGAAATCTCTCATGACATCACCACTCCTATTCATGATTCTTCCACCGTGGAACCCGAAAATTCTCTAAGCAAGGGGTACGAGCATATTAGCACTATTCTTGTCCAAAACCCAAGAGAGTTTGACGGTATTTCCAATGAGATGTGTGATTTGCCACATTGTGATGACTCGACTTCTTCCATTCACTTTGATATTCTCTTTGATTCTAATGATGAAAATTGTGATGGAAATGAAGATTTTGAGGATGATTCTACTTCTAGTGAATTTTCTAATGAGGAGTTCTCCGATGAACTTTCTTATAAAGATGATATTCACGACTCGGATTTTGAGGGGTTCGCCGATGAACCTACTTTTCTTCACCCATTTCCACCGGGAAATGAGGTTGATTTGACTATTCCGATCCTTGAGAAGTTCACCGATGAACTTACTCATTTAGATGTGGAGGACGTGATTCTTCATGAGAAGTTATCCAACGTCTATCTTCTCATTTCTAGGATCGAGGCTTTGAATTCTAAGCCTATTAGAAAGTCTTTCTCTCCATCTCCTATTCCCGTTGAGGATAGTGATCCGCTTATGGAGGAGATTGACACTTTTCTTGCTTCTCATGATTCGATACCACCGGGTGTTGATGATATCGACCCGGAGGGGGACGCTCTCTTTTTAGAGAATTTACTTGATGATGATTTCGTTCCTAGTCCTCCTCCCACCCACTTTGACCTTAATGTGCGGGTTTTTCATGTGTCTCATATTGAGTACCATGACCCTATTGATCATATTCCTAAGGGTGAAATGGTCGTTAAAGCAAAGAATGTTGATTCTACTATGGATGAAACTTTTATCCCACCATTTCCATGTGCTTTCTATGATCTTGAATTAGCATGGGGGGACGACACCGTGTTATCCTTTCCTTTCTCCACCGAGGACGAGGTATTCGATCCCGGAATCGTTGATTTAGGGAAATCTCGGCCTTTCACCGATGTAATAATTGAAAGATTTTTCTATCATCTTGGTGCGAGTTTATCTCGGGGAGAATGCTATATCCATACCATTCGTTGTGACTACCATCTCTTTTTAGAGATTTATGTTGCCGTTTTATCCTTTCGTTTGTCATCCGACAACGAGGATGAGATCTTTGACCCCGGCATCGTGCTTTATGTTGGATTTTATTCCATTATGCCGGTTTGCACCATTTTCCCTAAGGACCAATGAATGCGAGGATCGAGTCGAGCTCATGACTCGGTGAACAAAAACGAGGTGCCTTGTGGGGGAGTCCCATACATTCTATCTTCTTTCTATTTTCTTACACTAATAAGGCTTGATCTTTCAAGCTTGTGCTCGTGTTTTGTTGTGTTGTGATCTTAGGTACGACCCTTATCATTGAAGACTCTCGTGTTCGGTTTTTGCCGGTCCACTTGATCTTCCTATTCTTTGATGCCATAAAGGGGTACACTCTTTACCCTTGATTATTATTGACTAACGTTTTATCTTGAGGCATAATTAATAAACGGCTTATAGATTTACGTACTCTTTCCATGCTAGGAATTTGCATTAGACTCTTCGTGTCTTAGCAAGGGGGTGTTACTCTTGAGCTAAGAAACATTGAGGACAATGTTTGGTTTTAGCATGGGGGAGTCAATCGATATAATCGCTTGCAATTGCTTTTGTCGTGTCCAAACGTATTGTTTTCTCATTTTTCAATAAAATTTAAAATTTTTAGTGTTATTTTTAAGTTTTTAATAATAAAATAAGTGTTTTTGACACGAATGTAGGCTTTCAATAAGAATAGTTTTTGACTCGACTTGGTTTTTAACCTTAGCTTTTCCTTAACGTATTTGAATTAAGTTTTGCTAGGCTATTATATAGGGAGCTTTAAAACGCGAAGGTCTTAATTCATATGAGTTGAGGACAAGAACTTTTCGCAAGCTCCTATAATTGATCCTAGAAAGTCGTTTATCAAGGGAACTTTAAAACGCAAATTCTAAAACTTGCAAAAGTATAAGAATTTGCAAGATCCTATAGATGACTTGAAAACCCAAAGCTTTGATTTAATAGGCTAAGTATCCAAATATGGAGAACAAGAGATGATAGAGCCAATTATAAGTGTGGTATTCTTTCGGGAATTTATGTGAGTTAATTATGAGCCTATTCTCCCATCACTTGTTAATAAAAATTAATTGCAATAAATAATGTTGAACGATTTGAAAAGTTACTTAGCTTCTAGCCCAAGATCGTTTAAAAGTTGCTCGGTATGGATTAGAGTTCATAGCCAAGGCATAACTTATTGAAGCGGGATGCGAAGATTGGCGAGTCCAAAAAGGTCCTAACAAGACATGAGGGCTATGTTTTATTGCTAAAGATCTCAAGTGATGTGAAGATTCATTTATCAAAAATCAATGTGAAGGATCGAGACACACGGCGAAAAGCAAAATACTCCCAAAAAGTCATAGAGAAGTCTATCCAAAAAGACCAAAAATAAGGTATGAGGATAAATGAAGCCAAGTCCAAAAAGGAGGCGGATCGTTGTTAATCAAAATCCCAAGTAAAGATTGGAGAAAAATGAAGAAGTCGTGGTCCAAGTATGAATCTCTCAAAACTTCAAGTGAAGAAATTTTATGAAGAGAAGACCATTATTTCGTGAACGTCTCTCAAGGTTGGAAGTATAAAGTCATTGCCAAATATTGATCCGAGAAAGGTCTCAAATCGCGAAACAAGTTATGCCAAGATATGAACTTTATGAGAGCCCGAGAAGCAGTTTTAAAAGATTTTGTCCTTTAGCTAACTATTGATTAAATCGTTCACTTTATTTTCGGCCTAATAAATTATCGAAATAAGTCAACAATGCATCCTCGTGATCATTTAAGACAACAATAAAATATAAGAGATACACCTAGGAATAAGGGAGTCTAAGTGATTAATTGGCCCACATGAATTCGTGTTAGTCTACCAACTTATAATAACAATGATTTTGTTTTTGCACTTGGCATGGAAAAGTGAAAAGTCGAGGACGATGAATCTATTTGAGTTTTTATAATCCTTTTAGTTATTTTATGTCTTTGCAAAATAAAATGTCAAAAGTTGAATAATGGTGTAGTTCATAGTTTTATTTTATCATTGCGTGAGGACACGGCAATTGCTTAGCATGGGGGAATTTGATATGAGTTAAATTACTCATATCATTTGTATCTAGAAACAAACAATAATTGCACAAAATCAATAGAAAATGCCTTGCATATGCTTGTTTGTTGTTTGATGTGTGTAGGTACCAAAGTTCGCGAAAACCGGCGAAAACGACACGAGAATGAAGAAGAAGATCGGCAAAGCCAATTCAAGCTCGTTTATTCGCGGATTTATCAAGAGTTGAAGTAAAGTGGGTCCCACATCTACTTAATGGGCTTGGAAGCCCATTAAAATGGTTACATTTGATTAAGAATTTTTAAAAGCCCATGATCCAACAACAAATGATACGGATGGAAATGCTCTTTACTTTGGTTGAAAGCCCAAATAAACAAACGGCTGAAGGAAACTTGTAAATGGATCCAAGAGCCCAAGTAACTAAGATAAAGACAATTGAGTATTGTTTTAAAAAAACTTGGAAAGTCCAAATTTCACCTTATAGCCCATGCTATATTGTGACGGTGGAGTTGATATTAAACTTTGGAGTCAAACGTTATCAGTCAAAGCACAAAAACAAAGAAAGAAAATAGAGAAACGAGAGAATAAAGAATTGGGGAAGAATAAACCCAGTTTCAAGAACCCTAATTTTTAGGGATTTCCTCTAATCAGATCGCGAGTGTGATTCACGTAGCAATTTCAGAAGAATCAGGGCAAGATGGAGCGTGTGAAGCACGTAGATTCCAAGTACAAGGCGCCACGTGGAAGATGGTTGCGTCACTGATCCATTCTCATTGGATGAATGATTGATTGGCAGTAAGGAGTCCAATCACAACCCTCCAAGTCAGCATCAAACTAGCACAATATGTCCATGCTGGCGATCCGAGTGAAAGTAAGTATTTCTCATCCGTAAGATCAAAACAGAAAGGAAAGAGAAGAAAATCAAAGGCTGTGATCACCTCCTCATCATCAACTACCCACTCTCATTCATCTATATAAAACCCCATTCCAAAATCAGTAGGGGTATCCCTTTTTCATTCTTTTAATTTTATAATTTTAGATTTAGTTTAGAAAGTTGTATTTTCTGTTTTTAAAATATTGTAATATGATTTAGTACGAATTTAATAAAAGTGTTTATTTCGATTCCATCTTGCATTTCTTTTATAATCTGTTAAAATTTATTACAGCTAAATCTTATTAATATTATAAAATGATAAAATAATCATATCAGCTTAAAATTATAGCTTATATGTTTATTGAGTTTGAATTGGGAAAATCGTTTATCCCACTGGATAAATGAATAAAAAGTGTTACTGGTTCGAGTTTTATGGTGGTTTGAGGTGTTGGGAGACGATTTAGGCTACAAGGAAGCTCAGCGCTTACCTTCGTCTCAGCGGATTCTTCAATCCATGGTCAAGCTCGTTCTAGTTTTCATTTTTTTTTACTGCTTAGTTTAATGGTAGTATTAATTGAATGGTCCTAATAGTGAATCTGATGGTTTCGAGACACTTGACTGGAAATGATGTAGGTTGTATGATTTTGAATGTTGAGTGATTCTTTTCTTTGTTATTTTACCATAGCTGTATGTTTGCGTTTTATAATATTCGTTTATTTTCATATGATTATAATCTGTCGAATTGGTTTAGATCTGCTGATACTAGATTTACATAGTCGAAACATCTGCTGATATAGATGAGAAGCGTTAATTTGACTGCGTTAATTGAACTCTTAGTGATTTGCTATAGTTAAAATAGGCTAGTAATCTGCTATTGTATCTTGGTATATATGTTGCGTAATTTTGGATTTCAGAACTTGCAGATGGTGTGGTTTGGATATCTAATCTGCTGAATCTATGGTTGAATTAGTATCGTTCACTTGTTTTTCTTTGTCGACTGTATGTTGGAATAAAGAACTTAGTCTCTAATCTGTTTCTGTTTATAACTGAAATTGTTTTTGGTAACATAGAATCTGAAATTTCATGAAATTGTTTATTACTGAATAGTGTTTAGTTTCGAAATTGTTTAAGGTTTCTTTTTATTGTTGAATTTGCTTCTTTAACAGCCTGCTAGATCTTCATTTATTTTCACTGCTGTTCTAATGCCTATTTCGGTGTATACGTGTTCTTGCTGCATTCATCACTTACTATTCATATAGAATCAAGTTGCTCGATTGTGTTTGACTTTCATTGTTGCCACTTAGTTGTTATATTTAAGCCTGAATGCTTGTTTGCTGCCTATTGTAGTTGCTGAATGTTTAACTTTGATCTGAATGTTAAGATGTCTGCTCTTTGACATCGTATTGCGTTATTGGATTTGGAATTCTGCTATATTTGAGATCTATTTGATTCAGCTGCTTTGTCTGTTATTTCTTTTTACTGTATTTGGATTTTTGACTCAATAGTATCTTTTTGAAGTAGTGTGTCATTTATTAATTTGTAGTTACTGTATTTCATATTGCGCTGATCAACTGAGTAGTCTTTTGTGACTTTTTATTGTTGGTAATTTCTTATATGGGGAGGATTTGATCATATCTGTGGTTTGTTTAGTCTGTTGGTTTTACAGTCCGAGTATTTAGATTGGTTTTACTGTAACTTTAATCTTTCCATGTCCAAAAAATAAATAATACCAAAAATAAATTGCCCATTGCAGGTCTCGACCTCGAGACCTGTTTGTTCAAGGACCAACGCACTTACCAACTGGGCTAGCTTAATGTTTTTGTAAACATTTGCTTTATATATTTAATATACCTTTACTAGTTTGAGTTGTCAGTTTATTTTGAAACGTTTTTACTAAGTCTATTAAGTTTGTAATTTTTAAATAAATAGTAAAATCATTTGCTTTTAATAAATTAAAGTTTCAGTTAATTAGTTTAATTTTATTAGTTAAAAAATAAAAAATAAAAAAAATAAATAAAAAAAATAATAATAATAAAATAAAAAACGTTTTTTAATTTAAAAGTTTTATTAGTTTATTTTAATAATTAGATTTTTTAAAATACTAGATTTAAATAAAATTTAGTTTTAAAATAGATTTAAAAGTAATTTTAATAAAGTTTTATAAAGTTTAAAAAGTTTAATTTGATTTTTAGATAGATTAAAAATTATTTTTACTAAATAGAATTAATGGTTTAATAGTTTAATTTTTAAATAGCTTTAATTTTTAAATAATTGCTTTTAAATAATATAATTCGGAAACTATTTATGCATTTAGGATTTAAATTGGTAGAATTAGTTTTAGTTTTAAAAACCGAAAACCCATTCAAGTCAACCGTCCAAATCAAAGCGAAACGTCTCAAATTCACTCGATCTTCGTGTACAACGAACTTGGTTCATCACGTGTTTAATTGAATTCGTCATTGGTATTATTAGTCTATTACTTTTTCCTAAAGGTAATTTTCTAATTTACCCTATAACGTATCCAAATTATCACTATACTATCCACGACACATCACATACTCCACTACATCATCCTCACCAAGGTACTCCACTACAACCTCTTCACCAAGATACTCCACTTCATCTAAGTATTCAGCTCCCACACGATCACGAGACGAAGAACCAAGAGCACCATCACAATCACCTGAGCCATCATCTGAAGAGGACAGTGATGAAGAACTAGCTCAGAAGGATAGGGAGATGAAGCAACAAATGGCTTTCATTATGAAGACCTACAAGAAAATCTTCAAACCCACCAACAACAATCTTCGAACATCATCAAATACAAGGAATAAATATGTTGAGACTCCTCGAAGGTATGACACACGTCACCGTGATGAAAGTCCTCCAAGGTATGATCGACGTAATCCAACACATGTTGAGGGTTCTGCTTGGTATGATCGACAAATTGCTAAGTATGATACTCAGAGGATTGCTACTGCTGCTGGAAATAGGGAAACTACTGGTACTCAAGTGGTTCAACAAAGTGGGATTCAGTGCTTTAATTGTCAAGGCTATGGGCATATGGCAAAGGAATGTAGGAAGCCAAAACGGGTTAGGGACTCTGGCTATCATAAGGAAAAGATGCTGCTATGAAAGAATATGGAAGTTAGGGTTAAATTGTCGGCTGAGGAAGGAGCCATGCTTGATGACACTGATGATGAAGCTTCTGATCAAGAACTTGAAGCACATTACTCGTACATGGAAAACGTTGAAGAAGTTCTCAACGTCACTGAAGATGACAATGGTCCTATCTTTGATACTGAGCCAATCGATAAGGTACACACTAAAGAGGAATATAATGTGTTTGACAATATTCATGAGCATAGTGAGCTACCCAAAGCCATTAATGACACATGTATGATGGAAACGGTTGATTGCAATACCACACCCGATTCATCAGACATGTGGAATAATGAGTCTGAGGATGATTAACATGCAAATGAGTATGATGATGACGAGGAGCGTATTGCGCTTGCTAACTTAATTGCTTCTTTACAAAAAGATGTCAAAGAAACTAGAAAGAGTCAAAAGCAATTAAAGAAGGCAAACGCTACGCTCACTCAAAATTTTGAAGAATGCAAAGCTGCTCTAATTAACTCTAGTAAGACCATCGATAGCTATAGAGCTCAGCTTCTTCAAAAGACCAATGAGATTGAGGGGTACAAAGGGTGTTTAATTAATGTTAAAAAGGACGATTTTCAACAGACATATAACAAAACTCTTAAGCTTCTTGAACAAGAGAAACGTAATTATAACACCTCTTTGAGTACTGAAGTCACAAAACGTATCTTGATACCACTAAAGCCAATGAGATAACTCAAGTAAATGGTTTTCTTCAAGAGGATAAAACTAAACTTGTTAATGAAAAGAAACTGTGGTTGAAAAGATGGAAAAGGATTTCAAAACTAAACAAGCAAATGACATCGACAAAATGGTTGAACTTGAAACTCAACTTGATTTTTACAAGAAAATTGTTTACAAAACTAATCAATCAATTCAAACCATGAGAATGTTAGCACCTCGTTCGTCGTTCAAGGATAGACCTAGTTTTGCAAATCCTAGGTACCTTGAGCAATCTCAATCTGAGAATCAACACTATGAGTCCCAATGGACCGATCTTGATTGTCTTGTTGATAGGCCCGATAGTGAAGAGGCAAACGATTTGGAAGAAGAGAGTAGACCAAAAGTTAATAAAGAATTCGTTAAACCATATAATTATGCTTATGAAAACAGTCGTTATGGTCTTTTCAAACCGCAAACACAGAAAACTCGTGAGCAAATAATTTTCAAATGTGAACAAATAAGAATTAAATGGAGACAAGCTTTTGCCACTAAGAAAACTCATGTTTCAAAATTTATTGAATACTTGACATTTAAAGCTTTTGTAAGCAAGAGTAAGCAAGCACTTAGTATTCTCAAGAGTAACATTGAAAATTTCAAAAAGGTTGTTGATGATGACTGGAAAAAACGTGAACTTTCGAAAGGAGACAAAGAAATTCCTCACGATGTAACTGTGCGGAAAGAACGCAAAAACATTTAAAGCTTGTGAAAAGTATTTTGATTCCGCTTGCGGAAAGAACGCAAAAACATATTTTGGAATTTGAAACACAAATAAAGCAAAAACTGTTTGATGATTTGAAATATGTGGAATCTCTTGAACAAGAAGTGAACGACCATCAACCTGAAAGAGACGAGTTTTCTACAGCATATGATCTACTCTTACAAGAATGTCTCTCAAAAGAAATTATGTGTGTTTATGTTACATCTTGTGCTGATATTGATGAATATTCTGATGTTGCATGCAAATATCTTGATCAAGTTAAAGAATGTGAACGTCTTGAAACTGAGCTTTCGAATAAAATTGACCAAAAAGAGTTTTCGTTACTTCAACATAGATATGATTATCTTCAAAAACACTGTCACTCACTTGAACTTGCTTTGCAAAAGAAAGTTGGCAGCTTTTCAAATGATACACCTTTAGAAGTAAATTTATCTGAGTCATGTCGATTATTAAACGAAAAAAGTCTTGATATTTCGGATTTGAATGCTCAGTTACAAGAAAAAGACGTAGCAATAGCAGAGTTAAAGAAACTCGTTGCTAAGATGGGTGGGAAAGTTGTGGAACCTAGCATTAAGCAACCTGTTGTTAGACAACCCAATGCCACTAGAGTGAATAGATCCTCTATCTTGGGAAAACCATCTACGTTCTCAAATTCTTCGTTTGCAAAAACTGTGTTTGCCCCCAAGATGGATGGAAAGGAAAGGTTACTGTAACACCCCCAAATTTATACAACTCAATACAGCGGAAGACTAGTTGGTGTTACGGGATAGCACATTACTCACATCATAGACAACGCATAAAAATCGCGTCGTCTAATAATAAAGCATCTCCATTCATAAATATCAAAGTTACATAGGTCCCAAGTCATATTATTTCATACAAAGTTTTACAAAATATTTGAATGGAAAATATTGTTTAAGTGCGGGCCATGAATTCTTGTCGTCTTCCCAACAATTACCTTCAAGTACCTGAGACAAAACATGTTAAAAGAAAAGGTCAGCGATAACGCCGAGTGAATTCATAGAGTTTAATAAACCATCAATATAATATCGGTATAAAATTATTACTGAAAATCATTTTGTACAAACCATTTTAATAGGCCATAAAATAGCCAAAGTCATTTTATACAAATCCTTATTGAAAATCATAATATAGGCATTTGCCTTAAAAATCGTTATACGAGCTAATGTCGTAAAAACATCATACAATACGTGTTATGACGTTATATAAAAATAAAAACCGTTATATGAATATGGTTATGAAAACCAAAACACAAACATAATATCAATAGTATGACCCTGTATTGCTAGTCAGGCAATACGTCGTAATTCTGAGCGTCTAGTAGTATTTCGTTAGTCGGATTATTATAAGCCGCATGACATTGTTACCTTACTAAACCAACAACGGGTAGCTAACTCGATACCAATTTTGCCCATCTAAAGTAGCGTGTCGTCACAAAGGTCACGCTATGGAAATCTTCTCATACATAAATTCGCTTACCAATCAATGTGGCACGACGGGGATCAACCGTCAAGGCGCGAACTGGGGTGATCGTCCCCAAATAGTACTATTATATGCACAAGCGTCTACCAAATCCCGGTAGTTCACAATTCATGCTAATGGGACTTTTAGTGACATAACCTAACTTTAATAATCCATTTAATTTCATCTATCGGGTCCTTTAATCATTTATCGAGTCATACAATCGGGTCATTCAATCATTCGGGTCCAAATAAATAAACAAACAATCGGGACAAATAGTGTCCTATTTTATAAAAACTAACATGTTATCTCCCTCGCAGGTTTACAAATCATTTTATAAAACATTTAAAAGAGTGCGAGGCTATGAACTCACGTTGATGTGGGAAGGCGGTTATCGGCGATTCGGATGTACGGTGCGTGCTTCAATCACGGAAACCTAGACAAATAATATTCGTCTTAGACTCATGTCCAATGACTTTATAAAAATAACAATTATGTATACATATGACGATTATATATATATGATGATCAAGTGGGTTTACATATTCTCGTTTGCTCATTTTAGAGTTATGTGTCGGTAACGTTTATACTAGTTTACTAGTTTTACCTATTTACGTGTTTTAAGTCCAATAAACTTATTATAAGTTCTTTAACTTGTAGTAATCCATGTTATACTTATATTATCAGTATCTACACTTTACAAGTTGGGCCTAAATGGGTTAAGCCCAATAAATATGTTTATAAGTGTTTTAGTCCATTTTTGTTGTATTATTAGTCCAATATCGTTAATTTAGTCCGTTAACGTCCGTATGTCCTATAGTTCGGGTCTTATCGGTTTTTACTTGTTATACATGTTTATATATCAGTATATAAGTTTTATAAAGTTTACGTTAGACGGGTCCAACCATCTAAGTTTTATTTAACAAAAACGTTAATTTTACGGTATTAGCCGAAAAAGTCGTAAAAATCATGTTTTATAGTTTTATAACTTATAAGTATTATTCCACTACCATTTTTATAATTTATACACTTATTTAACCTTTTATATATTCATATAAATAAAATCCATAAGTTAGTGGGTTTTAATTTATATTTTATACTATTAAATTTTGAGTGCTTATATAATAGTATTATTCTTTAATTTCCAAAATCTGATTTTTATCTTCACTTTCACCAAAACTTCCATATCTAGAGTTGTATATGGAGATAGAAGCTCAAATGTTTATCACATAAACTAAATGATATGTGCTACATTTAACTCTTCTATAGCTACTGTTGAATCATCTTCTAAGTATTTTCTAAAAATCGTCCAAAACAGTGAACTCAGATTTGTATCTTAAACTTGTTTTGATCATATCGCACTCATTACAATGATTCCATTGCATGGCCAACTCTCACATGTGCACAAGACATATAGCTTACTGTAAATCCATTAATCTATGCCAATTTTATCAGTTCACCACTTGATTCTTTACTGTTTTATACAGCCAACATATTTAGACAAGATTTTAGCCTTGTTTCTTATAGTTTTTCACCTTTTCAAGCATGTTTATCAACACCAAATCCCCACATAACATTTTTATCATCATATAATCATCATATACATATACAATAGGAAATAAAATACATGTTTACATAATCAAAATAACAAGAAGATGAGGAGGACAATCTTTATACCGCCAAGTTGATGTAGGTTATGATTTGGACATGGATTTTGTTGGAGAAACTTGTGGCTAACCATGACCATCTTCAAGATCACCAATCTTCATGAATACCTTGTGGAAAATCAGCCCTACTACTCCATGAAAACTTCTCCTTGGATGTTATATCTTGCACCAATCAATAGGGTTTCAAAAGGGCTTCAACATGTGTGTAAATAACATGAGATTTTATGGTAGAATCAAGATCAAGTTGGGTGTTTTGGGTGAGATATGGACGGCACCTTGAGAGGAGATGAGAGAGTTTGTGGTTTTGCATGGATGAAAAATGAAGCT
Organism: Glebionis coronaria; assembly: GCA_025667525.1. Lineage (NCBI taxonomy): Eukaryota > Viridiplantae > Streptophyta > Magnoliopsida > Asterales > Asteraceae > Glebionis > Glebionis coronaria. Next base: position 356,152,313 of record CM046879.1, read on the forward strand.
AGTTGTTTAGTGGAGTGGTTTTGTTGTGTATGTAGCTTAATGTTTAAGCTTAAGTGACAAGTGTTAAGTCACTTCTTAAAACTTGCCACCAAATGGATGTTGTGGCTTACTTTGGCCGCCCATATTGAGTGGGGTGGGGCAAGATTTATCTTGTCTCATCCCACTAAATTACGGGTATCACTCGATTCTAATCTCCTCGATTTACGTGCCCTTGGGTCGTTTTACGAAAGACGTTTTTATAAATTATGAATCATCGTCACAAAACGAATCCAATAAAAATTGTCTCATCAAAAACGGAGTTCGAAAACGTAAATACGTAATCCTAGGGTTTCCGGTTTAGTCGTAAAGGACGTTAAAATAAAATCGTAAGTCCTAATCTCTTCTCGTAAATTTGTGAGTTTATGAACCAACACAAATTTAAAACTCCAAAATAATATTCACGAATAAATTTATTTTCTGAAATGTCGGACTGTCACCAAAGACGGTGTATGTAAACGTAAGCACGTAACGTTGAATCCTCCGGTTTAGACGTAGTCGATGCTACTCCAAGACGTAAATCCAAATTTCTTCCCAAAAATATGTGAGTTCATATTGTAACATTAAAATAATGTTTTCATATATATATTGAGAATAAAATATCAATCATAAATTGACGGATTGTCACAGCATTTACCCCTAAACAGGATCTTTGTCCTCAAAGATCATCTTACCTTACTACTCGCTTCTTATAGAGTTAAAGCCATGTGGGTATTTCCTCCACATTCGGTCTTTTCTCACAAGTGTAATTCATTACAATACGCGAGTTTCATCAAACATAACTACGGGAATAAGATCAGGCTAAATGTTGACTTACTTTCTCTATCCATGATGTTCACGGGTTTCTGATGAATGCAACTTTTTGCCGATCTAAGCTTTACTAAGAACAATCAGATTTTCACTTGATAGATATTCCATCAAGTTAGATTTACGAAACATAATTCACGCAGTTCTTGAAGTCCTAGGGTAGATCCAGCTTATATGCCTTTCAAACCCAACTTTTACATCATCTCAATGGTCCCATTCAACGGGGACTTGTATCCCATGATTTGTCAGATCATGAATTCATTTTTCCAAGTTTAAAAATTGTGGCATAACTTCGCTACCCGTTTGGCACTTCAAGATCTACATTTCACATTCACATAACCTCTTGCCCACTACCGGCTGTCAATAATCAGATCCTAATTTCAACAATCATTTCAGATCTCGCGGGTCGGGTATTTTGTAAGGTTAGGTTCGCCATCATAGGAAACCTTAAACCTAAAAGACATGTCCAACTCACAATGGGTGTTTCTCGGGTGTCTTCATCTCAACTCCTGCTTACAGATGCTCTAATATCTAGATCCTAACAAGATTCGATCTCAATCCTAATACGATGATTATCAATGATAATCTCTCCAAAGGAAAACGATTATACGGTCTATTACCAAAGGTCAATCATTCAAACATAAAACAGCACTTATATTACTTTGTATCGTTACTTTACCTCGTCCCTTCGATTGGGGTGGTACATAGTACTCTCATCAAGGTTCGTTCTCAATGATTTCTGAGCAGATCTCTAGAAATTCGATGCGAAGCGAGGATCTTGATAAAGATGTTCGATACAGGCACACTATGTTTACATAACTCTTTTGCATTTATCATTAACGAGAATGATATTAGCAGATTTGGTCAGTCTGTCGACTATGACCCAAATCGAATCAAATTCAGATGATGACCTTTGCAATAGCTAGACGTTTACCAATGTATGAGGCGATGTCTGCCTTCATAATTGCCATCAGTACAACTTCTTCAGACAAAGATACTTTTAGTCATAAATGACATAATTAGAATACTTATACTTACAAATTCCAACATAACTATATCTCACAATCCTCTATATTTAGACAATCACAAGTGGCCCTTTATATATTTAACGCTATCGGCTTCTCAATTTTAATGGTTCACATTAGACGCGAACCCCTTTTATTATCTATATTATCCTTTTTACAAACATCGTTTACTTTTATATTGTTCGGCAATTTATTTTGCACAGTCATTATTAAGAAATATATCTTAATTGAATATTTATACTTTCTATATAATATGCCAGTAATTGCGTTCAGCTTTATTCATATTTTCTAAATTTCAGTTTTGGCTCATCTATCATTTTTATCAGTTTTTCTCAATCTGGCGTTTAAAGCGTCGATAATTATTATAATTAATTAAATAATAATTATTAAATTTTTATGAAACGTAAATATAAAAATTTTAAATTTCTTAGTTCTACCGATTATATAAAATGTTCAAAATAAATTTGAATTTAATTAACAAGATTTTGTTGATTTATCGAAAATATTAATAAGATTCGTAAATATTCGAAAAATCTTTGGTTACACTTTGGTCAAAATTTTCTTAGTTAAAAAACAAAAATTGTCGTTTCAAATTTCAAGTTATAAGTTATATAGTTTTCTCAATCCTTCTTAGGTTGTCTAGAAGTATACACAAACATTTACCCCTAAACAAAAGTTTAGTTAAATGGTTTGTGTATACGGGAATAATCCCTTAAAATCCTTTGTTAAAACATTCGTCAAAATATATTTGCACTTTCCTTTTGGTAAAGCTAAAAGTCTTAAAAGGGCTCTTAATTTTTTTGAAGAGTCAATATATTCCAATATCTTTTAATCACACGATCAAATAATGTAAAAGATTAAGTCTTAAATCTTATGTTAAATATTCAAGGTACAATTTTTAATTGTTCAGCCAATTCAGGGCAATCTATAATTAATTATTAACTCATTCTTATTCTTATAAATAAACAAATAGTCCTTAATGATCACAAGCATGAATTTATCAAATTACAGCCTACACACGTGATTCACCAAATTTATGAATGCTACATGTGTATTAGTCAATCCAAACGACATCACGTGAAACTCATAATGTTCATTACAAGTTCTGGATGTAGTGATTGGAATACATAATCTTTTTCGCGAAGACGTTGATGATAACCATGCCGTGAATCAAATCTTTAAAACATACGCTAAAACCTTGTAAATGATCGAACAAATCTTCCATTTCGAGTTATGGATATCGTTTTCGATTGTCAATTTACTCAGTTAACAGTAATCTATAAATATAAGGAATGATAACACCATAGCTTTTCATGATGACGAGCTTGGTAGAATAAAATCTTTCTCCGACAACTCTCTCAGTTGTACGGTAATTCCTTAAATTCAGATGGTGCTGACGTACAGTGCACAAGCCACAAGTGCAGCACTGGGAATATAATCAATATCAATTTCAACTTGCCTTAGTGGCGAAAGTCTAGGTAATTTATCAACAAATACTTACTAAAGTTTCAGATAACATAAACATCTTTTAATACATTCATATTAGGTTCTTCTAGATTACAATATCTATAACTAGTTCACAACCATTCATGGTATACTTTTTAAGTCTAAATGCAGGATATGGTCATCCATCAAGAATTATTTAGATCACTTTTGATAATCAACATCTTATCATTTAGGGGAATTCTACTCGAGTTCCCATCAATTAAGACAATGTCGTTATGTCATAATCAATCAATTCATTCTACTAGCATTACCAACTTTCCAGTTTTATTGTCGTCGATAAGATGTGAACTTCTCAAAAGTCTAATAATAACTCACAATCCTTCACAAATTCAAGGATATTAGGAGACATAACTAACCTTAAAAAAAGTAAGGTCAACGCATAATCTACGCGAGAGAATTTCAAATCAGATACAGACGAAAACATTTAACGAATATGAATATATCCCATGTTTTCATAATTTGAGTACGCATTCGAAAGCTCCTCGGATCGTTACCCAGGTCATTCAAAAGAAATCAACTCAAAAAAAATGATAGGAACGTCGATACATCCAGTCGGGTATCAACACTCGATAATCAGATACTTCTCCTAAGAATCTCAATACGGGAGAATTGGACAAGAAATAATTGTCAATTGTCAAATAAGACAATTTCCACAGATGAGTAATTTCGACTCAGAAGAATAGATGCTACAGGCACATATGTAGGTGTCCCTAACATTATGTCCTTATTTTTCACTTCTTGCAGATCTCATAAAATTTTATCTTTCACATCTTCAAAGAAAATGTAGTGTTTATTCATTAGTTTTATGGTGACTACTAATCAGTCTTGCATGGTCCATTCCAAATTGTATGTAGGCGCGCAACTATATACAATTTCAAGATTAACGATGAAATACCCAGTTCGTCAAAATTTTATCATCATGTTTATAATAAAAACATCTTCATGCTTAATTCTTAAATAAGAATCAAAAATATATTTACAAAGATTTTCTTTGTTATGAAAACAATTAAGTTTCCAAAGCGTCTCATAAACAACTTCATTTTGATATCAATCACTTATAAATCTTATTTTGAATAATCCTTTTAGTGATGAGAATTCAAATTTTTTTTTTCTCAAGGGATACTATTGTATCTTATAAAAACAATGAGTGATCTGCAAAAGAGTGATGAAGAGTTGTTCGCCAAGAACTTACTACAATATATCAGGAAATGAGCTTTAGCCAAATAATCATGAGGTTCATGATCTCGATGGCACTCAAAAGAATAATCCACAACGTAACTCAAATCAAGATGAGTACTTGTTCAATGGTTGCATCACTAATGCGAACATTAGAATGAAGCAATAAAAGATAGATAACATCGATATATGTAGAATTTAGCAATCAAAGGTAGTCTTTTTATTAATCACAAACAAGTCAAAGTTGTACCGTAACACATTACGTGTCACTATGTCATACAATTCTCAGAACTCATCCTACCAACTGATATCTCAGTTAGGTTAGGGATTTTTAAAAGATACCACAATGAATACTAATCTACAAGAGTCATTAGGTGTCCCACCTGTCCCGGAAGATCCATCGGTCCCAATTTAGAAGAAGATTTCTTCAATTTATTTCTTGGACACTGGGCATCCTCGTTAGTGGACAATGGCCTAGGAACAAGCCTTAACACGAACTACAATCATTTAAAACCTTATAATTCAATCACAAAACTTAACGACTTCCTCTTAACAATTTCTTATTCCATATGGGTTAAATTTTACTTTATTCAAATCTCAACCACTTTTATACTCAATTTGATATCCTACCACATTTTCCAATACATACGACCTTATTCTTAGGCCTTAAAAGGGCAATAAAAGCTCAATATGATCAACACTTAATTTCCAATCCTATAGCTCCTTTATCAATAATTATCAAATGAGTCACTAGTATGAAATGACTCGATCATTCAATTAGACTTCTCGGAAAGGTACTTGTAGCATGAGGCTTTTGGGTAATGGTTCCAATGACAGCCTCAAGTGCAACATTCACCCTTTCGATTTCAAATTTAAGAATTGGATGACAACGAATCAGATGACATCTTTCTAGGTGGTAACGGTTTGTCAAACTCCACTCTATAAGAAAAGATCGTCATGACATCGATATCAGATTTAATCTCGCCAATTCTTTTTCAATATCACAATCAACTAATATCTATATTTCTACGAATATCAACCATTTTGTTGGGATCATAGATATCCACAACTTGGTTTAGATCTAGGATAGCTAGAATTCCTACGAGAATAGCTTCGATTAATTTACTAGGGGATTTAGGGTTCCTTGTGACAATCTACGTCGTATAAATACCTCGTATAAATATCAAAATAATCATCAAACAATCATGTAATAAAATTACATCATATATATATAATCCAAGTTATATATATTAAAATAACACTTCTCAGTCTGGCCTTGTCGGTAACTCGGGAATTCTTCAGCACCGTTATAGTCAAAAGATTTTTAGACATTTTTAGAAAAATGTTTGTAGTTAAAAGATTTTGAAATGTTTTATTCAAAACCTTGGTTTTAAAAATCTTTCGTTCTCTATAACGAGAGCTCTGGTACCAAACTGTAACACCCCCAAATTTATACAACTCAATACAGCGGAAGACTAGTTGGTGTTACGGGATAGCACATTACTCACATCATAGACAACGCATAAAAATCGCGTCGTTTAATAATAAAGCATTTCCATTCATAAATATCAAAGTTACATAGGTCCCAAGTCATATTATTTCATACAAAGTTTTACAAAATATTTTAATGGAAAATATTGTTTAAGTGCGGGTCATGAATTCTTGTCGTCTTCCCGAAAATTACCTTCAAGTACCTGAGACAAAACATGTTAAAAGAAAAGGTCAGCGATAACGCCGAGTGAATTCATAGAGTTTAATAAACCATCAATATAATATCGGTATAAATTTATTACTGAAAATCATTTTGTACAAACCATTTTAATAGGCCATAAAATAGCCAAAGTCATTTTATACAAATCCTTATCGAAAATCATAATATAGGCATTTGCCTTAAAAATCGTTATACGAGCTAATGTCGTAAAAACATCATACAATACGTCTTATGACGTTGTATAAAAATAAAAACCGTTATATGAATATGGTTATGAAAACCAAAACACAAACATAATATCAATAGTATGACCCTGTATTGCTAGTCAGGCAATACGTCGTAATTCTGAGCGTCTAGTAGTATTTCGTTAGTCGGATTATTATAAGCCGCATGACATTGTTACCTTACTAAACCAACAACGGGTAGCTAACCCGATACCAATTTTGCCCATCTAAAGTAGCGTGTCGTCACAAAGGTCACGCTATGGAAATCTTCTCATACATAAATTCGCTTACCAATCAATGTGGCACGACGGGGATCAACCGTCAAGGCGCGAACTAGGGTGATCGTCCCCAAATAGTACTATTATATGCACAAGCGTCTACCAAATCCCGGTAGTTCACAATTCATGCTAATGGGACTTCTAGTGACATAACCTAACTTTAATAATCCATTTAATTTCATCTATCGGGTCCTTTAATCATTTATCGGGTCATACAATCGGGTCATTCAATCATTCGGGTCCAAATCAATAAACAAACAATCGGGACAAATGGCGTCCTATTTTATAAAAACTAACATGTTATCTCCCTCGCGGGTTTACAAATCATTTTATAAAACATTTAAAAGAGTGCGAGGCTATGAACTCACGTTGATGTGGGAAGGCGGTTATCGACGATTCGGATGTACGGTGCGTGCTTCAATCACGGAAACCTAGACAAATAATATTCGTCTTAGACTCATGTCCAATGACTTTATAAAAATAACAATTATGTATACATATGATGATTATATATATATGATGATCAAGTGGGTTTACATATTCTTGTTTGCTCATTTTAGAGTTATGTGTCGGTAACGTTTATACTAGTTTACTAGTTTTACCTATTTACGTGTTTTAAGTCCAATAAACTTATTTTAAGTTCTTTAACTTGTATTAATCCATGTTATACTTATATTATCAGTATCTACACTTTACAAGTTGGGCCTAAATGGGTTAAGCCCAATAAATATGTTTATAAGTGTTTTGGTCCATTTTTGTTGTATTATTAGTCCAATAACGTTAATTTAGTCCGTTAACGTCCGTATGTCCTATAGTTCGGGTCTTATCGGTTTTTACTTTTTATACATGTTTATATATCAGTATATAAGTTTTATAAAGTTTACGTTAGACGGGTCCAACCATCTAAGTTTTATTTAACAAAAACGTTAATTTTACGGTATTAGCCGAAAAAGTCGTAAAAATCATGTTTTATAGTTTTATAACTTATAAGTATTATTCTACTACCATTTTTATAATTTATACACTTATTTAACCTTTTATATATTCATATAAATAAATTCCATAAGTTAGTGGGTTTTAATTTATATTTTATACTATTAAATTTTGAGTGCTTATATAATAGTATTATTCTTTAATTTCCAAAATCTGATTTTTATCTACACTTTCACCAAAACTGCCATATCTAGAGTTCTATATGGAGATAGAAGCTCAAATTTTTATCACATAAACTGCATGATATGTGCTACATTTAACTCGCCTATAGATACTGTTGAATCATCTTCGAAGTATTTTCTAAAAATCGTCCAAAACAGTGAACTCAGATTTGTATCTTAAACTTGTTTTGATCATATCTCACTCATTACAATGATTCCATTGCATGGCCAACTCTCACATGTGCACAAGACATATAGATTACTGTAAATCCATTAATCTATGCCATTTTTATCAGTTCACCACTTGATTCTTTACTGTTTTATACAGCCAACATATTTAGACAAGATTTTAGCCTTGTTTCTTATAGTTTTTCACCTTTTCAAGCATGTTTATCAACACCAAATCCCCACATAACATTTTTATCATCATATAATCATCATATACATATACAATAGGAAATAAAATACATGTTTACATAATCAAAATAATAAGAAGATGAGGAGGACAATCTTTATACCACCAAGTTGATGTAGGTTATGATTTGGACATGGATTTTGTTGGAGAAACTTGTGGCTAACCATGACCATCTTCAAGATCACCAATCTTCATGAATACCTTGTGGAAAATCAGCCCTAATACTCCATGAAAACTTCTCCTTGGATGTTATATCTTGCACCAATCAATAGGGTTTCAAAAGGGCTTCAACATGTGTGTAAATAACATGAGATTTTATGGTAGAATCAAGATCAAGTTGGATGTTTTTGGGTGAGATATGGACGGTACCTTGAGAGGAGATGAGAGAGTTTGTGGTTTTGCATGGATGAAAAATGAAGCTAGTTGTTTAGTGGAGTGGTTTTGTTGTGTATGTAGCTTAATGTTTAAGCTTAAGTGACAAGTGTTAAGTCACTTCTTAAAACTTGCCACCAAATGGATATTGTGGCTTACTTTGGCCGCCCATATTGAGTGGGGTGGGGCAAGATTTATCTTGTCTCATCCCACTAATTTACGGGTATCCCTCGATTCTAGTTTCCTCGATTTGCGTGCCCTCGGGTCGTTTTACGAAAGACGTTTTTATAAATTATGAATCATCGTCACAAAACGAATCCAATAAAAATTGTATCATCAAAAACGGAGTTCAAAAACGTAAATACGTAATCCTAGGGTTTCTGGTTTAGTCGTAAAGGACGTTAAAATAAAATCGTAAGTCCTAATCTCTTCTCGTAAATTTGTGAGTTTATGAACCAACACAAATTTAAAACTCCAAAATAATATTCACGAATAAATTTATTTTCTGAAATGTCGGACTGTCACCAAAGACGGTGTATGTAAACGTAAGCACGTAACGTTGAATCCTCCGGTTTAGACGTAGTCGATGCTACTCCAAGACGTAAATCCAAATTTCTTCCCAAAAATATGTGAGTTCATATTGTAACATTAAAATAATGTTTTCAAATATATATTGAGAATAAAATATCAATCATAAATTGACGGATTGTCACAGTTACCACATACTCAACCCATAAGGAATGTTATAGCACCAAGTGTTAAGCACAATAATGTGATTAAACCAGGGATGTATAGAATGACCACTAAGCCCACAAACAAAGTTAGTAACTCGCCTCAGACTTTTAGAAACACTAATATTCGTGTGTCTTCTACTATAGGAGTAGTCTCCACTACTAGTGTTAGCCGGCCTCAGCTTAAGAGCACTCAAGTGAATGATAAGGTCTGGAAACACAAGAGTCAAGAGAAGATGAAGGTAGTAGAAGAGCACCCTAGGAATTTGAATGTTTTTAAGAATAAAAAGTCTGTAATCGCGTGAAATGACGATTTGAATGATTTGAAACATTTGAATGCTATGAATGTGAAATTTGTTTGTGTCAAATATGGAAAATGTGCTAGTGCTAATCATTCTATGTGTGCTATCAATAATGCCAAAGGCGTACATACTAGAACTAAGAAGCAAGTTGTGATGCCCATTAGTGCTAGTAAACCTAAACACAAAGTGAACCATTCTGGTGCAACCCCCACTAAGAAAAGTAATGCATCTGACTCCACCACTAAGCACTCTAGAAGCAGAATTACGGAATTATATGAGTCTGCTAGCAAGTCATGGAAATGGTGGTTTGCTAATTAATGTCCTCCAGGATATAAATGGATGCCTAAAGTTAGGACAGAAAATATGACAACGAGTGTTAGTATGCCATTAATTGTTGCTAAGGACACTAATGATTCTACAATCACAACTACTACGGTATCTAATTTAGCAAATGCTCCATCGTGTTCTAACTCTTATGTAGGTGATACAAATAATTCTCTTCATACTGGACTCCGGATGCACGAAGCACATGATGGGGAATCTCAAGCTTCTAATTAACTTCGAGGAGAAGTTCTTGGGTACGGTCTGATTCGGAAATGATCAATTTGCACCGATCCTAGGATATGGAGATTTGGTTCGAGGGAATATCATGATCAAAAGGGTATACTGTGTCGAATGGCTCAATCACAATCTTTTCTCGGTTGGTGAATTCTGTGATGCAGATTTAGAGGTTGCTTTCAGAAAGAAGACATGTTTTGTTCGTGATTATGATGGGAATGACTTACTTACTGGTGCACGGGGTATTGATCTCTACACTATTTCCCTTCAAGACACGACTTCATCAACTCCAATTTGCTTCATGGCTAAAGCTTCAACGACTCAGGCATGGTTATGGCATCAACGTCTATCTCACCTCAACTTTGATACCATCAACTTGCTTTCCAAGAAAGATATTGTAAGAGGCCTTCCAAGCTTGAAATTCATCAAAGATCATCTTTGTTCTTCTTGTGAGCTTTGTAAAGCTAAACGAAGTAGTTTCAAGACAAAAACTACACCAAGCTCAAAAGGACGGTTAGATATTCTTCATATAGATTTGTGTGGTCCCATGCGTGTTCATAGTATCAATGGGAAGAAATATGTTATGGTAATTGTCGATGATTACTCAAGGTACACATGGACTCACTTCTTGAGGTCCAAGGATGAAACACCCGAAGTTCTCATCAGCTTCCTTAAACTGATACAACATGGTCTTCAAGCTCAAGTAAAAGTGGTTCGTACTAACAGAGGCACAGAATTTTTGAATTCAACTCTGAGAAATTATTTTGAAGCTGAAGGAATTGAACGTGAAACATCTATTGCTCGAACACCCGAACAAAACAGCGTTGTTGAAAGACGAAACCGTACTTTAGTTGAGGCTGCTCGAACATTATTATCCGCTTCAAAACTTCCACTATATTTTTTGGCCGAAGCCGTGTCAACTGCATGATACACACAAAACCGATCCTTAATTATCCCAAGATACGAAAAGACACCATATCACATAATCCATGATCGAAAACCTTCACTCAAACACCTTCATGTTTTTGGTTGTACTTGTTACATAATTCGAGATGGTGAAAATTTGGATAGGATGAAAGAGAAAGGTGATGCATGTATTCTAGTGGGATATGCGACTCAGTCTAAGGGATATAGAGTTTACAACAAGAAAACAAAACTGATTGTCGAGACTATTCATATTAGATTTGATGAATTACAAGAAATGGCACTTGAACAAAACAGTTTAAGTCCCGATCCACAACGACAAACGACTTCCGTTCACAACCGCACGGAACTCGAAACTCAAGACCATAGCAATGAACCGTCAAGTTCAACGCTGGTTCAAGGAAATGTTCTAAGAGCAGATATGACAGTCAACACGACACTTGAAGAGTTGTAAATGTTATATGGACCAATGTATGATGAATATTTAACGGGGGAGAAACATGTTGTACCGAAGTCTTCCGCTGTCACTCATGATAAGAATGATAATACCGATCATCGTCAACAATCGGATACAACTTCATCTACTTCAACACGGGTTGTTGCAGATTTACCTCCTTAGATTATCACGTCAGCAATCGCTCCTACAACATCCACAACTATTGTCATTTCCCAAAGAACACAAATCAAGCAGACAATGCATTATCTGACGAAGACAAATTTATCAACCCATTCGGTACACCGGTACACGAAACTGGACAGTCTTCTACTCACTATGTTGATCCGTCAAATATGCATACGTTCTATCAACGACATCCTTCAAGACATCATTGGACCCGAGATCATCCTTTGGTTCAAGTAATTGGAAACCCTTCACATCCTGTTCGTACAAGACGACAACTTGAAACCAATGGCGATGTTTGTATGTTCGCACTCGTCGTGAGTTCAGCTGAACCGAAAAACATCAAAGAAGCCATGGCTGATCATGCTTGGATTGAATCGATGACGGATGAACTTCAACAATTTGAAAGACTTAAAGTCTGGGAACTTGTTGAAAAACCATACGATGTAATACCATTAAATCTTCGATGGATCTGGAAAAACAAGATGGATGAAGAGAACACGATCATCAAGAATAAATCTAGGCTAGTAGCTAAAGGGTATGGACAGAAAGAGGGTATTGATTTTGAAGAATCATTTGCACTAGTAGCTCGAATGGAAGCGGTCAGGATTTTCCTTGCTTATGCTACACATAAGGGATTCATTGTCTATCAAATGGACGTAAAGACGGCGTTTCTTAACGGTCCTTTGAAGGAAGAAGTCTATGTCACGCAGCCGGAAGGATTCTTCAATCCTCATTATCCTGACAAGGTGTATCGTCTCCACAAAGCACTGTATGGACTCAAGCAAGCTCCAAGGGCGTGGTACGACGAGCTCTCGAAATTTCTAGTCTCCAAAGGTTTCTCAAAAGGTTCCATTGATCTAACTTTGTTCACTTATAAATATAGGGATGACATTTTGCTTGTGCAGATTTATGTTGATGACATTATTTTCGGGTCTACAAACCCAAAACTTTCCAAATGGTTTGAAAAATTAATGCACATCAAATTTGGAATGTCTATGATGGGCGAACTAAAATTCTTTCTAGGAATTCAAGTTCACCAATCCCCAAGTGGTATCTTCATTAACCAAGCTAAGTATTGTCAAGAGATAATCAAAAAGTATGGTATGACCTCATGTGACCCTGTTGGGACACCATTATCAACCACATCCCTAGATGTTGATTTGGAGGGAGATGTCATAGATCAAACGAAATATCGTTCCATGATCGGCTCCCTCATGTACTTAACAGCAAGCCGACCAGATATATCACATGCTACGTGTTATTGTGCACGATATCAAGCACGACCCACTAAAAACACCTCAAGGAGGTTAAACGGATCTTTCGGTACCTTAAGAATACCATTCACATAAGTCTCTAGTATCCGAGGGAAACCGGTTTCTTTCTAACGGCCTATTCAGATTCTGATCATGCAGGGTGTCTTGATACACGTAAAAGTACTTCTGGTGGTGCACAATTTCTAGGTCAAGATAAGCTTGTGGGATGGTCTTCCAAGAAGCAGGATTGCACGTCACTGTCATCAGCCGAAGCGGAGTATGTGTCTCTATCTGCGTGTTGTGCTCAAGTTCTTTGGATGAGAACACAACTCACGGATTATGGCTTCCACTTTGATAAAGTACCTATGTACTGTGACTCAAAGTCCGCCATAGCCATCTCCTGCAATCCGGTACAGCATTCCCGCACGAATCACATTGATGTCAGATATCACTTCATTAAGGAACAAGTTGAAAAGGGTATCGTGGAATTATACTTTGTTGGAACTGATTACCAATTAGCTGACTTATTTACAAAAGCTCTTTCGAAAGAGAGGTTTGCGTATCTAGTTAGACAAATTGGTATGAGATGTTTGACTCCAGTAGAACTGGAGGTTCTGGAAAAGAAGCCTGCTTGATTCATCTATCAAACATCTACTTGTAAATATTAATGAAAAAGAAAAATTAAAAATTAAAAATCTTTCAAAATACCAAAAATATTCTTCTCGACATGTCTTTCAATATCGATAATATGGACTTGCCTAGAAATGTCGCTCAATAACGACACGGGTGTGTACATAAAGCTCGAATGAAAGTTGTAAATATTTTTCAAAACATGTCATTTCTATCTTTTATAACAGAAATTGTCTCTTTTGGACAATATTTCCAACAACGGGTAGAGCAATCTATCTTGGGTTGAGCTTGTCACAAAACATTCCACGTTTTGAGCTCAACACGATGGCTTGTAATCACTTTCAGATTGCAACCCGGATCTATATTCACGGGGGAGTGTACGCATTAGTGCCCTTACCCTCAGCAAAAGAAGAGATATCTTCTTACACTTGAGTGGATTCTTCAAGACATTCAACGTCTGTGAACTCAAGTTTATGCTTTAGAAAAACCTTTTCGCCAAAAAGAAATGATTTTTTCCAAAAGCGTTGAACACAATTTTTCAGGAATTTCCCAATGATATTCAAAATCTTTCAAAAATTGTGTGTTCAACAACTCATATCCTCAAAAAGTTTAATGTGGATCACATCCTCACAATGACAATTCAATTGGAACAATTTTTTGGGGGGGGGCGTTCCAAATTCATGCTAAGTCTGACACATTTTTCTCCTAAAAGTTTCTATTTTTCAAAATATATTTTAATCAAATTTGGTATCTCTAATATCAAACGATTTTATATATTAGAGATAGGGGAGAAAATGTGATTAAAATGTGATCTAAAGAATCAAGCACTTATGGTATGGTTTCGATCAAATACGCACAACATCTTTAATTCACGACGTTATTGGTGTCAAAGGGTGGTTAGGTTTAAGTCCTACGATCCAACCAGAACCGGAGGGATGTTCCCAGGGACAATCCAATAGATTATTATAAGTCCTTAGGAAAGATGGAGTAGAATGTGAACGTAGCTGAATGTAGACTAAGTACTGATGCTAGCACTGGAACAATCACAACAAGGTGCTAGTACTGATGGCTTGGTAAGCATTGAAGGGGTTGAAGAATGAAAAAGAAATTTAAGGATAAAGGGTGTAAACAAAGAAGCCCTCCATACAACTTAGGCAGAAACCGGGTCAACACATCATGAAGATAACGTATCATGGACCCAGTGATGTAATGCACAACCCCTTCCCAGCTAACTCAGGCTTCTCTCAAAAGAAGTTTGTTTTATTGTCACGGAGATCAACATGACTTCTATTTACTTTCTCACTCCGAGATAGTTGATATTGAATAGGTGGCATCTGCTCCAGCCTCCGACTACTAAAAGTGCACAAATCGAGTCTAGAGCCAAGAGATCAATCAAATCTCATTAGGACACACGGAATGAGGATAAAGAGAGTCCTACGCTATATCCTTGTGATATTGCTAGAACACTCAGAGTGATACTACTTAGTATTCACTATGATGAGTGGAAATCCTTCCAGTGTTAACATAAAACAGCACTGCGGTAGGTCATATGCAATATTCTTTATGAATTAAACATATGTAAAACTGAAAAGCAACAATGGTTTGATTCTGATTTGATTCAAACTCGTTTCATGTTTCTACGCAATATCTTTACGGTCGTGCCGGAACATTCAGAGTGATATTCATTAATATCCACAGTGACGAATGGAAATCCTTCTAGCGTCAACATCAAACAGCGCTACGGTAGGTAACTTGCGTGATTCTTTATGAATCAAACTTGTGTCAACTAGAAAGCAAAAATGGTAAGATTCTGAATGAATCAAACTTGTTCCAGGAATTTGAATTGAAGACTTTAATCAAGCGGATATCTATCCAATTGATTCACTCTTTATGTTCGCAGTCTTGCTTTAAGACGGTCGAGTAAAGAGAACGACAATTACAGCCGCGAAACCCTGTCAAGGAGGTTCTTAATTAAATCTACCTATCACAGGTACGATATTTAATATCGTGTAATGGTCTTCACCGACCAGAGGTAAAATGCTACCAATTTAGGACGAATGTCAAAGCCATTCAGTCCGTGTCTAAGTTTTGTCTCGAGAAGGTGACGTTACGGTGTACTCAGCAAAGTCAAAGATTCAAAACCACATACTCATGCCCAAAGACATTCAACAATCAAGAAAGCTAAAGACTTCCGCAACTCTGATGATTAATGACCACTCTTCAAAGGAGATTGTTAGAAAGCTTTCAAGATTGTGCAAAGTATGAGTATGAGGATAAAGACACAAGAACGCAAGATGGCAAAGACAAGTCAAGGATAATTTGAAGATCTCAAGTTTAAAGACAAAGTCGAAAGACAACGAAAAAGGCTCAAAGATCACAACATGAAGGAACAAGACTACTATTACACGTTCAAGATTCAGTTATGACGAAATTCGTAATCTCCATTGATCTCCAAATATCGAAGAGGAATGACCTCACATTGAGGGAGATTCTTAGCCTCAAAATATTGAGTCAAACAAGAATGTTCGGTCATAGGTTTATATTGTAATATTTATTAGAACGTTGTAATTGTTAGTTAAAATAGTCGTGACATTACGGGCTTGATGGTTAGCTTAAAAGGCCTCTTTCAAGGTACTAAGATTTTATTCAAGCCCGGCCCAAAAGATATATAGTCCATTAGAGAGCCCGCATGTGGGTGGACTATATAAGCACCCTCTTAGCATGTTAGGAGGGTGGATGTTCTCATAATTTCTTAATCTAATTTCACCAAGTTAATCACCTCCTTCTCTCTACTTTCTCTCACTACTTTCTCTCTCTAAAATTCATATCTTTTCCATCTCATTTCTTTAATCTATCATCGTATTTTTAGGGACAATATACATCACTATATAGCATTTTTTCTGTCTGCTTTTTTTTATCTGATCTGTGCTAAAGTGTGGACTTTGATTGTGCTCTTATTGTGTTTATAGTTGTTGTTTGCTGTTTGTATTGACTCCTCACAAGTTCATGCTTGCGGGGGTGCCATTTGTGCCTAAGGAAACCACCAGACACGGCTAAAAACAGCCTCCAAAACTCACTGTTAAGTTACTGTCTGAACAGTGCCCGATATCTTCTTTTTCTGAGTCACCCGACATCGGACATAACAAGCTTCGTTCTCTGTCAGCTTCTCGGACATAACTTGAATAGTAATTTAGCTTAATTTTTTTGGGCAACTTACTTTGTGTTCCTTTTTAGCTTATTTTTAAACCTTTTCAGCTTTTTTTTCATTTTTCCTTAGTTATTTATAGATAAATAGACTTTTTAAAATTGGTTTTTTATTTTTCTCATTATTATTTTATTTTTATGATTATTTTAATTTAAAAATTGTTTTTAGCCATTAAAAATAGATTTAATTAGTTAAAAAAATTGAAAAATACTTTTTAGTGTTAGAAAAGTATATTGGAGGTTTACAAACTTTAAAATCTTGGTTTGGACTTTTTATTAATTTATTTGATTTTAAGGCTTTAATTCACATTTAAAATTTTAAATATTAATTAATTTAAAAAGTTTTAACAAGTTTTCTTTATTTGTAAACCCTAGATATATTTTTAGGAGTTTAAATTAATTTTTTGAAATTTTTTAGATAAAGTTTAAATTTCGTCGCGTTTTACGATTTTACGCTAATTTACGTCGTAGTTTAATTTTAGCATAACCGTCTTTACTTTTCTCTCTCTTATTCCAAAAACGAACTACCCAAACATTGTGTTTTTAATATTGGCCTAACACATACACACCTCCTTCGAGAACGAACTCTAATATTTGATTTTGCGTTTTTCCTAAAACGTAGAATTTAATACTTACCGTTTTTATACGCTTTTTCCTAACAGTGTGTAATTTACGTACAACCAAGAATAATGGACGAAGCTGATGCTTCAAGATATTCGATACACCCAGGAGCAAATAAGATGTATACAACTTGAGAGACGTATATTGGTGGCCTGGTATGAAGAAAGACATAGCAGAGTACGCTAGCAGATGTTTGACTTGTTCAAAGGTTAAAGCAGAACACTAGAAACCTTTGGGTCTTTTACAACAACCAGAAATCCCTGAATAGAAATGGGAGAAGATTACGATGGACCTAGTTACAAAATTACCAAGAAGCAGTAGTGGTTATGATACAATTTGGGTTATAGTTGATAGATTGACCAGATTTGCTCATTTTCTTCCAATCCCCTAGGACTACAAAACAGAAAGATTGGCACGAATCTACATGAACGAGATTGTTGCAAGACACAGAGTACATGTATCGATTATTTATGATAGGGTTGGTCATTTTGAGTCACATATCTGGCAGGCACTTCAGAAGGCGTTGGGTACGCATGTATTAATGAGTACGGCTTATCATCCAGAGACGGATGGGTAGAGTGAGTGCACCATCAAGCTTTAGAAGACAAGGCTATGGGCATGTGCTATAGACTTTGAAGGCAGTTGGGACACTCATCTTCCGTTGATTGAATTTTCCTACCACAACAGTTATCATAAGAGTGTTTAGTGTTCACCATTCGAGGCTTATACGGGCGTAAGTGTAGATCACCAGTGATATGGAATGAAGTTGGAGAAAGCTAGTTAATAGGGCCTGAATTAGTTCAAGAAACTACAGAAAAGATTGTGCATATTAAAGAAAGGCTAAAAATTGCTAGATGCCTTCAGAATAATTACGCAGATAAAAGATGCAAACCTCTTGAGTTCAAACTCGGAGACCGTGTGCTGCTATGAGTATCTCCTTGGAAGGGAGTTGTAAGATTCAACAAGAGATGAAAACTAGCACCACGTTTTGTAGGATCATTCGAGATAGTAGAGCGTGTTGGTCCGGTAGCTTATCGCTTGAAACTGCCACATGAGCAAAGTTGTGTTCATGATGTGTTTCATGTTTTGAACCTTAAGAAATGCTTAGCAAAGTCAGATGTTCAGATACCAGTGGGTGAGAAAATGTACTTTATAGAAGAACCTATTGAGATTGTAGATAGACAAGCTAAAAATCTGAAACGTAATTGGATTCCAATTGTTAAGGTTCGTTGGGATTCTCGTCGTGGTGCAGAATTTACCTGTGAAAGAGAAGGCCAGTTCAAAGCCAAGTATCCCTGTCTGTTCGCGTCGTCTTTCGTCTTCAGTTGAACTCTGAGGGACAAGAGTTCCTTTAGGGGAGTCGACTGTAAAAACTCGTACTTTCCGATAATTAATTTATTCTCTTTTTATTCGTAACTTTCTATTTTAATAATATTTTACATTTTCTTTTACTTTAACATACGTAAATCCTGAGATTTTTTTTATTTACGTGTTTCCCCGTGACGTATTACACTTTTATATAAGTAATAAATTTTTAAAATATCCTATTACCTCCTTTAACCGAGTTATGATCCAAACAAGCCCTAGATGCTACCTTATTAACTTTAAGTTAAAACGAAAATGGATTTTTGGGTTTATGTCAAATTTAGTAAACCATTTTGTATAAATAACATAAGTAAAAAAAACTTTACATGCATTTCTCTTTTAACATATATGTAATATGGAAGGACTACTATTATTATAATATTGAATAATGATAACTAGCTAACAACTTAACACTTTCATTTCAAAAAAAATCAAACACCCTCTTGGTGCTCTCTCCTTTGGCCGGCCATATTAAACCCCAAGAACACTCACATCAAAAAAAAATTCTAACCTTTTTTTTGTAAAGGGGACTGACCCCGGTAAAATGTATTACACCAAAAAGCGTTGAAGTACAACGGATGTAGGTGAAGTCCTAACATCACGCCCAGTTACATGGGCTACAACCATGATCTAAAATCCGTACATAAGAGTGACATGCCACTCTTATGACTATCAAATAAGCTTAGAAAACAAAACAATAAAATAAAGAAAAAAGAAATAAATAAATAAATAAATTCTAACCTTAATTTCATGGTTTTTGGTAAGTATTATTATTTCCTTAACATATCCACATTGTTTAATTTCTCATGCAAACACTTTTTATAAAACTCATAATTAGACAGAAATTTCATAAGAAATGTATATGTTTTATGATGAATTGAAGTATTTTAGAGTGATTCCTATGATCGTACAATATTAACTTTTGATAAGTTTCTAGAGCTTGGATCATAATTGGGTCTGTTTGGATATACTTATTTGGAGGAAAAGGATTAAGCAAACTAATCCCTTTACTAGTCTTAATTTTTAATTATAAAGGCATGCTAAAAATCTTCCCTGATTATGTACTCATATGTAATGCTACATTGTGGTTTTAGTTAGTTAAAATGGTTTTGGAATACTTGAGTTATCTACTGATTTCCCATAAAACATGTCATGGCCATTTTTCTACAAGTCTAAGGTTTATTTTGGATTCAAAAATAGTTTCCTTAGGTTTATAGTGATTATGGCGAATTGGAGAGTCAATGGAAATGTCCGGATGCAAAAGTTATGTTCGATTTACCAAAATAGGTTAAAACCGGGTAATTGGTCAAAAATGTGTAATGGGTCTTGGATCAAACTGTTGTAGTGGGTAAACTTATAATTATTTCCAGTAATTATTAGGAAACTATACTCTTTCGAGTTACCTTAAAAGCTCTTACGGTTAGTGATTTATGATTAAAACGACAAACTTAAAATTAACGTTCTAAATTTCTGAAATTATAAAATTGAAGTTCCCGTTGATTGGTAAACTTTAAAAGGTTATGGCTGCCCATTTGAAAAGGCAAGACAATTATCTTTCTAATGCAAAAACATTCAACCCTGTAGCTATCATAGATTTTTAGATACACTTTGTTTAGTTCAAGGCATTTCTGTAATTCCATTCTAGCCCTGTGTTTTAAGTATGAATTTAGTCCAAAACCTATATGTTAAGCATAGTAATGGTACAATAATCATAGGATTAGCAACATAAAATCTAATATACAGTAGGTAATTGAAGTGTATACCAAAGTGATTAAGCTAGTTAGTGCATTATGCAAGTTCATACCATGGTTCACCCTTTTCACAAAAACTAAAATTTAACAAGTTTACTTACAACTTATATTACATGATCATTCCTTTTGATATGAACTTTATTTTACCATCTATAGAGTAGTAAACTCATAATATTTCGTTTCTTAGGTTCGGGTTAATTTTGGTGCCATTTCGCATTTTCTTGTTTCTACAACAACTTACCTAAGGTGAGTTCATAGCCCCTTTTACTACTAATACTTTTGTCCAAACCGCGCGATGAGATTACATGTTGGAACACAACTTTTGAAAAATGTATGCTTTCCAGATTGTATGCTTTCCGGATTACTACATGATAATTACTACTTAGAGTACCAATTGCCATAAGTCCCATCCCATTATATCATGAACCGCTTAATTTTCTATTTGTAACCGCGAGTGTTATGGGTGGATCCATCGGGAATGACAATCTCCGTCTTGTAGTATGGTTATTTAACCATTGATGCATTTAACATTTGAGGTAATACTTAAGGTATTTCGGTAGAATACTCTCTAGGGGCCTACTCGACCGTTAAGGCATGGGTGTCATGAGTTTAGGGCAATAAAAATTGTTTCTGACTATGGATAATGTACATAATCATCCCTCCCATTTCTTGTTTTGCTATTAAATACTTGTGTTCCATACTTATTATTACTAAACCTAGGAACTTCACTCAACTTTTTTTGACGTTTTACATGTTTTTATCTCAGGTAATAATGCATAGTTTTCTCAGATGGGAGCCCCCAGGATGCCTGGCAGCTTGGAAGATTTTGTGGCATGTTTAAGTATTTTCATGTTGGTAAAAGCTGTTAAACACTATCAAGTCTTTTGGTAGCTTAATGTTATAAAACCAAATAGTAGTAGTATGTTTATAACTTGTTTAAACTTTGGGACCGTTTGTATAAAACTCTGTGTGATGTAATGTAAATGTTTTATTTAGGTTATTTTCATGTCACTTATATACCATTGATTCTTCTACCATGACGTGGAACCCCCATGCTGCCTGTTTGTTCCTTGTCCAATTTCAAAGGTGTTACACACTAGAGTGCGAAGAGAGTTTCTGGAGCTATAGCAAATACGTTGGGGTAACATAAACATCCAAACACACCAAGATGAGTGTATGTGGGAGAAAACCAAACAAAACTTCAAACGGTTCCTGATAATAGAGCATAGTTGTAGGAAGTATGTTGATAAAATGAACTGCCATGTTAAGCGCCTCTACCTAGAATTTTGGAAGTATGGATGCTTGAACAAGTAGTGTGCAGATGATGTTGTTGATCGTGCGAATTGTTCGTTCGGCCTTTCCATTTTGTTGGGAGGTGTAAGGGCGGGAAAATCGCATATTAATGCCATTAGAATCACAAAGTTGATGGAAAGAGTTGTTATCATATTCACGACCATTATCACATTGAAAACTTTTAATATCAGTTTGAAACTGATTTTTTACATACATACAAACAATTGCAAAAAGTTTTAAACGCATTTGATTTATTACGTAAAAGAAAAACCCACAAAAAATGAGAAAACCCATCTAAGAACAAAATATAATATTTAAAACCAGTTAAGCTCACAATAAGCGAGGTCTAAAGATCTGAGTGACCAATCTTAAACAAACTAATAGATTTAGTCAAAGAAATAGAAAAAGACATGCGACAATGTTTTACCCAGTTGGCAAGCATGGCAAAGGGGTAATGTTTTATTTGAACACGGAATAAAGCGTCTATTAACTAAAAAAATCAAAAACAAAAATGCTAGGCTGACCAAACTTATGTGCCATGTGCTGGAAGAAACAGTAGCAAAAGCTAAACGATTGGAGGATGGAACTGAAGATGGAACTCTTGTTAAATATGGAACAACATGATACAAATCACCATCGATATTGTTAGTTCATGCTCGTAGGAGATAGACAAATGTGACTGAGGTGTGTGAGCCTATTGGGGGCACACACATCAAACACTAAAGAACGTTTTTATACTTCACGGAAAAAAACCTTCTGTTAATAGAATGTTTGGACATGGTGAGAACTAAGACACATATCTCTACTTTGAGCTTATCCCTTGCTGGCTTCAGAAGCTTCTAGAGATAGTTCTAAGTGTCTACATTCAGCTGTACTTAGGAGATAAGGATTGGTGAGAGTTGTGATTGACATAGGACTTGAGTTTGATAAGGATTAAAGTTTATTTTTTATCCTTATCATACTTAGGGTTGTGAGGGTATAAATACAACCTCAACCCATGCTCATAGCCACGAAATTACAGTTGCAAAATCTGTAAACCTTGCCTCTCCTTCTCTCTTATTAAAATTGATTATAGCTTAAACCTCATTCTAGGGTTTTGATCATAAACCTTCCTCAATCTCTTGCATACGGGTATCCAAGGGATTTAAGCTGTTTTGGGACGATTGTTTAGTCCCTATAGAAGGTTCATAATCATTGTGTTTCAATTGGTACGGCGAAACATCAAGAGAAGCTCTTGTTCTCTTGATTCTGAGCGTTCTCGGACAGAAAGCTTCTGTGCAGATCGGACAGTGTTGTCCGATATCTTACAGCAAAGGGAAAAGTTCTCGGGTAAAGCTATATCTCGGACAACAAAGCAGTTTTAGGCTGTTTTGTTATTTTGGTTCGGATCGGGTTTTTCGACACTTGGTGTTTGGGTATACGTGAAGTACGGCTAGCATTCCGAACGTACTTGTTTGACGTGTTTGTGTGAGCAACCGTAGAGGTGGTTTACTTTAGCCACTTATTTGTTTCATTTGCTTTTGGACGAAGGTTAGTTTTCGCGTTTCCTTTATTATTTATTATTAATTACGTGTTAATCATAATTGCTCAAACTAGATCCATTCCGCTGCGCACTCGTAGTTACATGGTTAACTAGGTATTAAATCCCAACAGTGGCATCACGAGTCATGCTCGTTTGGTGGTTATGGGTTACACGTTTTAAATAAACACGCGAAACCGCATGCATGAAACCTAATTTAGTTATTTGTTTTATTTTTATTTGACAATTAAATTGTGTACTTGTCATTAATTATAAAAAATAACAAGATGGTAATTATTAAAATTAATTGTTAATTAGAAACATATAATTAAAATTAAAGGGTTAATTAGAATACATAAAATAATTAAAAAAATTAATAGTTAATTGTTTTGCCATGATTATTTTATGTGTTATCCGGCTATAAGACTCACTACAATCACGTAATGTGATGCATGGGGCGATTTAGGTACTTGATGAAAACCTAATGAGAGTCTTATGGTTCTTCGTTTGGGGAAGACTCTTCGGGGTCTCGGATTTATATGTTTATTTAATGTCTTATGTTTGTTGTATTTGTTTTCCTAATTGCATTATTGTTACATGTTTTTCAAAACACCTAAATTACATGCAATATGGATAAATACTTATAGAGAAACATGACATTAAAATTGGTCAATATTTTACACGCATAAATACATGCTCATTGTGACCGGTTATGTGTTACGTGGAAAAGTGTTTTATAAAATAAAAGGACCTAAACACTATTGAAACAAGCTTTCATGAAAATAAAAACTGGACGCTATGGACTCATGGGATGTACGGCTCACCCACTAGAACAAACTATAAGGCGGGTATAAGCCGGTGCGCACAGTCACACCTAAAGGATATCCGACTATTGCCTTGCGCTGGTCTGGTCCTGCGCTTGCTTGCGAGTTCGATTGGAGCTACCGTGAACCATCGTAGATCACTACAGTGTCATTACTAAAAGTTTTTAAAAATCGTGCTACAAAGTTGTTTACATGCTTCTTTGTACACATGTTTTACCACATTTATGTGTTATACCCTATGTGAAATTTAAGTGTATGGCAGCCAACTAAGAACACGTGCATTTGATTTGGCTTCTCTGGACAGTCCTAAGGGCCTTGTCAAACCCATGGCAAATTTTTCACGACGGTCAGACCCTGTGTGATATTTGCATGTTCTTGCTTGGTTAACTTAACTCGAGTATGCACGGTCAGACCCTGGACCCGAGGCATAAGATGAGACTAAACATGCTCATGACACTACTACCGTTTTACTAGTGTCTTGAACGGTCTCATAAAGTCTAAGAGTTGCATGTTATGCAATTAACGCTGGTCGCTTACCTCTTGCCCCACTTGTTTACATATTGGACAGTCCTTTTGTAATGAGTGGGAGTACAAGATGGATCTTAGTCTTAATTAGTAATTAATTGGGTAGTTAATTCTATTAAGAATGTAATTATCAAAAATACTAATTGTTTGAACTTTTTAATTGTAGATGACTACCAATGTCGGAAACAATTCGGTACTCAGGAGTTTCTTCGAGAAACACAAACTCACTGGGCCTAACTTCATTGATTGGTACCACCAGTTGCGCATTATCCTATCAGCTGAAGACAAGGAACAATACTTGGAACATCCAATTCCTGCTGCACCTGTTGCAACTCCTGGTCACCAAGTCCCTCCCGATGCTCTTGCAGCTCATGCTGCTTGGGTCAAAGGGTCAAAGGACATTGCTGCCCTTATGCTCATGACTATGGACTTAGAGATCCAACGAAATCTAACTCATCTCGGAGCATATGACATGTTGCAGGAGCTGAAAACCATGTTTTCTCAGCAAGCAGAACAGGAACTTCTTCAAACTGCGCGTGAATTTCACGCGTGCAAGCTTGAGGATGGTCAAAATGTAGGCTCATATGTTCTTAAGATGAAGGGCTACATTGAGAACTTGGAGCGTCTTGGTCACCCCGTGACTGTCAGCTATGGAATAAGCCTGATCTTGATAGGCCTTTCCAAGGAGTATGACAGTTTTGTTCAAAACTTCCACATGCATGGCATGGGGAAGACTGTGAATTCGGTGAATGAACTGCATGCCATGCTTAAACAACATGAGCAAAAACTTCCCAAGAAGGCTGTTTCACCTGCACTTCATAATGTGCGTGCAGGCAAGGTCTAGAAAAACCAAGGTAGAAAACCGCCTAAGGCTGCGAAGGGGAATTATGGTAATGGAAAGAATAAGCTGGCTTATGCTCCCGAGCACAAACCATCTTATGCTCCCAAGAACAGAAATCCTCCACCACCCAAAAACGATAATCCTGCTAAGGACGACCCCTGTCACAAATGTGGTCAGATAGGTCATTGGAAACGGAACTGTCCCGAGCACTTAGCCGAGTTGCAGAAAAAGAAGAGGTTGTCTCAAGAAGCCAACACTTCAGGTATTTTCACTATAGAACTATATTCCCTTCCGAGTAATTCGTGGGTATATGACACTGGTTGTGGTACTCACATTTGTAATAATACTCAGGGTCTAAGGGGAAGTAAGAAGCTGAATCCAGGAGCTTTGAATCTGTACATGGGCAATGGTCAACGTGCAGGAGTCGAAGCTATTGGAAATTATCATTTATGTCTCCCTAGTGGATTAGTTATTGTTTTGAACAATTGTCACTATGCTCCCTCTATCACTAGAGGGATTATTTCAGTTTCTGGTTTGTTTAAAGATGGTTTTGTAAACTGTTTTGATTCGAATAATGCAATTTCAGTTTCTAGGAATAACGTTGTTTATTTTACTGCTACTCCTCGAGGGGATGGCATTTATGAAATTGATATGTCTTGTTCTAAAACAAATGATAGTTCTATGTTTGCTGTTAGCAATAAAAGAGCCAAATTAACTTTGGACTCTACTCTCTTGTGGCATTGTCGTCTTGGACACATAAGCAAGAAACGCATGGAGAAGTTGCAACATGATGGACTTCTCACCTCAACTGACATTAAGTCATTTGAAAAGTGTGTCTCTTGTATGTCTGGGAAGATGGCAAGAAAACCCTATTCACATCAAGTGGAAAGGGCTAAAGATCTACTTGGACTAATACATACTGATGTTTGTGGCCCATTTAGAATCATGTCAAGGCAAGGAGCTAACTACTTTGTCACTTTTACTGACGACTTTAGTCGGTATGGTTATGTTTACCTGTTAAAGCATAAACATGAAGTGTTTGAGACATTTAAAGTGTTTCAAAAGGAAGTAGAAAATCAACTCGGTAAGACCATAAAATCACTACGATCTGACCGTGGAGGTGAATATATGAGTCAAGAATTTTTGGATCATCTTAAGGAGCATGGGATTATTGCCCATCGAACTCCTCCCTACACACCTCAACATAATGGGGTGTCTGAGAGGAGGAATCGAACACTGCTAGACATGGTTCGATCCATGATGAGTCAAACTACTCTTCCAAAGTCCTTTTGGGATTATGCCCTTGAGTCTGCTGCACGCATACTCAACATGGTTCCAACTAAGAAGGTTGAAAAGACACCATACGAAGTATGGCATGGGCAAGCCCCTAAGTTGTCTTACTTAAGAGTCTGGGGTTGTGAAGCTTTGGTTAAACGTGATACGATGACCAAACCTGACAAACTGGAACCCAGATCTATTAAGTGTATCTTTGTAGGATACCCAAAGGAAACGATGGGATATTCCTTCTACTACCCACCTGAGAACAAAGTTATTGTTGCTCGGAATGCTGAGTTCTTTGAGAGTAATCTCTTAGATCAAGAAGCAAGTGGGAGTATAGAAGATCTTGAAATTATTCAAGATGAAGATACAAATCCTTCTAATGACACTGGCTTAGATCATGATGAGGATGATCAAGAAATTGAAGAACCTCAAAGTGATATCAATCCCATTCGTAAGTCCTCTAGGACACGCCGTGCACCAGATCGAATGTGTTTATACGTCGATGCTGAGGAGCATGAGTTAGGGGATCTTGGAGAACCCGCTAACTATAAAGCTGCATTATTGGATCCTGAATTCGAAAAATGGCTTAATGCGATGAATGTGGAGATGCAATCCATGAAAGATAATGATGTCTGGGTATTAGTTGATCTTCCTCCTAACGGTAGAACCGTTGGTAGCAAGTGGCTATTCAAGAAAAAGACTGACATGGATGGCAAAGTACACACCTTTAAAGCTCGTCTTGTAGCAAAGGGCTTCACTCAAACCTACGGGGTTGATTATGAAGAGACCTTTTCTCCTGTAGCAGACATTAGAGCTATAAGGATTCTTATAGCCATAGCCGCGTTCTATGACTATGAGATTTGGCAAATGGATGTCAAAACCGCTTTCCTCAATGGACATCTTTCCGAAGAAGTCTATATGGTACAACCTGAGGGTTTTGTCGATCCTAAATATCCTAACCGAGTATGCAAGCTCAAGCGTTCCATTTATGGACTTAAGCAAGCATCTAGGCAATGGAATAAGCGTTTTGATGATGAGATTAAGAAATTCGGTTTCACTCAGAATCAAGATGAGCCATGTGTATATCACAAAGCCAGTGGGAGTAATGTTACTTTCCTAATTCTATATGTTGATGACATATTGCTCATGGGGAACAATATTCCAATGTTGAAAGGGGTAAAATCCTACCTTGGAAAATGTTTTGCTATGAAAGATTTAGGAGAAGCTGCATATATTCTTGGAATCAAGATCTACCGAGATAGATCTAGACGGTTAATTGGTTTATGTCAAAGTGCTTACATTGAGAAAATCTTGAAAAGATTTCATATGAAGAATTCCAAGCGTGGAACTATCCCAATGCATGAAAGCCCTAAATTGAGTAAGTCACAATGTGCTGTTTCACCAGCTGAAAAGCAACGCATGCAGAATGTTCCTTATGCCTCGGCTATAGGATCAATTATGTATGCTGTGAGATGTACTCGTCCTGATGTTGCGTTCTCTCAGAACATAACAAGCCGATTTCAACAGAGTACTGGTGAACTTCACTGGACTGCTGTTAAAAATATTCTTAAGTATTTACGGAATACTAAGGATATGTTTCTGGTTTATGGTGGTGACGAAAAACGAGAGCTTAGGGTTTCTTGCTACACTGATGCTGGATATCTGACAGATGCTGATGACCTAAAATCTCAGACTGGATATGTTTTCGTTCTAAATGGAGGTGCTGTTGACTGGAAGAGCACAAAGCAAAGTATTTTTGCAACTTCATCTACAGAAGCTGAGTATATAGCTGCTTTTGATGCAGCTAAAGAGGCTGTTTGGATTCGTAAGTTCATTTCTGGGCTTGGTATTATGCCCACAATTGAAGATCCCATTGATATGTATTGTGACAATACTGGAGCCATTACTATAGCTAATGAAAGCGGAGTCACCAAGGGTGCTAGACATTTCCGCGCAAAAGTTCACTATCTTCGAGAAACCATTGAGATGGGTGATGTTAAGATAGCAAAAGTTCATACAGATGACAATCTAGCTGATCCATTTACGAAGGCGTTAGCATTCCCTAAGCATTCTAAATTGACTCGGGGTATTGGTTTGATACCAGCTAGTAGTCTCATGTAAATCTGTATGTTAATTAGTATTTGGATAATTTGGAATTGTAAGACAATTTTATTTTCTGATAAATAAAGATACGAGGTATTTGTTATTTTATTCATATAAAATTTGTTATTCTATATTTGCATGTTTAATCCATGAATGATTTAATCATTCTAAATATCCATTGTCGGTTAGCAATATGGGAATATTGTTTACATAAGGCAAATGTGAGTGTTGGATATATTCTGTGAGAATGAGAATTGTTCTAAGCCAAACTCATATGTGTTCATAAGGGATGCATACTGGATTCCCCAACTTCAAACATTTACTTTTGGATCCATGTCATGAGTAAGATGTTGAAAATGGTCTGTTAAGTCATCCTTAGACTTGAGATGCAAACAAGTTCTGCATGTGTGGATATCACTTTCGTAATTATATGCAAAACGCTGTCCTGAATAAGGTAGTTATAAAAGCTATTTTTCAGAGTGATGTGAAGCAGCATCCACAACACTTGTAGTCAATAAAGGATTTGTTACTCCACTTAGTATGTGCAGAATGATACCATGGCGCCTCTCTAGAATTAATCAGATAATTGTTTGGCCGAACCCAAATGTTAATGCAAGATGAATCTTGGTTACATTTGGTATATCTGAATTGAATTCAATAACGAGAATCTAAATGGTTAAACTATATGGAATGAGTTAGGATCCATATCCATGGTTTAACGGTATCTATAACAAAGGATGATAAAAGCAAGACATAAATGACCATGCTACTGAGAATGTTCTATGAAACTATATCTCAGACACCTCTAGTTAAATAACGAGTGTGAGCGTTGCTAGACGTTTCCGTCGTTGACATTTGTGCAATCAACTCCAACGACCAAGTGGGAGCTGTTAGTTCATGCTCGTAGGAGATAGACAAATGTGACTGAGGTGTGTGAGCCTATTGGGGGCACACACATCAAACACTAAAGCACGTTTTTATACTTCACGGAAAAAAACCTTCTGTTAATAGAATGTTTGGACATGGTGAGAACTAAGACACATATCTCTACTTTGAGCTTATCCCTTGCTGGCTTCAGAAGCTTCTAGAGATAGTTCTAAGTGTCTACATTCAGCTGTACTTAGGAGATAAGGATTGGTGAGAGTTGTGATTGACATAGGACTTGAGTTTGATAAGGATTAAAGTTTATTTTTTATCCTTATCATACTTAGGGTTGTGAGGGTATAAATACAACCTCAACCCATGCTCATAGCCACGAAATTACAGTTGCAAAATCTGTAAACCTTGCCTCTCCTTCTCTCTTATTAAAATTGATTATAGCTTAAACCCCATTCTAGGGTTTTGATCATAAACCTTCCTCAATCTCTTGCATACGGGTATCCAAGGGATTTAAGCTGTTTTGGGACGATTGTTTAGTCCCTATAGAAGGTTCATAATCACTGTGTTTCAATTGGTACGGCGAAACATCAAGAGAAGCTCTTGTTCTCTTGATTCTGAGCGTTCTCGGACAGAAAGCTTCTGTGCAGATCGGACAGTGTTGTCCGATATCTTACAGCAAAGGGAAAAGTTCTCGGGTAAAGCTATATCTCGGACAACAAAGCAGTTTTAGGCTGTTTTGTTATTTTGGTTCGGATCGGGTTTTTCGACACTTGGTGTTTGGGTATACGTGAAGTACGGCTAGCATTCCGAACGTACTTGTTTGACGTGTTTGTGTGAGCAACCGTAGAGGTGGTTTACTTTAGCCACTTATTTGTTTCATTTGCTTTTGGACGAAGGTTAGTTTTCGCGTTTCCTTTATTATTTATTATTAATTACGTGTTAATCATAATTGCTCAAACTAGATCCATTCCGCTGCGCACTCGTAGTTACATGGTTAACTAGGTATTAAATCTCAACAGATATCACTACGGTGGATAAGAATACCCGAATCATAATCCTTCACAAAGAAACCATAAGGGTCAAATGCTACAATAACATGATTATCAACAGAAAAACGACGAATAAAGATAAGATTTTTAATCATGTTAGGTGAGACTAGAGTGTTCTTAAGACGTAAATTGGTATATGTAAAATATGAGTGACCAATCTGAGTAACCGAAAGTACAACACCATTACCAACCATTATGTATATAGAATTATCACAATGTTTAAGAGAAAAGAGATTACCTTGGTTGTTAGTTATGTGCGAAGATGCTCTACTGTCCATATAGTGATTTGGATCAGCAGGAGGTGGTTGGAGAGACATCAAAGAAAACACATAGGCCAAGTCTGTGGGTTGTTGTTGCGCTAAAAACCTTGTAAAATGTGAGGTGTTCTGTCCATATTGCGGCTGTCTAAAAGGAGCTGATCCATATGGTGATGGCTGGTACATAGGTGGTCTGGGAGTTTGCCCAAAGTAGGCTGATCCAGCAGTAGCAAAAGGTCCAACGGCTGTTGGGACATGTCCAACAGTGGGTTGTTGAAGTGGCGCAAAGTTTGTGGGAGCAAAGCCTTGCCATTGAATCACTTGATGTACGATTGGGAGTTGGTGATTCATATTCTGAAATGAAGGTTGCTGAGTTGATGGATCCGAAAATTGCCCAACATAAAAAACTTGTGGACAGTGTGTGAATCCTCGAGCATGACCGAATTGTTGAGGTTGTTGCATCCTAAGTTGATTGTTTGATGTGCCACCACTATTTGTACATGCAAATTGATTATTTCCTGCACCAAGCTTAGAGTTACCAGTTCCCATAGGAGCACCACGTCTATTTTATTTCTATTATTGTTCTAGTATTTCTTTCTATTATTGTCATTATAAGAAACATTGGTGTAGAGGGCTGTGGATGAACTAAGCGATGATTGGGAGATAGATTCAATTCGGGTTTCCCTACTTTCATGAACCGGTAACATATTTTGGCTTTGTAGAACATTGGGAAGGGGTTGGTATTATTAGGGATAACATCGACAATATAGAATATGATGGTGGTAACTGATGTATTATTTGCATAACGAGCTCGATTTCTGAAATAGGTGCATCGACATCTTTAAGAGCATCAACATAATTTTTAAGTTGATGACAATAATCAGTGATCTTCATGTCACCTTTTTTATATTATGAAAAATCTCTTGAAGTTGTAGCGCACGAGCCATTTTATTGTCAAGAAAAAACTTTACAATGTTATCCCACAGGTCTTTGGTGGTACAGTTTTCAATTATAACAATATGCAACAAATGATGATCACAAGTATTACAAATCAAAGTTTGGATTTTTGCATCAATTGAATGCCATTCTTCATCATTAGCACCACACGGTTTTGAATCACCAGTTATATGATTTAGTACTTTGGCACCACGACACACAGTTTTGAATATGTGACACCACATTTTATATTGAGCGCCATCTACACTTAATTTAAATTAAATGATGGTAAAAATTTGTAACTAAGTGTGTGAGGGTAGTAGCGGGTAAAGTAGGTGAACTTGTGGATGCGCTTGTAACATCAGATTTAGGATGAGAAGACATGATGACAATAATAGAAAAAAACAAAAAGAAAACAATAGAAACTAAATAGGAGTGCTCACCGCGGGTAGTGGTACTGATGAAACAAGGTACGGGAAATCCACACATGTTAGACAGTAGCAATGGTGGCCTTAGAGGATGATCGATTAGGCGAAAGCATTGTGGTGGCCGACAAAGGGAGGATCGTTGTTTTTCTTCATATTGATGAGAAACTCTAGGAGGAGCGGCTTGATACCATGTCAACCATCATAATTATATAAATCTCAATCAACGAGATATTATGTATCTATACTACATATAAAAGAGATTAGTATCTCTCTCCTCATTAAATGCTCAATTTTTAAGAGGTATAATCATCCAAGCACAATTTACAAGGTATTAATGCATAAACAAAATCATATTTAAGTAATACAAAATATTAATGCATATGTACAACCTGCACAAGTATACTACATAAGAATAATTAAAACTCATAATTAAAATAATTAATATACCTTATTACCTAAATGTACAATTATTATTACACACTTTACAACAACGAAAAGCTTATATACGTATTAAATACAAATGAGTATAATTAATACAATATTTAATATGCCCCATTACATAAATGTACATAGTTACACAAACATGATGTACAATCCAAACTTTTCCTAGAAAAAAGAAATTAATGATAACATAAATACACTCCAACCCCTTCTATAACAACATAAGGAACATAATGTACAACTCAATCACCAGCTTTTTCTTTTCCAAACAATGTTCACATAACTATCATGATAGATTGACAACAATAAGTTAGATATGTTTTACCTCTAAAACATGATAAATACATAGATCTATAAAAAAAACCTAAAAAGTGGCGGCAACACCAAGATTATGTGACATATTGGCAGAGTCGGTGACGCGAAACCAAATCTATATGAAAAACCTTATTAACATGAGTAATATATACGGTCATTTTTTTAATACACTTAAAAACTTATACCTTTAAAATACCTAATATCAATAAGTAATTTACGATTGTTGTGGTCCTGGTGATGTGGTTTTCTCGAAAGACAATGATAGATTTTTCTGGGACGTGACGACTGTTAAAAACGAATAACCAAAGAACATTTGTTCGTCATAAATTTTATCACAAGTACCCGCCACCGCATCGCGCGGGTACCCTGCTAATTGATCATTACATAAATAGATGTGTACACTCTGGTATATTACAATAAGCTCCTTATACTAGTATACATATGTAATTTACAAATTATATTAGGAGTGGAAATCGAGTCGTGTGCGACATGTTCGGGTTCGCGGATTGACGTGTTATTATAACCTTAACCCAAACATGGCCCATTTATTAATCGTGTGAAGAAACTCAACTTTAACCCACACCTGCATAACACGTGTTACTCGTTTTTGACCCGTTTAACCTGTTTAAGTAATGTCATGCAACAATTTCAATGTGAATTATAATGGTATTTCACTCCTATTAACTACATAACAAACTATATTTAATGTAAATCTAACATAAAATTAAAGTCATATATTTATTTTAGAGGTTTATATATACTTACGGATCCACGTGTCAACCTGTTTAATACTTACTCAACCCAAACACGACCCAATTATTAAACGAGTTATACGAGTAGACCTGTTTTTGACCCAAACCCGTTTATCCTTAACCCATGCCTGTTTGACTTCGTATCGGATTCGTGTCATTTATCGTGTCATGTCAAAAATTGTCACCCCTAAAATATATTACTCCCCCATCCCATATTAATAGTCCAGTTTACTATTTTTAGACGTCCCAAATTAATAGTTCAGTCCAAAAATAGATCAGAAATGTAGATTAAGTTTACCATATCACCCTCACTTGAGGGTATTATTACAAACAGTAAAAAAGTTGTAAATTAATTGGTTAAGGGTAAAATTGTCATTGTGTAAAAATTAAGAGAGAGAAAGCTGAAAAGTGATGTTTTTATAAAACTGCGTGTTTTTTGTGGATGGACTATTATTATGGGATGAAGGATACTAATATTACTTGACAACAAATAATGATATAAATATAAATTCAGGGGTGTTTGTTTGAGCTTATATAGCAGCCGGCTTATGACTTATAAGCTTACTTTTTGTGATTTGTTTTGAAACTTTGCGACTTAGGCTACTGTCACACCCTACCATGGCGGAATATGGGGCGTGGCGTATGGATATCATCACAACAATAGCTGTCTATAGAGAGAACTAAAATTGAAATATCATAAATGGTGACACAAATGTCATGAAAATATCTCAACAATGCAGGAGTCTAGGTAAGTAGGAAAAAGTCCTACTGTAACAACTCACGTGTATTTATGGCGTGTCATCAAAGCATAAGGTAAATGTCCTAATAGATTAACTGACCATAAAGGAAATACCAGAATCAAACATCGGTAATCCAAACATAAGCTCAAAACATGAAAAGTAAATACTGAAGGAAAGGACTAAACAATGTCCAAATAAGCAGAATAATGTAAGAAGTGCATAAAGTCAGAAGTCTGGATAGCTTCCATCCAAATGCACATGCTCACAGAATCCTAAGAGGGTCCTGGTGTACCTGTCGTTAGAACATGAAAAGAACTACGGCTGAGCATATCGCTTAGTGAACGGATATAAAGCATGATAACGAATAACTTAAATGAAGCAGACGATAAAATACTGAAGCTGTAAGACTGATAAGTAAAGTTGTAGCGGAAATCTGTGTAATATCTGTAACGTCTGTTTTATAAATAATAAAACTGAACTGTTATATGTTAAATCTGAAAAACATGCATTTACTGTATTTTAATTGCCAAGAGCTTATATAGGTCATGTGCTGTAGCAACTGCTGCATGAATAAATAGAGGGGTGATCTCGTCATGCTATAGAGGGGTGACCTCTAAATACTGTGCTGGATCGAGGGATCAGCTCCAATGTGAAGGATGTAGAGCACACACCACATTCACCTGATAAACTGTAAACTGATAGCCTAAGATGCATCCATACGCCCCACTAATAATACTGATAAAATGGCCAAGCTAAACTGAGTGGAACGCTGCAGGATATCACTCTCCCGTGGGTGAGTCATGACACCTGTGCCTCAAGTGTCATGGTTACGGTACCTCCGTAACTAGTACTACTGACTGCCATGCTTGTATACAAGGCTCAGGCAATATCTTAGTTATTAAAATAATTTCTGATAATCTTAAACATATACTAGGGAAAAACATTTGGCTACAGACGGGAAATCCTAATCATGCATAGAAGGAAGTCCTTATTGAAGGATGGAAAATCCGTACGACCAATCGAACCGAAAGAGACACATAATAGTAGAGAGATAGAAATACCCATACCTTATGTCCAGTAATAGGCAAAAGATGAACAATGTAAAAACGTACTACTCCGACTTGACGTAAGCTACATGATAAAGGACGTGTATGAGTTGCTTGTTCATGTATAAATTACTTGTTCATGTTTGTCTTGTCTTTCTTTTAGTGTTATACCTTCATGTATTCTTGATTAGTGTATTTCAGGTTTCTTGTGTTATTATCCTTGGTATTTCTGTTATTAGTAACTTTTCAAAATAACGTGTTTCTATAAATAGTAACTTTCTAAAAATAATAACGAGCGACCTAATCAATCTAAGACTATTAGTTTAGACTCATAATTGATCTTTTAACAGTTAGGACGCTATTAATAACTAATAGGTTATAAATAAAATATATTAGATGTAAATGTGCCATTGAAATTTTCTAATGCCTATAACCGTTTACAATTATGTCACAATACTTAAATTGCCGACACACAAAAGGTTATAAAATATAGTTGAAAAAAAAGTTAAGACAAACTATTTGTAGGCTAAGTAACCAAAATGGAATACTGAGTATTAACTTAAGATGTACTGTATATGATTAATATATATATATATATATATATATATATATATATATATATATATATATATATATATATATATATATATATATATATATATATATATATATATATATATATATATATATATATATATATATATATATATGTATATATATATATATATATATATGTATATATATATATATATATATATATATATATACATATATATATATATATATATATATATATATATATATATATATATATATATATATATATATATATATATATATATATATATATATATATATATATATATAACTACAAAATGGAGTACTAGCGCATGAATTTTTTTATGTGCATGAATTACTACAAAATGGAGTGCTGCATATGATTAATATATATATATATATATATATATATATTAACTTAAGATGTACTCAGTATTAACCAGAATGGAGTACTAGCGCATCGATTTTTTTACCTCGAAACTGAAAGTCTGGCGTATCAATATGAACGGAAAACGACAACTCGAACATGAACTCAGCCTTAAAACACAATCGATCTTGTTTGACATGAATATTCGGCCCAGGCCGCCTATTCTTATCTTCGAACGACGGATCCAAAACATGACACAAACACAAGAACAAAGGTAGCATCTGAATGTGAACCGAACAACAAATCGAACTCAAACAGCGAACTAGAACCTCCATCAGATCGATGATACTCATGCATATTTATATATATCCTAAGCAAACACGCCGAGACATCTACCGACCATACCGACCTAAGCCGATCTTTAACCGCGAACCACAATTGAACCACACTCGCACAAGAACAAGTGGCACCGAAACTTGGAGACGTACTCACGTACATGAACAAGACCCGAACTAAATCGATGCAAGCTTGTAAATGGTGTTCTGTGTGGTGAGTGTCGGTTTGTACATAAACGGGAGTCACCATAGCTTTCTTGTATCTTGACTTTTTGGAAGAAGCATATAAGGACGTGGACATACTAATATTTCAAAATGAATAGATTAGAATGGAATAAACGTTTTATTAAAGAAACTCGTTTAATGTCCTTTAATGACTTTTGAAGCTGGCCTCATCTTTAAGGTTGACAATAGATATAAAAGGTTAGTCAAAACTATCATTCATTTAAAAGATACAGATGTTTTGGTTTTATTTTTCGACACTAACAATAGTCATGTATACTTGTTTTTAAATTCTCGTGTTTTAGTTTCTGAATCGTGATAATTATTTTCTGCATAAAAATACATACGTAATAACTATTTCTGACACTTAATAATTATTTTCTGAATATTTTTTTTGTAATATCTAAATAAAGCTGAGACTGCGTGTTTGTAATATTAACGTTTAATTAAAGCTGAGACTACGTGTATTTTATATTCGAGGATTTAAAATACGGGTTTTACAATTCTTCCCCTCTAAAAAAAATAATTCGTCCTCGAATTTAGGATGCGATTATGCTGCGGTTTTACAATTCTCCCTCTCTAAAAGGAAAATTCGTCCTCGAATTAAAGGTAGATTAAGCTGGTGAAGTTCATATAAGCTGAAAGATCATATAAGCTGAAGGACATGTAACTGAAAGGTCAAGAAAACTTAAAGAACATACTGCTGCTGAAAAGTATTAACGTGACATGACTGAAGTGAACATGGAACGTAACATGACTGAAAGAATTTACTGAATTATTGAAGGAAAGATGAGAGGTCCGGATGGACTTCTCTGTTTCAAGTGGTCTCTCGCTCGCAACGGCTCCTTCAAAGGCCTAAACACAATGAAAATCTTGGTCCAAATGACCCTGTCATGACGATGCTGATTAGTTTCTGGTTCCATACTTGGGATGGATTTTCTGGATCAGATCGACTGAATAAAATATAACATGTAGGATACATGAACGATATAACATTAAAGAAAGACATTTATATCTCTGAGCAAGGATACTGAAAACATACTGGGACGTAATACGTGAACAATTGTGAACGTGATACGTGAGCAATTGTGAACGTAATTCGCGAGCACATGGTATACGTGGTGCATGGAATATATCGTGAACGTATGCTGACTGGGGAGGTAATGCCAAACGATACGACATGAGACGTGAACGTCTGCCTGGATATGGGAAAGCTTTACTAAACTTGAGTCTGGTTTCTTAAGCTTTCTGTGACCATATACAGTAAAAAGTTGTGAAAGGTGTATCGTGAGATGGAACACGAACCTGAACGTGAACAATATCATGAACGCGAACGTAGGAGCGAATCATGAGATAGACCTCATATGAACAAAAATCATAACTGTGTACGTGAGATGTAAACGTGAGAGTAAGTGTAAACGTGAAGATGAACACAAGCGTGAGCGAAATTCACGGACGTGAATTTCTATCTGACATGACTGTTGATGGAATACCGAGAAATCGTACGATTTATTGTCGAATTTTCTACAGATCTGCTACTGCATAATCCTTTCGGATGAAAGGAAACGTATAAGCTGGGTTAAATAGTCTACTAAGACTTAGGTAGTATCATACTTCTCTTGAGTCTGTGGTAACTGATAATAACTTCCATGAAATCCTGTCTCATTTCTGTTCAGAAATTCTAAGGGTTGTAGTAACTTACTAGTATATCGGTGTTCTATCTTGAACCTGCGGTATGTCAGGCATCTAGATAAGAACGTAGCTGCATCGATTGTGTTATATTGCTTCTATCAAAATTCTGTCTAGAATTGTGGAACATCTGGTGGAATCTGAGTGAGTAGTCATGAAATAATTATGAGTCTCGGTAAATTAGATCTCTCCTAGGGTAGGATCTTATGGAATAAAAAATTTTAGTGTAGGTCCTCTCCTTTATGTGCAAGCTTAGTCATGGAAAGCTAATCGTGAGAACTGTCAGCAATTTCTACGGTAGTAGTCAACTAAGTTCGATAAACTTGTACTCTAGTCACAGACGACGGTCTTGACCAATCTTGAATTGGCCTTCGCCTTCGCATGATTTCTGAAATTTCTTTCTGCTGAAAAAGGGTGACTCAGAAATGCCACTTTGTTCATCTGGAACTCATATCTGAAAAGTTGCGCATATAATTTTCTCCTATCGGAGAATCTACGAAATCGTGAAAAGAAAATTCCCATGTATTCCTCTAGAATTTAGCAGATCAGGATGTTATCGATAATTATACTGGCGAACTTGTTTAAGCATTCGTGGGAAAATATTGATTCATAAATTTCGTAATATAGCTGGAGCATTATAAATCAATATTTTAGAGAGACTATAACATGTGCAATAGCAGTCTGGAAAACATCATGTTCTTTCTCTCACCACTGATGGTGGTATGATCGTGAATTGCTCGAAAGAAATGTTTAAGACATCGTATCACATCAGGTAATCTTTTATACGTGGAATGAATATCGATTAAGAATGGTGATCTGGTAAGTTTTCCGGTGTTCGATACACTATCTCATGTTACCGACCTTCTTCCTGA
This sequence comes from Glebionis coronaria, assembly GCA_025667525.1. NCBI lineage: Eukaryota > Viridiplantae > Streptophyta > Magnoliopsida > Asterales > Asteraceae > Glebionis > Glebionis coronaria. The sequence continues at coordinate 356,192,250 of CM046879.1, forward strand.
TAGACCGAAACGGTGCACCTTCTGGTAGTGTGCTAGGGCGATTAAAGCCTCGTTCCGGTAACTCTTGCAGCTAATCTGCAACTCTTTTAACTCAGCTGAAACCCTGCGCTAAAGAGTTCTGAAAATAGGTTCTGTCCTTGAGACAAGCTCGATGTTAAACTTCGTCTCATGGTTAAGGAGGAATTTCTGGAAAACTTTCTGGAATTACATCTAGAAATTTGGGATAATCTGCTGATCATGAATTTAAAGAACTTCAGAACTGAATTTATAACTGGCAGTCAAAAGTCTTCGTAGTTTGGACTGGTGAGACACGCGCTTGTAAAGCAAAAACCATTTGTACTGATTTTTCTGATAGAAAATAAAATGAATATATTCAGCAGATAGTAAAACGAATCTCGTCTTCAACTGGAAGGAAAAACCTTATAAATATGGTGATACTGTGGAGTCTTTTCTGGCTGAGAGGCAGGTAACTACCTGATTTAAGATAAAGCTGACATAGGAACACGTGAAGTAAACATGGCGACTTTTCACTGAATGTGTTTGTCTGTAATCTCATAGAATGCATACTGCGTGCTTAACCTGAATAATACTCTAGTAGTGGTGACTGGATTTTTAATGATCTGATTCGCGCATGGCATAATAGAACGGGTATACCCCTTCTTGAAGGGTAACCTGAATTACTGAGGGCCTGGTTTAGAAAAACGTACTGGAGTTATGAGTTATGACCCGTATTTTGAGAAGAGATTCGTATGACGTGTACTATGACTGATGTCCTGATATGTGTCTTCTGAAATGATACCTGAGACCTATGTCTTGGTTGATGTCTTGACACGTGTTTTAGTAGATGAATCTGAACAAGGCTGAAATTTTTTGGTAACTACTAAGGTTGGCGGACCGGTTAGACTGATGACCTCTGCATCTTTGGACACGTCCGTTCTGGAGTTCCGATGGTTACTGACTGATTAATATAAGCATGGTGGTTGTCATTACCGTTTTGTCTGTCAGTTTCATGACGGTCATTATTACGACCGTGATTCCTGTAACTATCCTGCTGAGTGGCCGACTGGGTACCGGTTCCCACTCTTCTGAATGAAAGGTTAGCTGAGTGAAGTGTGACATCTAGCTGAGAAGGTAAAATCATGGAATGGGATGGTAGCGTTTGATGGTTGAAGTATATTCTTGTTAGAAATTTCAAATTTTTAGTTTCCGTTCTTGCTCTTGAAGAGTCTTCATAGTATAAACAGTATCACCATCTTGGGGAATCTCCAAAGAATCAGCAGCATCAGTATTCGTGAGGTCTCCAAAATATTAGCAGCAACGGTATCTGGTAAATCTTCAACTCTCGAGCAGCATCAGCATCTGCTAGAATATCGAAAATTGGAAATACCTGAGATGATTAAGGATTGTTTACAATACACATGGAGTAAGGTACATGGAGTACACCTGGACTATTGCGCATGGGTACATAATGAATATTGCACATGGAGCATATCTGAGGTACTATATGTGGAGTACACATGAAATATTATGCATGGGGTATAACTGAAAATTTTGCTGATTGACATGATCAAAAGGAGAATAGTTTGATTTAAACGGACAGCAAACTGAACTGAAAGGAGTAACATGATAGGCTGACAATTCCTGTGTAGACTTAATGTTGGTTGTATAGAGAGCTCAAAAGTACAATTTAATCGAAGTTCCAACAATGATCAGCATGAAACATGATTAATAAACGCCAATCATGATTTATCATGAAAACGGGATTTTATTGTAATTCGTCTGTATTTTAGCATGAAAGCATCATCACCTTGCTTAAACATAATCATCATAAAGAGGCATGAAACTGCATCAGCATGAAAGCGGCATCAACATGAGATTGTGAGAACTTGATTGTTACGAAGAACATGAAAAGATAATCAACTGAGTTTTAACATCAATTGGTGTGGATGGCTTTGGTTCAATCCACATAATACAAAGGAGAAAACATGTGACTAAGTATGGGCGATTCTGGTTCGGTCCATACTTGTCAAAATTTTATGAAAACTGTCATGTATTAAAATCTAGAACTAAATGTGGATGGCTGTTGTCTAATCCATACTAGTCAAACTTCAATAAAATATCATGATATGAACAAGGTGAACGTCTATGGTTCGGTTCACAAAACAACATTCGACTAAAAGCATGAAAATTTGACCTGAATAATGGTGAACGTTTATGGCTGGTTCACTAAGTAATATTCGACTGAAAACATGAATCTGACATGATTATGGGTAAACGCATATGAGTAGGTTTACCAATGCAAAATCTGAACGGGCAAGGGTGAACGCCTATGGGTCGGTTCACCAAAACAAAATTCGAATGAAAAGCACATGCGAATAAATATGGCCAGTCTTGTACCAACCTTTTACTTAGTCAAAAGTTTTAAGAAAACTGACTGATAAAAGAAGAAAACTGACTGATAAATGCATGAGAAACATGAAAGATAACAACACCAGAATCTGGGAAGTTCCTGGTGACTACCCACTAGTCACAGGTCAAGTTTTAGAGCCTACAGGTCGAACCTATAGCTCTGATACCATAATTGTAACACCCCACTTGGATAAGTGGACCATTACGTGTATTTATGGCGTGTCATCAAAGCATAAGGTAAATGTCCTAATAGATTAACTGACCATAAAGGAAATACCGGGATCAAACATCAGTAATCCAAACATAAGCTCAAAACATGAAAAGTAAATACTGAAGGAAAGGACTAAACAATGTCCAAATAAGCAGAATAATGTAAGAAGTGCATAAAGTCAGAAGTCTGGATAGCTTCCATCCAAATGCACATGCTCATAGAATCCTAAGAGGGTCCTGGTGTACCTGCCGTTAAAACATGAAAAGAACTACGGGTGAGCATATCGCTTAGTGAACGGATATAAAGCATGATAAGGAAAAACTGAAATGAAGCGGACGATAAAATACTGAAGCTGTAAGACTGATAAGTAAAGTTGCAGCGGAAATCTGTGTAATATCTATAAAGTCTGTTTTATAAATAATAAAACTGAATTGTTATCTGTTAAATCTGAAAAAAAATGCATTTACTCTATTTTAATTGCCAAGAGCTTATATAGGTCATGTACGGTAACAACTGCTGCATGAATAAATAGAGGGGTGACCTCGTCATGCTGTAGAGGGTTGACCTCTAAATATTGTGCTGGGTGGAGGGATCAGTTCCAATGTGAAGGATGTAGAGCACACACCACATTCACCTGATAAATTGTAAACTGATAGCCTAGGATGCATCCATACGCTCCACTAATAATACTGATAAAATGGCCAAGGTAAACTGAGTGGAACGCTGCGGGATATCACTCTCCCGCAGGTGAGTCATGACACCGGTGCCTCAAGTGTCATGGTTACGGTACCTCCGTAACTAGTACTACTGACTGTCATACTTGTATATAAGGCTCAGGCAATATCTTAGTTATTAAAATATTTTCTGATAATCTTAAACATATACTGGGGAAAAACATTTGGCTGCAGAGGGGAAATCCTAATCATGCATAGAAGAAAGTCCTTACTGAATGATGGAAAATCTGTACGACCAATCGAACCGAAAGAGACACATAATAGTAGAGAGATAGAAATACCCGTACCTTATGGCCAGTAATCGGTAAAAGATGAACAATGTAAAAACGTACTACTCTGACTTGACGTAAGCTACATGATAAAGGACGTGTATGAGTTGCTTGTTCATGTATAAATTACTTGTTCATGTTTGTCTTGTCTTTCTTTTAGTGTTATACCTTCATGTATTCCTGATTAGTGTATTTCAGGTTTCTTGTGTTATTATCCTTGGTATTTCAGTTATTAGTAACTTTTTAAAAATAACATGTTTCTATAAATAGTAACTTTCCAAAATAAATAAGGAGTGACATAATCAATCTAAGACTATTAGTTTAAACTCATAATTGATCTTTTAACAGTTAACACACTATTAATAACTAATAGGTTATAAATAAAATATATTAGATGTAAATGTGACATGGAAAGTTTCTAATGCCTATAACCGTTTACAATTATGTAACAATACTTAAATTACCGACACACAAAAGGTTATAAAATATAGTTAAAAAAAAGTTAAGACAAAATTTTTGTAGGCTAAGTAACCAAAATGGAATACTGAGTATTAACTTAAGATGTACTGTATATGATTATATATATATATATATATATATATATATATATATATATATATATATATATATATATATATATATATATATATATATATATATATATATATATATATATTACTACAAAATGGAGTACTAGCGCATGAATTTTTTTATGCGCATGAATTACTACAAAATGGAGTACTGAATATGATTAATATATATATATATATATATATATATATATATATATATATATATATATATATATTAACTTAAGATGTACTGAGTATTAACCAAAATGGAGTACTAGCGCATGGATTTTTTTACCTCGAAACTGAAAGTCTGGCGTATCAATATGAACGGAAAATGACAACTCGAACATGAACCCAGCCTTAAAACACAATCGATCTTGTTTGACATGAATATTCGGCCCAGGCCGCCTATTCTTATCTTCGAACGACGGATCCAAAACATGACACAAGAACAAAGGTCGCATCTGAATGTGAACAGAACAAGAAATCGAACTCGAACAGCGAACTAGAACCTCCATCAGATCGATGATACTCATGCATATTTATATATATCCTGAACAAACACGCCGAGACATCTACCGACCTAAGCCGATCTTTAGCCGCGAACCACAATCGAACCACACTCGCACAAGAACAAGTGGCACCAAAACTTGGAGGCATACTCACGTACGTGAACAAGACCCGAACTAAATCGATGCAAGCTTGTAAATGGTGTTATGTGTGGTGAGTGTCGGTTTGTACATAAACGGGAGTCACCATAGCTTTCTTGTATCTTGACTTTTTGGAAGAAGCATATAAGGACGTGGACATACTAATATTTCAAAATGAATAGATTAGAATGGAATAAACGTTTTATTAAAGAAACTCGTTTAATGTCCTTTAATGACTTTTGAAGCTGGCCTCATCTTTAAGGTTGACAATAGATATAAAAGGTTAGTCAAAACTATCATTCGTTTAAAAGATACAGATGTTTTGGTTTTATTTTTCGACACTAACAATAGTCATGTATACTTGTTTTTAAATTCTAGTGTTTTAGTTTCTAAATCGTGATAATTATTTTCTGCATAAAAATACATACGTAATACCTATTTCTGACACTTAATAATTATTTTCTGAATTTTTTTTTGTAATATCTAAATAAAGCTGAGACTGCGTGTTTTTAATATTAACGTTTGATTAAAGCTGAGACTACGTGTATTTTATATTCGAGGATTTAAAATACGGGTTTTACACCTACCGCTTACCCGAGACAAACAAATAACATAAACAATACAACATATAGGTGTCCAAGTATCACATATTCAAACAATGAAAGAAAACTAAGAGAAAGGGATTCCTCCTAATGCAATCCTAGCAACCTCTAAACTCTAACCACTACTAACATTACCCTTCATAACTACCTCACCAGAAAAATGACACTAAAATCTGTCAACATAAAGTTGGTGAGAACATAGGTTTAAGTTATCTAAAATATCATACGAACTTTGTCATCCTCTGTAAATAAGTTGAAGAAAACAAGTTAAAGCAATGGACTATAAATTGATATTCATGTTACACACACTACAAACATAACATACCATAACAATTAAGTACACAAAATAAGAACAAATGCACCTTCACCTATCCGGATATTTCCCACACCCAGTATGGAAGTTGAACCCATATCCCCGTCGAGATATCTTGCCTCCGAGAAGATGATGTACATGTACTCAGAACATATGTACTCAGAACGCATAATAGAACATATAACATATCACAAAAGTGGGCATATCACATAATAGCACATTAAGTCCACACGTTTGAAAAACATATTATCAAAATATTTTAAAGAACATAGTACTAAGACATTTAAAAATATTAAAGGTGTCATCTCGATCCCATGCTGGAAAAACATTTATAAACTTAGTAAAAATGGGACTATGAACTCACCTGATTGAGCTTCTCCGAATATCCCGCGTACTAGCAAAAGCTAAACAAATAAATGTATAACATCAAGACATGAACCAAATGCTAAAATGGTTCATCAATCTATGATGGACATCTAACCTTCTCCAATATACATACCCCATTTATATGTTCTAGGCATCCCAATATCCCTCTCTACCAAGTCTTAAACTTAGTCAAGTTCGATACCTATCCCGTTTACTTTTTACTCAAAACAGTCCCGATTTTTAGTCCCCAAACTATGAGTCAAACACCTACCTAACCATACCCATTATTTCTATAAAGAAAACCCTATGCCCTTACATGTGTTAGCTAACTCCTCTTTTTTGATCCAACCTTAAAGCTACTGTTAAGTCCACGATATACATGTATATACTTTTGTCTGTCTAGATTGTAGAAACTAGAAGGTGTGGTATAGTTTCTAGTTAATTTTCAAAAGGGAAGTGATATGCACACCACATAAAGTGATATGCACACCACAAAAATGCATATATGATGTTGTACCATATTTATCACACATGTGATTTTGTGGTATGCACATCACTTTGTGTGGTGTGCATATCAACTCTCTTTTCAAAACATTTCGTTTAATCCTCAGGTCGCGGTTCCTTAAATACCCTTGCGGTTCTTTATCAATAAAGGACCGTGGGATCAATAAGGAAGCACCGACAGTGGATGCCAAATATTGATACATTATAAACCTTGACAATCATTTGTATCAAATTCTTGATTAAGCTTGACTAGATATGAGATGTGTTTGTCATAGAAGTAAACAACAAGTAAGTAAACACACAAACACATTAAATCAAGAGTACATCAAGCAATAGTCTAAACATTAAGCACACACGTACTAAGCCATAACTTTTCCGCAACTAAGATGTTTAGACTAAGGGATGCACACTTAACAATAATCTAAACATGAAGCACACACGTACTAAGCCTTAGCTTTTCCGCAACTTAGATGTTTAGATTATGTGATGCACACAACAACATACAACAAGTACATCAAATCAAGAGTACATCAAGCAATAGTCTAAACACTAAGCATACACGTACTAAGCCTTAGCTTTTCTGCAACTAAGATGTTTAGACAAAAGGATGCACACTTGACCATAATCTAAACACGAAACACACACGTACTAAGCTTTAGCTTTTCCGCAACGTAGATGTTTAGATTATGAGATGCACACAAATACACACAACACAAGTATGCAACTATAAAAGTAAAGACTAAGAAGTAAAGACATAAATGTAAAGGAAAGTACCGACACGATGATTTATAGTGGTTCGGTCACGAAGCTCCTCTTCGCCCTACTCCACTCCGCGAGTACACCTTACTCGAGAGCTACGTCACTAGTCAACAAACTCCTTAAGGTGGAGAAACCATACACAACGTCGCTTATCTAATTTCCGACTCTAAGCTAAAAGTCGAGTCCTAATCTTAGCTAGGACCAATCTACACAACGTCGCCCACTTCACCATTTTACGACACAAGGCTAGATGTCAAGTTCTAATAGAAAGGTAGAACCAATCTTCACAACGTTGCCTACTTCACCATTTAATGACACAAGGCTAGGTGTCGAGTTCTAATCGAAAGGTAGAACCAATCTTCACGACTCTTCAATTTGAAGCTAAGTGAGAACTTCACTAGACACAACTACATCACTTTATAGTTTAGTGAGAACTCAAAAGACACAACCACATCACTTTATAGTTTAGTGAGAACTCACAACTCTTCACTTTGAAGCTAAGTGAGAACTTCACAAGACACAACCACATCACTTTATAGTTTAGTGAGAACTCACAACTCATACCTATTACAACTCAATAAAACACATATCCAAGTATACACATGTAACTTGGATCTACACAACACAAATCCAAGTATACACATATACAATGGATTTACACAATACTTAATCCAAGTATTCATAAATATAATGGATTAACACAACTAATCCAAGTATTCACAAATACATTGGATCTACACAACATTGATGCAAGTATACACATATACATTGGATCTACACAAGACACAAATAAAAATGATGAACATGACTAGATCTAAGAGAGGATGATCTTCATCAAGACTTCATCTTTAATCACATCACAAGTGTGTGAGTGATCTTCTCTTTGCACTTAAGAGGATGAGAGGATTGAAGGAGAGAATCACATCTTAAAGAAAGATTAATCTAAACTAACTAATCAAGGAGTTTAAAGATGTTTTTGAAGAAACTATGCAAAAAGGATTTAAAGAAAAGCTGTAAATGATCCACTATTTATAGGGCAAGAGTGCAACGGCTATAAACACTCGTGGTGCCTTAATTGTCTCCACGAATCCTTATCAATAAGGATCTGCGGGTCTATTTAAGGGACTTCGGGCTTGGAGTCCGTTCATTTTTGTCCTTTAGTGGGGAAATGCCATCTAGGGTAGTTTATAACCTCAAAATATATTCTTTTGGCATATGATATATGCAAAATTCAAATTTCCATTTTCTTTTTAATAAAACATTTTCTTAAAAATAAAGTTTATTAAAATCTTTTGTCACATTTGATTAATGTGAGTTTTAAGAAAATATTAATCCTTGATAACTTAGTTAGGTTAATAACATGTTTATTCATACCTTGAGTGATTCATGCCGAATGCGATCTTGGAAGTGTCGAGAGAAGTATACAAATGTATTCTTGAGTGATTACGAGTACCTTAACATTTTACATAATGTATTGCGAATTATACGTTTGTCTTCACCAAAAAACAAAGAGATTATATTGACAAAACATCATAATGTTTGCACTAACACAGATTTTACTGATTTTGAACATATAAAAAATTTGTTATGATCAGAGGATCTTCCACTATACCAATCGACTAGCCCTTATTCAGATGTCTTATATAACATATAAACTAACTCTCATATTCGTTTGAAAGTCCAATTGTACTCCTAAGTACCATAACCACCTTAAAACATTAAATTAAACCAGACTGGTTTCAAAACTGTTTTGACCTCCGACTGTTGTAACCTGTTTTTGACCTACTTCTTGACCTCCAATGTAGTCTTTGTTTCTTGCATTCAAAATCCAACTCAAATACCTTTTCAGAGGTACTTGGATCGCACCATGAAAGTTCCTAGAACTCTAGATATGATCAAAATAATAAACCTAAAATTCTGCCCAGTTTTTAATTACGAATTTAATTAAATAAACCTAATTAATTACCCAATAATAAATTTTTTACAATCGCTAATTTACCTAATCATTATAATAACATTAAATCTCATATTTTATTTTTTTCCTAACCCTAAATCCATCATAATTTGATTATGAAAGCATTAAAAACAAATTAATTAAAAAGGGATTTAAAATTTTACCTTAAATTTAAAAGAACAAGATTTTTGATGAAGAACACTAAATCCTCCATGTTTGTGTCGTGTGTTTTATTTCTCCAGGGTAATTATGATGGTTTTTGGTAAATAAAATCCTTTTATATTTTCCCTAGACAAATCATAGCCCAAGTACAAAGTCCGGTTTCCTTTTCCCATTTTCCCCCTTCTTTCTTGCGTTTACACCAACTCCCCTCCACTTCTTTTTTATTAATTATTAATATATTACTAATAATACCTTAATTTACCTTATTTTATTTCAGCTCCTAATGCATCCAAAACCTCAAAACCGTAAAACTAGTCAGTTCCGCGTATACCGTAAAAGACGTAAAAATATACGTTTTTATAAAAACTCTTACAATATGAAATAAAATAAATAACTAAGTCCTAAATGACTTAAAACCATCTTGAAAAATATTCCCGTGACTAATTACCTTATCCGAGACCTCAAAATGCTAAACCCTAAATCGTAAAAATACGATTTACTATAATACATATACGTACACATAACATAATACCCCGTTTTGGTAAATGGAATGACACGCGTGATTATGGCATGTCATCAAAGCATACAAGAAAAATGTCTTAAAACATTACATGACCATAAAAGAAAATACCGGAAATAAACATCGGTACCCCAAAGTATAAGCTCAACACACACAAACATAAGTACTATATAGGAAAAGGACTAAACAATGTCCATGGAAATAATTATCAAAATGTATGATCAAATGCATAAAGTAGAGAAGGCTAGAAAGCTTCCAATCCATATGCACGTACGCTTAAAGTCTACGAGCGCCCTTGAGTACCTACCTTTTGGGAACATGAAAGGAAAACGGCTGAGCATAACGCTCAGTGCACGGATATACAAGTATGACATGGAATAACGTAAGCATAAAAGACTAATAGCAGCGGAATATCATAAGTTCTAAGTAATCAGGATTAATGTTCATAAAACTGGTTTTATAGTTTGAAAAGACTTATATTTCTATGAAAATCTGTTTAATTAGCCAAATAGCCCATATAGGTCATGAGGTTCCACCATGCATGAATACTTGGAGGGGAGACCTCGTCATGCAATTACAGGGGTTGCCTCTAATTAATTAGTCTGGGTAGGAGGGATCAACTCCTAGTGAAGGATGCAAGGCACACATGGTATTCACTCTGATAATACTACTAACATGTAACTAGAATGCACCCATACGCCCCGCATGATAATATAATATAATGGCCAAAACTAAAAAGGGACGCCACGAGCAATCACTTCGCCGTGGGGAAGTCATAACACTGGTGCCTCTACTGTTATGGTTATGGTACCTCCATAACTAGGTGACACTGGTCATGCATGTATATGGCTTAGGCTCTCAATCTAACATAAGTATCAAACATATAAAACAAATACTGGGAAAACAGTTGGCTGCAGACGGGGAATCCTAATAGGAAAGAATGTCCATTCTGAAAGGACGGGAAATCCGTACCTTATGTCCAGTGAACGAAGAAGACGAACGGAAGAGAGTCCTACTACGATCTCACTAATGCTACATAAATAGTATACGTGTATAAGTATTCTGATTACTGAGTACGTAACTGATTGTATATTGTGTCTTAACTTGTTTTATATGTTCATGTCTTGTTTTACTGATTTTAACGTTATACTGTGTGTATCATGTATTCTGTATATCTTGATTAAGTATTACTTGTATTTCTTGTATTATTATACTTGTTGTGTAATAATAAGTAACTTTCTAAAAATAGCAGGTTTCCTAAAATAGAAAGTTTCCAAAAATAGAAAGTTTCCAAAAACAGATTAACTTCTTAAAATAGATCAGTTTCTAAAAATAGAAAGTTTCCAAAAATAGTAAGTTTCCTGAATTAGAAAGTTTCCATATTTAGAATTAAGCTGAATTAATATTATAAGTCATGTAGTTATAGTATTGTTTATTAATAATATCCTGTTAATTAAATAAACTATAGGTTATACGATTTAATTAAATATAAGCCTGATTTAATTAAATTAAAGTGTATAAAAATACTTAGGTTAAAACATGTATTAATACTACATTAATAATAACCTAAGTCATAATTATTAACTAATTATATTTCATGTCTTAATAAATTAATTAATACTATAGTCTAATTTAAATAATTAAATACTTAGGTTATAACATGTATTATTAAATACATAATAATTAAGCTAAGTTCATGTTTTAACAAAATTAATTATATGCCATGTTAAATTAATTTAATTAACTTGTAAACTTATATTCTTGTAAAAATTAATTAAGCTTGTAAAATTTAGCCATGAACCGGACCCGTATAATTAATTAAACATGTCGTGAACCAAACCTATAAAAACCCGTGAACCGGTACGAACCAAGCACCCCTAAAACAGTGGCAAACCGGCCGAGTCGGTTGCCCCTGCTTTTGTTACGCTGCCACTAGCTGCTGCCGTTGGTCTTTGCCTCTCAGTTAGCCGCTGCTAAAAGTGGAGTTCCCACCGGCTGTGTGCCGGTGGTTACCCGCTGCTACGCGCCGTTTCCCCCTGCCAGACCAAGTCTACCACCGGCTGTGTGCCGGTGATGGGGTTGTTGTGTGCTGTTGTAACCCAAACCAACCACAAGGACATCCCCGACGCAATTCGGGGGTGCCTTGTCCTGTTGTCGACCGAACCCCAACACCACCGAGACATATGTCTCGGTTGGTGGTGCAAACCAAACGATGCCGAGAGCCATGGGGCTCTCAGTTTGTGTGGCTGCCGAAACAACCAACCCGAAACAACCCTTAATCTTTATCCCTTGATCCCATGACATGTTTTTATCCATGTTTTTATTTAATTACATGTTCATGTGATGATTAATTAAAGAAAAGAAAAAATAAAAGGGTTTACGGATTTACCAATGCGTGAAAAGATTAAGGAAAATAACACGAACACGATCTATGATTTGCTTAGCTAAAAATCAATCCAATCACCCTTGTGTGGGGATGTATGCTAATAACTGATTTTCAATAAGAAAAATGTCTTCGTTTCTAATCGAATTGATCCGGTTAAAAGTGTGACTCATTCGTTCTCGGTGAATAAAAAAAGAAAATGTCGTTGTCTATATCTACTTAAAAAGTAAATGCGGAAAATATTAAAAATAACTAGATACAAATGACTAATAATAAAGAAACAAGGCAAATGTTAATACGAAAAATAAAACGAAACAATTAATAAAAATAAAACTGACAATAAAAATAAACTTTCAAATTAAAAATAAAACTTACTTAATAAAAATAAAGGAAATTGGATTATAACGCTACTTTAAAAAGAAACGAAACAAATATTAAATCGGGCACTTAATAAAAATTAAAACTAAAACTTTTCGATAAAATACTAATACTAAAATTAACGGAAAAATATAACTAAAAATAACTGACTTTCAGAATAAAAATTAAAACGACTTTCGGATAAAACTAAATCGAATACGGAGCAGTTGCTTAACAAAAAGAGACATGTCTCCCATGGGGAGACATTAAAATTGGCGGGAAAAGAAACAAGCTAGCAAGTATGCATGTCAAATTCTACTTCGGAATGATAGTTTGTTTTTTTACTTCGGAATTCTTTAATATACTAACTTCGGAACTTTTTTTTCTTACTTCGGAAACATTAATTGAACTACTTCAGAATATTAACTTTAATATCTTCGGAATATTTTAAAGATGAACTTCGGAAAAACATAAAGAAAGAACTTCGGAATATTAAAAATCTTAAGCACTTCGGAATATTTCGAAAAAGAACTTCGGGATAATTTTTAAAGCTAACTTCGGAATAAACAAAAACCCTCGGGACAACTTCGCAATAATCACAAGAATTCCGAATCCCGATCCTAAATTCTAGGAAACCAAAAATAAGCCAAATAATCTAAGAAATAAGCTAATCAAAACGCCAAGTAAGATCTAACAATCACTAAATCAACCAAATCAACAAACTTTATTCAATAAAAATCACTAAAACTATAAAACCCACTTAAATAATTAAAACCAAATCAACCAAAACTATCAAATAATCAATAATCCAATAAGCAAACAAGCATAAAGATTAAACAATCAAGAAAGGTAGAATGAGATTAATGTAAAAAGCTTGAAATTAAAGATTAAGATTCAACACAAATTAAAAACTTACATGATAAACTTAAAGAAAGTAGACAAGTATGTAAAGACAATATTTAAAGACTTGAAAACAATAAAAATAAAGTGGAGAACTATATGAAATAGCTAACACCCTTCCTAATGACATAAGGAAGGTATTTATAGGAGGAAATGGAAGGAGCGTGTTGCTTCCTTCTTTCTTTCTCGTCTTTTCGTCTTTTAAATTCTTCGTCTTTCTCGACGTTGTCTCGGGATTTGTCGATATGAAATGAACTCGTCTTTATAATTTTCTTCTTTTATTAGACTTGGTTCTTCGACTTCGTTAAACTTTCGTCTTTAGACTTTTTCTTTGATAAACCTTCAGAATAGGCCTTTGACTTCCGTTCTTTTTGCACTCTTGATCTTTTGACTTCGTCTTTTGTCTTTTTCTTCGATAAAAACCCGTGAATGCCCGTGTTTTCTTCCCTTTTCACATTTTGGTCCAAAATCACAACAAAAACACAAACCACGCATAATTCCGACTTTTACGACAATAAATACACGTTTAGGCTTGGTTATTATTATAATTAAGTGGTAAAAGGATGAGTGTTTTCACACCTATCAAATCTCCTACACTTGACCATTGCAATGCCCTCATGCAATGCATTAATTACAAAGCATGATTTACATTTTCCATCATAATTAACCCACTTTGGCCTTTATTAAACATAAGACATTAAGGAAACTATAAGATAAAAAATTACAAAATATTTGAAGGAAGAAAACAAGTAAAGAGATCGAAGACCTACATTAGGGCTTTGGTTTGTCATGAATGTTTATCACCCTCAACTTTCACGTTCCCCAAACCAAGCTTAAAAACGAGATCATTGTTATTATAAGTTAGCAAACTAACACAAACTCATGTGGCCTAATTATTCACTTAGACTCCCTTATTCCTAGTTGTATCTCTTATATTTTATTATTGTCTTGAATGATCACGAGGATGCATTGTTGACTTATTTCGATAGTTTATTTAGGCCGAAAATAAAGTAGGACGATTTAGTCAATAGTTAGCTAAAGGACAAAATCTTTTAACACTGCTTCTCGAGACCTCATAAAGTTCATATCTTGGCATAACTCGTTTCACGATTTGAGACCTTTCTCGGATCGATATTTGGCATTGACTTCATACTTCGAATCTTGAAAGACGTTCATGAAATAATGGTCTTCTTGCTAGGGCCTTTTCGGATAGATTTCTCCATGATCTTTAGGGGAGTATTTGCTTTTCGTCGTGTGTCTCGATCCTTCATATTGATTTTTGATTAATGATTCTTCACATCACTTTGGATCTTTAGCAACAAAATGTAGCCCTCATGCCTTGTTAGGGCCTTTTCGGACTCGTCAATCTTCGCATCCCGCTTCAATAAGTTATGCCTTGGCTATGAACTCTAATTAATACCGAACAACTTTTAAACGATCTTGGGCTAGAAGCTAAGTAAATTTTCAAATCGTACAACCTTACTTATTGCAATTAAATTTATTAACAGGCGATGGGAGAAAAAGCTCATAATTAACTCACATATTCATGAAAGAATACCAAACTTATAATTGACTCTATCATCTCTCGTTCTCCACAATTTAAAATCTCAAGGAATGAGACTCGTGGACGCTTAGCCTATTTTCAAGTCATCTATAGGATCTTGCAACTTCTTAGACTTTTTCAAGTTTAGAATTCGCATTTTAAAGTTCCCTTGATAAACGAATTTCTAGGATCAATTATAGGAACTTGCGAAAAGTTCTTGTTCTTAACCCATATGAGTTAAGACTTACGCGTTTTAAAGTTCCCTATATAAAAGCCTAGCAAAACTTGATTTAAACACGTTAAGGATACTATCTAGAGTAAACTTGGATAAGTAAACTCGGGTTGAGTCAAAAGATTCATGACGGGCCTAATATATCAAAGACATCTAAACTCATTAAAACCATTTAATTAAAAAATTATTCTAGCAATGAAAGAAAATAACTATAACAAAGGTAAATACGACTAGGTCAAAATAGATCAAAAATTTTGAAAAATGTCAAAACATCAATTTTCCGGTTAAAATGAGGACATATACAAGGAAAAGCCCACTTAACTTCGATAGAAGTCCCCCTACACTTAATATAAACATTGTCCTCAATGTTTAAGCATGTGGGAGTAAACTCCTCTACACTTAGGATATTGTGCACGTTGTTTAAATCTTGCTAAGGAAGAGACAACTAAAGTGATTCCTATTTTAATATTGAAGAATATAAAATAGTGAATCAAAAAAGTTTAGGATAGAACCGGGAAGACGGGTACACGGAATCACAGGTCGTCATAAGTCATCAAAAGTGAATCTTTGAAGCTCGAATCCATGCACATGATAAGAAAGAAAATAACAAACACATACTAGGGTTTCCCCCTACACTTATTATAAAACAAATAAAAAGGATAGATACTCGGGTTGCCTCCCGAGAAGTGCTTGTTTTTGTTCACCGAGTCGTGAGCCTGACTTGACCTTGATTACAATGGTAAGAACCTTGAAGAACATCCACCGGGATCAAATACATGGTTTTCGTCCATCAAATAGCACAAGCTTAAGGTGAAGAGCACAAGCCAAAGAAGAGTGGGCGAGGTTCCCTTAAGTAGTTGTTGAGCACGGTGGTAAAAGGTATGATGAAGTGAAAGCATAGCTCCATTCTTTCCAAAAGTCTTTCCTTTTATTTCATTAGATGGATACTGAGATGGCTTAAAAATTAAGATACCAGGATCGAACACCTTTTCCTTTAGGGGAAAATAAGACTTAGACTCGGTAGACCTTGAAGATTCGCCCATAAACCGCACAATCTCATCCGAAGAAGGTGGAAAGAGAGGTGTCAAAACATAGGTACTACGGATATTGGTGTCTTCCGATTTCTTCTCCTTGGAAATGGGTTTATTTACATCCGAAGGAGGATAAAGACCATAATCAAAGTCCAAAGGAGGAGAATCCTGCTCATTGGGAAAGTATGTATTGAGAAAAGTGGCAAAATCTTCCTCAAATGAGTAATCATCCAAAGTAGGATCAAGCATTGTTGGCGGAGGATCTTCATCAAAAATAGGAGCACAATCATCAGTAGAAGACATAACACTGGAAGAGTCACTCGAAAGAGTGTCAACATCATCAAAATCATCATAAGTTGGCATGTCTTTATACTCTGAAGAAAAATCATCATAATCAACCACATCGGAACTAGAATCAGCATTATAGATTGGTGGAGCATCATATATTGGTGGGGCATCCAAATGGGGAAGATGATCTTCATAATCTTCCACATTTTCTTGAAAAAGTGGATTATCATAGATAGGCTCGAAAAGAAGATTGTCGTAAACGGTAAAATCATTGACATCAAACTTTGTAGTTTCAAATGGAGTTGTGACAAACTCGTCTTGAAGCACATCAATCATTTTTACCGATTCTCTTCCATTGGGTTTGCTTATAATCTTCCCCATTTTAAAAATTTGTTGATCATTCCCGACCCTTAAGATTAGTTCACCTTTGGCAACATCGACTAAAGCTTTTCCGGTTCTCAAGAATGGTCGTCCAAGTATTAACGGAATACGAGGGTCCATTTCATAGTCAACAACAACAAAATCGACCGGAAAAGTGAAGGTACCAACTTTAACAAACACATCTTCGGCAATACCAACGGGGTAAGCGAGAGTTCGATTTGCTAGCTCAAGAGTCATCTTTGTTGGTGTAAGATCAGCTAATGATAACTTCTTCCAAACACTTAATGGAATTAAATTAATACTTGCCCCGAGATCGGCTAAGGCGGTAAATTCTTCGGTTTTGGAAAATGTACAAGGTAACACAAAACGACCGGGATCTCCAAGTTTTTCCGGAAGTTCTTTAAGAAGGACTGCAGAACGATTCTCATATAATCGAGTGTTAACAAACTCTGCCATTTTTTCCTTCTTATTAAGCAAATCTTTAAACATCTTAACAAATTTGGGCATTTGGGCAAGAGCTTCAACAAGGATAATGGTGATGTTCACTCCAGAAATCTTTTTCAAAAAGTTTGACACTTGAATGTCATCCTTGGTCAGTAATCTAGCCGTGTCTAACCGAGAAGGGTAAGGAATATTAGGCCTAGATTCTGAAGGTTTAGAAGGAGAAGGGCTCGCTTCTTGAGCAACCTTTGGTGGAGGGGTGGGGATGGAAGGAATTGGTGTAGGAATTGAAGGGGAAGGTGTAGAAATGAAAGGAGGGGGTGGGGGAATTGAAGGATCACTCAATGGAGGAATGTTACAATAAATGGGTGAGGGATGAGTCACCAAAGGGGAGTAGGATTACTCGTTATGACCTTAGGGCCTTGTCTCTCCTTTATTGACGAAAAGATGGAAGGTCCCTCATGGGTATTCCTACTTGTAAAACCCGCATGCTTTTACCATGAATAGTACCCTTAAGATCATACGTACTAGATTTAAACTTTCCTAATATAGCATGATTACGATCACGTGTTAGGATTTTACGTATTACGTACGTGTTAGAACACGATAAGTATTTACTACACACGAGCAAGTAATAATTATTTGACAATAATTAATCACGAACATGCGATCATGAAATCATGAACGTAATTAAAACACGAACTATTATTAATTACGTATATATATTTATTACGAGCGTAATTAAATATATTAGATCACGATATTTATGTAACGAGAACACTTAAAACGCGAACACAAATAATCACGAACGTGTAACTTATTAATTAGACACGGAAAACATGCGGGTTACCCCTTGTGGGCCCCATTTCCACGAAATTTAGGAGGGAGGATGGGCTTAGCCCATCAAAATTTTACTAAAAGGGTTTAAGGGATTTTTCACTACTCATTTAATCTTTACAGAAGATTTTTAAGAACACCTAAAAAACCCTCCTTCTCCTTCTCCTTTGTGCCGCCACCCTACAACCACCATAGAAGGTGATTTGTGATCTTGGATCTTGAAGTTTCAGTGATTGATCGTGTTGGTTCTTCGTCCTTTTGATCCACGAATTCGGTAAAACCTTTTCTTTTGATTTAATCTTTTTATAAATCAAGAACATGAGACGTTTTTACAAAAACATAATAATTAAACATAGATCTAACATGTTTTGGTGTTTAATAAAATCAAAAGGGTGTTTTAAGGGGTGTTTTGTTTTGGCCGCAGGCTGCACCGAACCCGAATGGGTTTCGGTTTGCCAAGCCGACCACCACCAAGACAGTATGGTCTTGGTTAGTGCATGTGGGTCCCACGGCAGCAGTAAAACATGGGGTACCCCGAGTTGGTTCGGGGTACGGTGTCGATTTCATGTCCGGTTCATGCTTTTTAGTCTAGATCCGGTTCATGGTGTATGTTTAGTTTTCTTTATGTTTTATGATCTTATGTTAAAAATTAAATTAATAAAATGATATGATTAATTTAATAATATGACTTAGGTTATTTAATTATTAATGATCATGAAATTATTTTAACCTAAGTATTTATATATTTAGGACTTATAATTAATTAATTATTTTAAAACCATGTATATAATTAATTAATTAACATGACTTAGGTAATATTATTAATATATAATAATACATATTTTAACCTAAGTATTTAACTTATTTAATTAAAAACATGTTATACTTTAATTAAATATTTTAACCTATAGTTTAATTTAATTACATGAAATAATTATTAAATTATACATTATATCATATGACTTAGAAAATAATCTTGCAAACACTTAGGCTTATATACTTAGCTTATTTAACCAGCTTATTTCTAATTATGGAAACTTTCTATTTTTAGAAACTTAATTAAATAAGGCAGCTAATCTATTTAAGGAAACCATCTATTTTTAGAAACTTATTTATTTCAGGCAGCTAATCTATTTATGGAAACTTATTTAATTAAGGCAGCTAATCTATTTATGGAAACTTTCTATTTTTAGAAACTTATCTATTTTAAGCAGTAAATCTATTTTTGGAAACTTTCTATTTTTGGAAACTTTCTATTTTTGGAAACTTTCTATTTTTGGAAACTTTCTATTTTTGGTAACTTTCTATTTTTGGAAACTTTCTATTTTTGGAAACTTTCTATTTTAGGAAACCTGCTATTTTTGGAAAGTTACTTATTATTACACAGTAAGTATAATAACATATGAAATACCAGAAATACTTAATCAGATTAAATAGAATATAAGATTAAACACATTTTAAGGCTTTAAAACAGTAAAACATGGTAGTAACACATAAAATAAGCTAAGACATGACGTAAAACCAGCTACGTATTTAGTAAGCAGATACTTATTCATGTATGTATCTATGTAGCACTAGTGATACGGAAGTAGGATTCCTCTCAGTTCGTCTTCTTCGTTCACTGGACATAAGGTACGGATTCCCGTCCTTTTAGTATGTACATTCTTTCCTTATTAGGATTTCCCGTATGCAGCCAACTGTTTTCCCGTAGTATAAGTTACGTGTTTATTTGCTTATGTTTAATTAAGATTACCTATAGCCATATACATGCATGACCAGTTTCACCTAGTTATGGAGGTACCATAACCATAACATTAGAGGCACTGATGTTATGACTTCACCACGGCGGAGTGATTGCTCGTAGCGTCCCTTCAGCTTTTGGCCATTTATTTATATTTATCATGTGGGGCGTATGGTTGCATCCTAGTTACATGTTTTCAGTCAGGATTTCATGGTGAATGTGGTGTGTGCCTTGCATCCTTCACAAGGAGCTGATCCCTCCTACCCAAAGCCAGTATATTAAATTAGAGGCAGCCCCTCTAATTTGCATGATGAGGTCACCCCTCCAAGTATTCATGCACGGTGGATTTTCATGACCTATATTGGCTAATGGTAAAATATGTTAAACAGTTTTCATAAGATAGAGATAAGGCTTTTCAACCTATAAAACCAGTTTTATGAACATGTTCCATGTTTTCCAGGACTTATACATTTCCGCTGCTATTAAGTCTTTAATATGCTTAGTCATTCATACTATGTCTATATCCGTGCACTGAGCGTTTTACTCAGCCGTTACTTTCCTTTCCATGTCCCAAAACGGCAGGTACCCTAGGAAAGATTCGAGCAATTGGAGGACGTGCATAGGATGGAAGCTGCCAGAGACTTCTTTTCCTTTTTGCCTTCATATACTTATGCTTGTTTAGTCTTTCATTCATTTCTTTTGCTTTATTATGTTTTGGGCTTATGTTTAGGAACCGATGTTTGATTCCGGTTATCCCTATGGTCATGTAATGTTTTATACATTTATCCTTGTATGCTTTGATGACACGCCATAATTACGCGTGACATTCCATTATCAAAATGGGGTGTTACAATTATGGTATCAGAGCCAAGGCTTAGACCTGTAGGCTCTAAAACTCGACCTGTGACTAGTGGGTAGTCACCAGGAGCTTCCTAAGCCAACGTCTGTTATTCTACGTATTGATGTTTTTAGCGCATTGTTGTTTTAACCATGATGTTTTCAGCACCTTGAGGTTTTAACCTTGATGTTTTCATCGATATTGTTTTGCTAATATGGATGGACAACCGTCATTCATATTTAGTTATGTGTCATTGTTTCATGCATAATGTTCCTCGTGAACTGTGGCTATGTGGACTGAACCCCAGTAGTTCATAATTAGTCACATAAAATTTTTTCTGATAAGTTTTGACATATGAGTTTCATTTATTTATGTTTCATGTATCATTGTTGCAGGGATTATGACTAAGTAATGGTTGGTACAGGACTGGCCCTATTTAGTCGCATGTGCTTTTATTGAAACTTTTAATTTTGGGACCGACCCATAGGCGTCCCCTCGCCATGTCTTTTGTTTTGGGACCTACCCATAGGCGTCCCCTCGCACATATAAAGGTTTTTATAAACTACATTACGCATTCATGCACTGTTTTTCATGCATAAAATTTTTCTCATGATTTAAATTGGCATAAAAAATTTTCATGTCCCCTCATAAGTTACTATGTTTTTATGTCAAGTATGTTTTCATACTTCATGGTTAACTTCAGTTTCATGCTGATTATGTTATACACTTCTTCATGATAGATGGTTTCATGTTTCTTCATGATAATTTCGTCTTCATGTTGATTATGTCTTACACCTCTTTTGTTATTTACGCTGTCCTGCAAGACATTGTTAGATTTCATTGAATCCTGCTTTCATGATAGTCATGGTTGGTTTTCATTGATCATGCTGTCAGGCAAATCATCGTTGAATTTTGTGTAACCACACTTTAACGTTTCCGTTACAACCAGAATGATGTCTATGCTAATACTGGCAGGTTATCATGATGGTTTTCCTAACCGTTAACCGATATACTTTCCTTAAATCATGACAAATGATCGACCCCATACCAATCATTTCATGTGCATTCCACGTGTACTCCACGTACCGTATTTCATGTGTATTACACGTACCTTAAATCCATGTATATTCCACTTGCAATACTTCACGAGTATTCGCTAGTCGATTCTGATTCACCTCAGGCGTATTTTCTATTTCTAATATTCTACAAGGTTGCTGATGCCGCTCATAACTTGGAGATGTTACTAAAGGTTGATGCTGCTGACGTCCGGAGACTCTACGAGATGCAGATGCTGTTCATAACCTGGAGATCCTACTAGACGAAGACAAAGGCGTCGGAGCAAAGCAATTGGACGAGAAGATGCTTCACCATCAGACAATTTCCATCAATCATTATCCCTAATTCTTAGTTACATGTCACATGTCATTCGGCTGTCATTTCAGCCATATGAGTGCAAACCAGTACCAGCCGGCCACTCAGCTGAATAGTCATGAATCACGGTCATGAGAATGACCGTCATGGAACTGACAAACAAGACGATAGTAACCACTACTATGACAGAACTATCCTAAAAATCGCAACCGAGGCTCCGGCCGCGGACGTGATCAGACATACAAAGGATCAGTAGTCCAACCGATCCGCCAAGTCTGGCATAATAACCTAATATTGTAGTCCTATGGAATTACGTCTCGAGACACATGTCAAGACATCAGTCAAGACACATGTCTCACGTATACTTTCTAAAGACACATGTCAAGACATCAGTCAAGACACATGTCTCACGTATACTTTCTGAAGACACATGTCAAGACATCAGTCAAGACACATGTCTCGCGTATACTTTCTGAAGACACATGTCAAGACACCAGTCAAGACATATGTCATGCTTATAGTTCCAAGAAACGAGTCTAGACACATGACTCACGTCCAACTATGGAACATTTCTAAGAAATTCAGGGTACCCTCCAAGGGTATATCGACTTGGTTGTGCCATGTATTAAGCAGGCCACAAGAATTTCAATACCATTATCGGCGCATTAGTGAGAACTGTCACGTTGCCGATGTCACTTTCATTTCTTTCATCATAGTTCATATATTCATGACCATGAAGGACGCCTTTCGTATTCCCACGTATACGAAGGTTTTCCTTCAGCTTAATGATGAGATCCAATTTGCTAACGCATTTCCTCGGACAGACACGAGATGAATTTTATCCTAATTATGGACTATGAACAGCACACCATGCTACGATTCATAATTATGTACAGTAATGTTCAGGCTCCTGAATACATTCAGCTTGATTTTCCCTCGAGAAAATCTGTACAAATTATCTATGCTTACAAGCATGTGCGTTGTTAGCCATGGTCGCTAAAATTTTCTAGCTGTCAGTAAGACACGACCACTTAAGTCTTTTACGCATAGCCAGTTGATTATTCCAAAATCTTCCAATACATTCCAGAAGAACTTACAAGGAGAAGGACGGTACCATGAGATTATGTGTCGACTACCGTCGGCGTAAACAAATCACCATGCATGACCGTTATTCTCCTCCACATATTGACAACATGTCTAATCAACCGTATGGTGTTAATCACTTTTCCAAGATCGAACTCATAATCATGTTGCCAACAGTGACGAATGAAACAGCAGGACATGTCCATGACTGCTATTCGTACACGACTCGGTCATGCTAGATTTATGATTTTGAATTAGTCTCATCAATGCTCCAACGGAACTATAAGAATGAGTTTCCATGAACTCATAGCAAATTCATCAGTGTTTTCATTGAGGATAACCTGATTTCCTTTAAGCCTAGAAGAAGAACAGGAAGACCATATCTACACTATGTTGCAAATTCTATGACAAGAGAAATTTTACCCTGGAAATTTTTACAGTATCAATTCTGTTTGATGACAGTGACACGCTGAATCACATGGGTTTCTACGGTTAATCTTACCATGACTCAGCTTATGCGTAAATGAGAGAACCCTACACTACATTAGGTGTTCTAGAAAATCCTACGCTAGGAGAAGTCTAGATTCAGAGACTCAGAGTTTCGCAAACTCCTATGTATCAAGTTCTACGAAGCAAGATACAGTTACGTTCATATCTAGGTACCTGACATACCAACAGGTTAAGATAGGACACCAACAAACTGGGATGTTTTCATCATCTAAAACTGTGAATTGAAATGGAACAAGATCTCCACGGATTTTGGTTACCAGATTAACGCAAACTCAGAAGAAGCATGATGCTATCTGGGTTATTGCAAACAGTTCGATCAAGTCTGCAGAATCCTGACATCCGCAAGGATTTCAGAACCAGCATATTGATCGGACATGTTCCAGCCAAGGCTCATCCGATCACTTGGCAATTCCTTAGTTATCAGGACAGACAAATATTCATAATCATGCTCCTTATTTACTTTACGTCCTTGTTCTAATTCTACGCCTTGCTTTTGCGCTCGCGTTCATGACACTATTCACGTTCATGATAGTATTTTGGTTTACGATTTTACGTTCATTTCTTTTCTCATTATGGGTAGTTTGCAAGAACTTGAGAGACCAGACCCAAGTTTGGTATAACTCCCTATCCTTAGATAGACGTTTCTCGTCATAATCTATGTCTCACCTTCTAGCGTTTGTCGTTACCGCCACTATATTCTATGATCACGATATGTTTCACAAGTCATGTTCATTCCACGTTCCTCATATCATGATCAAGATATGTTACACGTATCAGGGATCACGATATGTTTACTCATACTACACTCGCCATATCTCCACGTAGCACGTTCAAAATTTTTCACGTATCACGTTCAAAATTTTTCACGTACTACGTTTCTATATGTCTCGCACATCGTTGCTATTTATCGGTTAAGTTGGATTGTTTTGCACCATAATGTTTCAATTACTCTTACACGTTAATTCTTATTCCTCGATCGAATTTAGGGGATCTACCTTACGTTGATAACCAAGAACTTCTTCGTATTCCAAGTCAAGGTCAGGAGGACCAAGACTTATCATTCGTGTCAAGATCTTATAAGGAACCGTTCCAAGAGGGAAGCCACTTGGAAACGGACAAGTTCATCCGGACTTCTTATCCGTTTTCTCTTATCAATTAGATATGTCCTTTCAGCCACGTCACGTTCCATGTCCTTTTAAGACATGTCACGTTCCGCGTTCTTTCTGCCAGGTCACCTGCACGTTAATTTATCTTACATACCCTCTCAGTTTGATTCGGGTATGTTTCTCGTTCAGTTACGTTATCTATAATTCGGGGACGAATTATTCTTTTTAGGGGGGAAGAGTTGTAAAACCCGCATGCTTTTACCATGAATAGTACCCTTAAGATCGTACGTACTAGATTTAAACTTTCCTAATATAGCATGATTACGATTACGTGTTAGGATTTTACGTATTACGTACGTGTTAGAACACGATAAGTATTTACTACGCACGAGCTAGTAATAAATATTTGACAATAATTAATCACGAACATGCGATCATGAAATCATGAACGTAATTAAAACACGAACTATTATTAATTACATATATATATTTATTACGAGCGTAATTAAATATATTAGATCACGATATTTATGTAACGAGAACACTTAAAACGCGAACACAAATAATCACGAACGTGTAACTTATTAATTAGACACGGAAAACATTCGGGTTACCCCTTGTGGGCCCCATTTCCACGAAATTTAGGAGGGAGGATGGGCTTAGCCCATCAAAATTTTACTAAAAGGGTTTAAGGGATTTTTCACTACTCATTTAATATTTACAGAAGATTTTTAAGAAAACCTAAAAAACTCTCCTTCTCCTTCTCCTTTGTGCCGCCACCCTACAACCACCATAGAAGGTGATTTGTGATCTTGGATCTTGAAGTTTCAGTGATTGATCGTGTTGGTTCTTCGTCCTTTTGATCCACAAATTCGGTAAAACCTTTTTAAACCTTTTCTTTTGATTTAATCTTTTTATAAATCAAGAACATGAGATGTTTTTACAAAAACATAATAATTAAACATAGATCTAACATGTTTTGGTGTTTAATAAAATCAAAAGGGTGTTTTAAGGGGTGTTTTGTTTTGGCCGCAGGCTGCACCGAACCCGAATGGGTTTCGGTTTGCCAAGCCGACCACCACCAAGACAGTATGGTCTTGGTTGGTACGTGTGGGTCCCACGGCAGCAGTAAAACATGGGGTACCCCGAGTTGGTTCGGGGTACGGTGTCGATTTCATGTCCGGTTCATGCTTTTTAGTCTAGATCCGATTCATGGTGTATGTTTAGTTTTTTATGTTTTATGATCTTATGTTAAAAATTAAATTAATAAAATGATATGATTAATTTAATAACATAACTTAGGTTATTTAATTGTTAATGATCATGAAATTATTTTAACCTAAGTATTTATATATTTAAGACTTATAATTAATTAATTATTTTAAAACCATGGATATAATTAGTTAATTAACATGACTTAGGTTATATTATTAATATATAATAATACATATTTTAACCTAAGTATTTAACTTATTTAATTAAAAACATGTTATACTTTAATTAAATATTTTAACCTATAGTTTAATTTAATTACATGAAATAATTATTAAACTATACTTTATATCATATGACTTAGAAAATAATCATGTAAACACTTAGGCTTATATACTTAGCTTATTTAATTAGCTTATTTCTAATTATGGAAACTTTCTATTTTTAGAAAATTAATTAAATAAGGCAGCTAATCTATTTATGGAAACCATCTATTTTTAGAAACTTATTTATTTCAGGCAGCTAATCTATTTATGGAAACTTATTTAATTAAGGCAGCTAATCTATTTATGGAAACTTTCTATTTGTAGAAACTTATCTATTTTAAGCAGTAAATCTATATTTGGAAACTTTCTATTTTTAGAAACTTTCTATTTTTGGAAACTTTCTATTTTTGGAAACTTCCTATTTTTGGTAACTTTCTATTTTTGGAAACTTTCTATTTTTGGAAACTTTCTATTTTAGGAAACCTGCTATTTTTGGAAAGTTACTTATTATTACACATTTAAGTATAATAACACATGAAATACCAGAAATACTTAATCAGATTAAATAGAATATAAGATTAAACACAGTTTAAGGCTTTAAAACAGTAAAACATGGTAGTAACACATAAAATAAGCTAAGACATGACGTAAAACCAGCTACGTATTTAGTAAGCAGATACTTATTCATGTATGTATTTATGTAGCACTAGTGATACGGAAGTAGGATTCCTCTCAGTTCGTCTTCTTCGTTCACTGGACATAAGGTACGGATTCCCGTCCTTTCAGTATGGACATTCTTTCCTTATTAGGATTCCCCGTATGCAGCCAACTGTTTTCCCGTAGTATAAGTTACGTGTTTGTTTGCTTATGTTTAATTAGATTAGCTATAGCCATATACATGCATGACCAGTTTCACCTAGTTATGGAGGTACCATAACCATAACATTAGAGGCACTAATGTTATGACTTCACCACGGCGGAGTGATTGCTCGTGGCGTCCCTTCAGCTTTTGGCCATTTATTTATATTTATCATGTGGGGCGTATGGGTGCATCCTAGTTACATGTTTTCAGTCAGGATTTCATGGTGAATGTGGTGTGTGCCTTGCATCCTTCACAAGGAGCTGATCCCTCCTACCCAAAGCCAGTATATTAAATTAGAGGCAGCCCCTCTAATTTGCATGATGAGGTCACCCCTCCAAGTATTCATGCACGGTGGATTTTTATGACCTATATTGGCTAATGGTAAAATATGTTAAACAGTTTTCATAAGATAAAGATAAGGCTTTTCAAACTATAAAACCAGTTTTATGAACATGTTCCAGGTTTTCCAGGACTTATACATTTCCGCTGCTATTAAGTCTTTATTATGCTTAGTCATTCATACTATGTCTATATCCGTGCACTGAGCGTTTTGCTCAGCCGTTACTTTCCTTTCCATGTCCCAAAACGGCAGGTACCCTAGGAAAGATTCGAGCAATTGGAGGACGTGCATAGGATGGAAGCTGCCAGAGACTTCTTTTCCTTTTTGCCTTCATATACTTATGCTTGTTTAGTCTTTCATTCATTTCTTTTGCTTTATTATGTTTTGGGCTTATGTTTGGGAACCGATGTTTGATTCCGGTTATCCCTATGGTCATGTAATGTTTTATACATTTATCCTTGTATGCTTTGATGACACGCCATAATTACGCGTGACATTCCATTATCAAAATGGGGTGTTACACTACTTCTTGTGGTACTTGCACTCACATTAGCCCTAACATTGGTCACGGTATTCGAAGGAAGAGAACCCGAAGTAGAGGGTTTATTACTTTGGAAGAAACTGGCCATCATATCCCTCAAATCATTCGTTTGATTGTTTAAAGAAGTTCGCATGTCATTCCTGAGCTCGGTTCGAATATCATTCCCTTGTTTAGTGATATCACCTTTCAAGTTAATAATTTGGCTTTGAAGGTTTTTCACCACCTCTCCATGGGTCCTCATGAAAGTTTTAACATCTTGATTAACTGTCGTGGGTTGACTGAGGGGTGGAGCTTGGTGAGTGGGTGGTGGATATGGGTTAGAAGCTCGAGGTTGGTTTGGATTGCTTCTATTGAAGTTGTTTCGGTTGTGGTTTTGAGGAGAAAAACCGGGTGGTGAAAGAAAGTTGTTGGAACGATAACTTAGCAAGTTACGATCACCTTGAGGTCGGGCTTGATAGCCTTTCGTTGAATAGTTATCGTTAGCCGCATACACGTTTTCCGGATTGTCATAAGTAGAAGGACAATCAGTGTATGAATGAGGACCGCCGCAAGTCTCACAAGAAAGTGCTACAGCTTTAAAAGTTGAAATTGGTTCGTAGCCATGGTTAAGAAATTTTTGTTCATCTCGGCTAGTTGGCGGGTGAGTTGGGTGAGTTCGGCTATCTCAGGGTTTGATGATGTAGAAGAAACATTGACTCTCGGGTTATTTCTTGAGGATGCGGATGAATCCCAATTTTTGTGATGAGTGGTCATGTTCCTATAAGTTTTTTTTGGGTAAAAGGGAAAATTATTCCCCGGTAAAATATATTAATCACCCAAAAACATTAAGTGCAATGGAACACGGCAGAAATACCGTGTTAACCTCAAGGAAATCTTGAACTACCAGATTATATGACATGTCATATAATCAATGCATAAAATAAGCTAAAACATCTATAGGAAAGAACCATCTATAGGAACACAAACAAAATAAACCCTCCATATAGAAAACTAGCTAATCAACTGAGCCGATACCCTCCATTGCTGCACCAAAGCTGAGGCGTTCCGAGAATGTCTCTAACGGCAGGACATGAGCTTGAGCCGAACAGTGTTTTCAATAACCTCAACAACTTGGGCAGCCGTCCTCTTAGTATTCTTAAAGATTCGATTATTTCTCTCCTGCCATATAAAATATGTTGTCGCAGCCAACACAAGTTTCGCTACAACACTTCGGGTAGATTTCTGATGAGCAAGAGGAAATAAAGCATGTACCATATCTTCTATAGCAGGAATGGTATATGGAAAGTCAGCAACTCTTCTAATGGTATTCCAAACTTGAGTAGAAAACGAACATTCAAAAAACAAGTGCTCGTGTGAATCATGCGTCGTCTCACATAAAGCATACCTTAGCGTAGACAAATCAACATTATCCCAATCCCTCATTCGATCTTGGGTCTTCAGCCTACGTTTAATAATCAACCACAACGTAAATGCATGCCGAGGTATACACCCCGTAAACCAAACAACGTGATACCATGCAACCTTAATCTCCCTAGGCCGCAACAAATTCCACACAGCAAGCGTAGAAAACGATTTAGAATTCCCGTCCCCATCCCTCCATTCTAGAACATCAGTAGTACCATCAATTAAGGTTGGTACTGCAATATTGAGTAACAAAGGGTATTTATGCGCCCATTCATGAGGCCAGTTGAACTGCCCCTCCGAGATAAGATCCCAGACCTTAGTCTGTTTATCAAATCCCGATCGAAACATGTCCCGACTAGAAATAATATTAGCAATCGGACTAAGCGAACACCAAGAATCATACCAAGATAAAGTAGTATTACCATCACCAATTTTATGCCAAATTGAGGAACGAAACAACGGCCTTAATTGGAGGATTTTACGCCAAGCCCATGTCATGTTGCCACGAATAGGGACATCCCAAAAACTACGATTCTTTAACTTATATGTATGCACCCATCTCACCCATAAAGAGTCCTTATTCAAAATAAGTTTCCAAACATGGGACACCATAAGGGCTTGATTAAATGGAGAAAGACGACGTATACCAAGACCCCCTTCTTGCTTCGGGAGGAAAACCATATCCCATGCAACTTTAGACTTCCCCACACTCGACCCACCTTGAGACCATAAGAAGCATCTCATATGTTGTTCAATATTAGCAAGGATTCTAGCGGGCAGAATGAACACAGCAGCCCAGAAGACATGAAGGGAACCCAAAACCGACTTTATAAGTTGCAAACGACTTGCTCGGGAAAGGACTTTATTTTGCCAGCCATCGATTCGAAGTTGGATTTTATCAACCAACTCCTTATAGTCCCTGTAAATAAGCCTCGAAGAAATTAAAGGCACACCAAGATGTTTTACCGGCAGCTTACCTTCTTCAAACGGCAGAAGTTGGAGAATAGCATTCTTCACTGGGGCCATGATGTTACAAAAATAAATAGTGCTTTTAGGTAAACTCGGAGATAAACCAGACACATTCTTGAACTCCTCCAAGCACTCTTTAATCACCTTAGCCGAATTAACATCCCCGTAAGTGAATAAAAAGAGGTCATCCGCAAAACATAAATTAACCAATTCTAATCTCTCACAATAGCGATGATAAGAAAATCGATCCACTTCCCTAACTCGTCTTCTAAGCATAAGAGTTAGAACCTCCATCCCAAGAGTGAACAAGTATGGAGAAAGAGGGTCTCCTTGACGTAAACCCCGCCGCCCCTTGAAATGACCATGAAACATGCCATTAAGACTAATCGAGAATGACGTCGTTGACACACATTCCATAATCCACCCAATAAACCTTTCATGAAATCCAAATCTAATCAAAACCTCTTTAAGAAATGACCAATTAACTGTATCGTATGCCTTTTGAATGTCCACCTTGAAAGCACATCTAGGCGGACCACGATTCAAGTGGTAATTATGCATGATTTCTTGAGTAAGAAGGATATTATCAGCAATACTTCTACCAGGGACAAACGCCGATTGATTCGGACTAATCACCTCTTTAAGACTTTCCTTCATTCTATTAGCAAGTATTTTGGTAATACACTTGAACAGAACATTACAACACGAAATCGGTCTAAAGTCCGTAACCCGAGTAGGATTACTAACCTTCGGAATACGAGCAAGCACGGTATGATTCACTTCCTTAAGGAGTTTCCCGTTAACAAAAAATTCCCGAATAGCAAGAATAACATCATGACCAATAATATCCCACGCCCCTTTAAAAAAACCCGCAGTATAGCCATCAGGACCCGGAGACTTATCATTTCCCATGGAGAAAATAGCATCTTTAATTTCACCATCAGAAACATGATTAGTCATATCTACAGCCAATCCCGCATCAATACGATTAACAAATAGATCTTGATCATTCATTACCATCACCTCCGCCTGCTGCCCTAGGAATCCTTCATAATATTGCACAAAGGCATCAGCAACATGATCATTAGCAAATATTTCCCCTGTAGCACTCATAATAACATCAATTCTATTACGCTGCGTTCTATTTTTCACAACTCTATGAAAAAAAGCTGAATTACTATCACCATCCCTAAGCCAATCAATTTTCGCCTTTTGACGCAAAAAACGTTCCTCCATAAGACTAGCATGATTAAAAGCTTGCAGGTATAGCATCTGCTCCTCCCTAAGCACATCATTGAACGGTTCTCTGTCAAGATCACGCTGCACCAAATCAAGCTCATGTCTAAGGCGTTTCACATTCTCATGCAAATTCCCCTGCTCATAAAACAGGCGACGTAAAGGCTTTTTTAGACCCTTTAGCTTTCGCACCAACTTGAACATATGGAATCCACTCCCAGTCATTGTCCATCCAACTGCAACAGTGTCCTTAAAACGCTCATGCATCACCAAACTGTTAGGAAATTTAAATGGTCGAGGTTTCTTCCTCGCAACAGTAGGAATACATAACACACCAGGGGTATGATCCAAGATGCGGTATGGTTGAAATATAGCATGGCAGCCCACAAACATATCCAGACAAACCTCATTAGCCATAATACGATCAAGTTTTTTCAATAAACCATCACTACCATGAGGCTTCTGCGTCCAGGTATAATTCAGCCCAGTACACTGCACATCCTTAACCTCCAACATGTTAACACACTCACGAAATTCACGCATCGAGAGATCAACATTCGAAGATCCCGTAACCACATCAAGAAGATTGAGAGCTGCGTTAAAATCTCCAAGCAAACACCACGGCCTCTGTCTAACATAAACCTAAAATTTAGCAAGATCATTCCATAGTTCACGCCGGTGAATATACATATTATGAGCATAAACAAAAGAACAAAATAATTCTTTTTTTTCATTTTTTAACCACAGTCTCGTATGAATCACTTGGGCAGATTGAGTAATCACACTAACATCCACGTCATTCCTATTCCATCCCAGAATAATCCGAGACCCCTTATTACACCAAACAGCATTAGAAGTCCAATCCCACTGCCGAAATATATATGAACAAAGCTTCGCCAATTTAGAATCAGTAGCATGAGATTCAAGGACTGCGCATACAGAAAGTTTATTATCATCTATCACTTGACGAACCTCCTTTTGTTTAAGGGAGAAGTTCAGACCCCTTATATTCCATGCAGCAATGTTAAACATTGATCACCGAATTAATAGGAGTGCTTGCTCCTTTATTTAAATTTTACTGAGAATCCTCCATAAGTTCTCTACACTGCTCAGTTCTTCTTTTCATAAAAGTATCACCGGCGGCAGCAATAATCGTATCACGATCACGAAAAGTTAAACCGTTGTAGAAAGTATCAATTAAGGTGACGGTGAGCATATTATGGTTAGGACAATGATCGATCAAGACATTATAACGTTCCCAAGCATCGAAAAGAGACTCATCGGGTTCTTGAGTGAAACCACTGATTTGATTCCTAAGACTAGTTACCATGGATGGTGGAAAGTAGCGCGACAAAAATCGTTGAGTCATTTCGTCCCATGTATGAATTGAATTCTTAGGAAGACGATCAAAGCATTTTTCGGCATGGTGGGATAAAGTGTGTGGAAATAGATGAAGGCGAAGAAAATCCATGGTAACACCGGGCAATTTCATGCTTTGGGTGACGGTTATGAATTTATCGAGGTGTTTGTTGGCATCATCATCCGGTAATCCGCGAAATGGACAAGTATTTTGAACTTGTTGGATCATGTGATGCTTCAACGAAAATTCGGGATCCGTGATTTGCATCGGCGCAATCGGTCCTCCACGTCCATTCATAGTCGGTTGACATAGCTCCTCCATCGTACGAAGGTCGGGTTGAGGGTCATGGTTGTTATTATTCACAACGGGGTGAGGTGGTTTGTTATTATTATGCACACCGGCCATATCTAGGTCTCTACGAGTCTCGGGCTAAGGATAAGACGAAGATCGAGTACGCATACACTAAAAAGAAAATACAACACAATATTTTTGATTTTTTTTATCTTTTTTAGTTTTTATGGATTTTTTGAAAATTTTATAATTTTTTAGGATTTTTAAAAATTTTATGCTTGAAAATAACATTCCCAAGAGAACGGATCCCAAAATCCAACGCGTCTCTCACAAAAAACCGTTAATCTTCACGAAAATAGCCGGCAGCGGCGCCATTTTAATAACTGATTTTCAATAAGAAAAATGTTCTTCGTTTCTAATCGAATTGATCCAGTTAAAAGTGTGACTCAGTCGTTGTCGGTGAATAAAAAAAGAAAATGTCGTTGTCTATATCTACTTAAAAAGTAAATGCGAAAAATATTAAAAATAACTAGAGACAAATGACTAATAATAAAGAAACAAGGCAAATATTAATATGAAAATTAAAACGAAACAATTAATAAAAATAAAACTGACAATAAAAATAAACTTTCAAATTAAAAGTAAAACTTACTTAATAAAAATAAAGGAAATTGGATTATAACGCTACTTCAAAAAGAAACGAAACAAATATTAAAGCGGGCACTTAATAAAAATTAAAACTAAAACTTTTCAATAAAATACTAATACTAAAATTAGCGGAAAAATATAACTAAAAATAACTGACTTTCAGAATAAAAATTAAAACGACTTTCGGATAAAACTAAATCGAATACGGAGCAGTTGCTTAACAAAAAGAGACATGTCTCCCATGGGGAGACATTAAAATTGGCGGGAAAAGAAACAAGCTAGCAAGTATGCATGTCAAATTCTACTTCGGAATGATAGTTTGTTTTTTTACTTCGGAATTTTTTTTATATACTACTTCGGAATTCTTCAATATACTAACTTCGGAACTTTTTTTTTCTTACTTCGGAAACATTAATTGAACTACTTCGGAATATTAACTTTAATATCTTCGGAATATTTTAAAGATGAACTTCGGAAAAACATAAAGAAAGAACTTCGAAATATTAAAAATTTTAAGAACTTCGGAATAATTCGAAAAAGAACTTCGGGATAATTTTTAAAGCTAACTTCGGAATAAACAAAAAGTCTCGGGACAACTTCGCAATAATCACAAGAATTCCGAATCCCGATCCTAAATTCTAGGAAACCAAAAATAAGCCAAATAATCTAAGAAATAAGCTAATCAAAACACCAAATAAGATCTAACAATCACTAAATCAACCAAATCAACAAACTTTATTCAATAAAAATCACTAAAACTATAAAACCCACTTAATTAATTAAAACCAAATCAACCAAAACTTTTTTTTTGGTAAAGGGTTGCCCCGGTAAATATATTAACCAAAAAAACGTTGAAGTACAAAGGAATGTGGCTAAGATACCACATTAACCGCAAGCTACAGGCAGCTTGTTAATAAAAGGAAATGAAAACACCAAAACCTAATACATACTTCTACTGATTGACATAAATGCAACATTAGCAAAATCCAACAAGAAAAATTCTTGAAACCATGCGACCAACTCACCATACCAGCAGCAACAGAAAGAGAGCAAAAGATCCAAATAAGGCCGCCTCCTTAAAAAACTTTTATGAGAAAAACCCACTGGGAAAAACCCCGCAAAGGGAAAAAGAGTACGGCCCTTACCCAGCACTCCCATCAGGATCAATACACACCTTAGGGATTTTCCAATCTTCAAGAATCACTAGAGACACTGAAGAAATCTTCTTGAATTTAAAAGTGAGAAGCTTGAGCCGAACCGTATCACAAACTGAAGTCACAAGCTTAGCAACCGTCAAAGACTTATTGTTAAAAAGCCTATTATTTCACTCTCTCCAAATGAAGTAGACCGAAGCTGCTAACACAACCCGAGCAATGATACTAACAACCGAACACCCCTTAGCTAAGGGTCTAATAAACTCCACAATATCAATCAAACGCGGAGAAATATTGTGCATTCCACACCTCCCACGCAATTGTAACCAAACCTGTGTAGAATAAGAACATTCAAAGAAAAGATGATTATGCGAGTCAGGGACCTGATTACACAAGGGGCACTTAAGCAACGAAAGATCAACATGAGGCCCAACATCACATTGCTTAAGGCGGTCTTGCGTTTTCAATTTCTGCTTCATAACTAACCACATGTGAATCGCATGTCTCGGAATACACTACGGAAACCAAACGACATGAAACCAAGTAACATTATTCGACCTCATCCGTATAGACTCCCATGCGACAGCCACAGAAAAAGGCCGATCAATCCCATTATAGTCCCTCCAAACCATATTATCACTACGATTATCACTAAGCATTGGAACCGGTATAGAAACAATATTCGAGAATCGATCATACCAGTCCAACGGCCATCTCCATGCTCCATTCAGAATAAGATCCCTTACCTTGTCCGGTAAAGCAAAACCTGAATGATTAATATGTCTAGCAGAAATAGTATCCCGAATTGGGCATTCATCAGCCCATTTATCAAACCACATAGAAGTATCTCTACCATCATGAATTTGGTGCCAAAAAACGGTCGAATAATACTCCGAAGCTGAATAAGCTTACGCCAACTCCAACTAACATCACCAATACATGGAACATCCCAGAAACTTCTATCTTTCAATTTATAATCATAAATCCAACGCACCCATAGAGACTCTCTTTTAGAAAGAATACTCCATACACGCGACGTCATTAGAGCTGCGTTAAATTCATCCAACCTACGTATACCCAGACCACCTTCAATCAGAGGCTTACAAACAGTGTTCCAGGCTACTTTAGCTTTACCCCGCTTCATCTCTCCTTGACACCACAAGAAACCAAGCATAATCTGGTCAAGCTCATAGATAACTCTAGCAGGAAGAATAAATACTCCAATAAGCAATAAGCAAACAAGCATAAAGATTAAACAATCAAGAAAGGTAGAACGAGATTAATGTAAAAAGCTTGAAATTAAAGATTAAGATTCAACACAAATTAAAAACTTACATGATAAACTTGAAGAAAGTAGACAAGTATGTAAAGACAATATTTAAAGACTTAAAAACAATAAAAATAAAGTGGAGAACTATATGAAATAGCTAAGACCCTTCCTAATGACATAAGGAAGGTATTTATAGGAGGAAATGGAAGGAGTGTGTTGCTTCCTTCTTTCTTTCTCGTCTTTTCATCTTTTAAATTCTTCGTCTTTCTCGACGTTGTCTCGGGATTTGTCGATATGAAATGAACTCGTCTTTATAATTTTCTTCTTTTATTAGACTTGGTTCTTCGACTTCATTAAACTTTCGTCTTTAGACTTTTTCTTTGATAAATCTTCAGAATAGGCCTTTGACTTCCGTTCTTTTTACACTCTTGATCTTTTGACTTCGTCTTTTGTCTTTTTCTTCGATAAAAACACGTGAAAGCCCGTGTTTTCTTCCCTTTTCACATTTTGGTCCCAAATCACAACAAAAACACAAACCACGCATAATTCCGACTTTTACGACAATAAATACACGTTTAGGCTTGGTTATTATTGTAATTAAGTGGTAAAAGAATGGGTGTTTTCACACCTATCATATGCCGCCGGCCAAAGAGAGCAAGAAGGAGAGTAGGGTTTTTAATTTTCTTAAAAATCTTCTGTGAATGAAAATTATTTTTCCTTTATTTGTTTATTACTAAAAACAAATGGGCTTGGCCCACTCCTTCTCTTTCGTGTCGCGGCTATAAGGGCCTACAAGGGAAAACCCAACGTTTTCCCGTGCTCTAAATTTACATGTTCGTATTCTCGTGTTTTCGTGTTATTATTAAATGTTCGTGTTTTAAATACTTGTACATAACGATATAAATCGTATAATATTAATTAAGTACGTAGTTACGTGTTCGTGATTTTTACGTTCATGATTTCATGTTCGTGATTATAATTATTATTGATAATAATTATCGTGTACTAACACGTACTTAATACTTGTCGTAATTATAATACGTACATAACTTCTGTAATTACTAATCATGACACGTGTTCATGCTATAAAAGGAAAGTTTTAATATGTATGTACGTTTACTAAGGGTACTATTAATGGTAAAAGTATGCGGGTTTTACAACTCTTCCCCCTAAAAAGAATAATTCGTCCCTGAATTATAGATAAAATAAACTGAAAGAGGAACATACCCGAATTCAAAATATGAAATGAGGGTAAGAAGCCCAGATAGACTCCTCTATTTCCTAGGTGGCTTCGCGCTCGGTATGGTCCCTCCAAAGGATTTTGACGAATGGAATCTTATTCTTCCTCATGACTCGTTCTTGCCTGTCAAGAACTCGTTCGGGTTCCTCTATGAAGGTAAGATCTTCACGAATCTGTTCCAGTTGATACCGAACCATGTAAAGGGGATGATACTTGTACCCCCTGAGTAAGGACACATGGAAAACGTCATGAACGTGAGAAAGCTGTGGAGGTAACGCTAAACGATAAGATACTTCACCTACTCGCTCAATGACATCAAACGGTCCGATAAATCAAGGACTGAGTTTCCCTTTGATTCCAAAACGTCTAACACCACGTGCCGGCGATACCTTAAGAAATACGTGATCTCCTACGTTAAAATGTAAGTCCCTACAATGCTTGTTGGCATAACTCTTCTGACGTGAACGTGCTTCTTGCAATTTATGCTTAGCTACAGCGACCTTCTCGTTGGTCAACTCTATCAATTCTGGTCCTTCAAATGTTCGCTCACCAACCTGATCCCAGCAGATTGGGGGGCGACGCTTTCTGCCATACAACATCTCAAATAGAGCATACTTAATGTCGGCGTGCCAACTGTTGTTGTATGCAAACTCTACCAAACAGATGTAATCGTCCCAATCTCCTGTCCGTTCCAACGCACATGACCTCAACATGTCTTCTAATGTCTGAATCGTTCGCTCTGATTGCCTGTCTGTTTGAGGATGAAAAGGCGTGTTAAGCTTAAGTTTTATACCCCAAGCTTTCTGCAGACTCCTCCAAAATCACGAAGTGAAACGAGGATCTCTGTCCGAGACGATACTGGATGGAGCACCATGATGTCTCATGATCTCCTTCTTGTAAGTGTCGGCGAGTTTACTGACCGGGTCATCCTTGCAGAACGGTAAGATATGAGATGACTTAGTAAGTCGATTCATGATAACCCAAATCGCATCATGCCTCCTCTTTGTCTACGGAAGACCGGTGACAAAATCCATGTTGATCTTGTCCCATTTCCACTCTGGAATGTCTAACGGTTGAAGTAAACCACTAGACCGCTGATGCTCGATCTTAACCTGCTGGCAGGTAAGACATTTGGAGACGTAAGTAGCAA
The DNA here is from genome assembly GCA_025667525.1 of Glebionis coronaria. Classification (NCBI taxonomy): domain Eukaryota; kingdom Viridiplantae; phylum Streptophyta; class Magnoliopsida; order Asterales; family Asteraceae; genus Glebionis; species Glebionis coronaria. The sequence goes on from CM046879.1 coordinate 356,231,260, forward strand.
AATCCTGTTTCATACCACTCCACCAAAAGTATTGCTTGATGTCGTGGTACATCTTGGTCGAACTAGGATGAATGGAGAATGGGGAGCTATGAGCTTCAGCTAACAACGCTTCCCTGAGCGTAAGATCATCAGGAACACAAAGTCTAGTGCCTTGCCATAAGATACCATCGTCATCCAACCGAAACTCCGTCTGCTGTTCTAAGTTCTGAATGATCGCCCAAATTTCACCATCATCCTTCTGAGCTTCCTTGATCCTAGAGATTAACTCAGGTTCCACTCTAAGATTAGCCCAGTAACCGTGATGTCCACGTACCATGATCTCGATGTCTAGTTGCTCTAAGTCTCTTATAATTTGCTCCTCAATTTTAATGTCGTTTATCATACCGGACTTTCTACTAAGTGCATCTACCACTACATTCGCCTTGCCGGGATGATATTGCAGATTAATGTCATAATCCTTCAATAGTTCTAACCATCTCCTCTATCTCATATTCAGCTCACGTTGAGTGAAGATGTACTTCAGTCTCTTATGGTCTGTGAAGATGTCCCATGATTCTCCATACAAGTAGTGCCTTCATATCTTCAATGCAAACACGACTGCTGCAAGTTCCAAGTCATGCGTAGGGTAATTTTCCTTATAAGGCTTAAGCTGCCGTGAAGCGTACGTAATCACTTTCCCATGTTGCATGAGAACACAGCCAAGTCCCTTCCCTGAAGCATCACTACAGATTTGAAATCCACCTGTACCAGATGGGAGAGTAAGAATCGGTGCAAATACTAACCTCTGCTTTAGGTCTTCTGATAGGTGTGTAAACACCCATCCTTTTTACCACTTAATTACAATAATAACCGGACCAAAACGTGTATTTTATGTCTTTTATGTCGGAATTATGCGTGGTTTGTGTTTTTGTTGTGATTTAGGACGAAATTGTGAAAAGTGGAGAAAACACGGCATTTACGGGCTTTTATTGAAGAAAAAGATGAAAGATGAAGTCGAAAAGTCAATAGTGGAAAAAGAACAGAAGTCCAAGACCAATTATGAAGATTTATCGAAGAAAAAGTCAAAAGACGGAAGTTTATCAAAAGCCAAAAAACTCAAGTCTAATTTATTGAAGAATTAAAAGACGAGTTCAAAGAAATCCCGAGCCAAAAGTCATTAAAGTCCAAGATTAAAGAAGATTTGAAGGCTTAAGGACTAATGGTGCAATTAACAAAGAGATTAAGAGGGAAGGGCCTTATCATGCAATTAAGAAGAAATGAAGGAGGGTAGGAAGCTTCCTAAGCACCCTTTAATCCTCCCCTATAAATAGTCATTAGCATTTCATTTTTTACTCTTGTTAGCTAATTTGACAAATTAGTTCTCCACTTTATTTTATGCACCTTTAATTACTTGTCATTTTAAATACATGTTTTGCACCTTAATTATCTTTTAATTTCCAAGTAAGTGTTTTTAATTTTCTTGCTTTAATCTTTATTTATCTTTGACCAAGTTTACTTTTATCAATCTCATTCTACTCTTCTTCTTTTTGATTCGGTTCCAATTTCGGATTAAGCAAGTTTTTGCTTAATCCATTTGCTTATTTGATTAAAAGTTTTGTCTTTTTTTTTTCCTTTTGAGTTTTCATACGAAATAGCCATAAGCTTGACAATCTTATGTGCTTATTTGGTATTTAACTTAAGTGTTTTCAAAGTTTTCTTAAAAGTTTAAGTCTTTTTAATTTTAGTGTCTTGTTTTTGTTGATTTCATACGTTTTATCTTTGATCTAGTGTTTTTATTTAGCTTATTGTCTTTTTATTTTACTTATTGTCCTTGAAAAGTTAAGTTTTTTGTGCTTATTTTCGTACTTTTTGTGTTTTCCTAGTTTTTAGGAAATCTGGTAAGAATTCGCAACTTTTCCATTAATTGCGAAATCTTGGTTCTCATAATTGCGGATTTGTCTCCTCCTGAGTTGCGATATTGAATGTCCATAATTTCGCAACTATTGCGAAATCTTCCCTGTGATTGCGAATTTGAATACCACTTGGTATTGCGAATTCTTTCATCATTTCACAATTATTGCAAAATCGTACTTCAGTGGTGTTGCGAAATCTTGCCCAACAATTGCGAAATTGAATCCATCTTTAATTGCGGAATTGTTGTTCAAGGATTGCGAAATCATTCGATTTCGCAATATTGCGGAATTAAGGTTTTGGGATTGCGGAATTAATGCAATTGCGAAATCTTGCCCTTTCTTTTGATTGCGAAATCTTTATCTTTTAATTGCGAATTTATTTCAAGTTTTCAAATATTGCGAAATTTAATTGCTTTTGTTTAAATTTGATTTTCAAGCTTTATTTTTCTCGCATTTTTACTTAATCGCACTTTAAGATTACTTGCCTTAGATTTATTTTAGCATTGCCTTAGTTTAAGTTTTAGTTGCGTTTTAAGTTCGCCTTAGATAGATTTAAGTTCGCGTTATTTACGTTTAGTACCTTTTAATTTAAGTCATTTATTTTAAATTGTTTTGCCCCTTTATTTAATTAGACCTAGATTTAATTTAACGTCATTTACATTTAAGTCTTGCACTTTTAATTACTACAATGACACAACTATTTGTTTCACCAAAGAACAACTGAGTCGCACATTAAACTCATTTTTCAATTCGAAGAGACATACTTAATCGAATGAATCTTTTTACCTGGCCAAAAGCCTTGTATTAAATGGCGCCGCTGCCGGCTCTTTTCGTAAAGATTAACGGTTTTCTGTGAAAGACGCGTTGCTTTTTGGGATCCGTTCACTTGTGAGCATTATTTTCTTGCTTAAAAAATTCAAAAAAATCCAAAAAAATTAAAAACTGATAAAAATCCATAAAAATTAAAAATTTCAAAAAAATCCAAAAAGATTTTATCTTTATTGTGTATATATATTGTCTTTGTGTTTGGTTTCTTTTTCTTTTGCATTTTCAGGTGTATGCGTACTAGATCTTCTAATTATCAAGAGCCCGAGACTCAAGAAGATTTAAGTATGTCAGGTGTTAACAACAACAATAGTCCACCGCACCTCAACAATAACAACAATGTTCTTCCACAGCCCGATCTTCGGACAATGGAGGAGCTTTGTCAACCTACCATGTTTGGACGAGGAGAACCGATTGCGCCGATGCAAATCACGGCTCCGGAGTTTTGGTTAAAGCACCACATGATTCAGCAAGTGCAAACAAATCCTTTTAGAGGAATGCCTGATGATGATGCCAACAAACACCTCGACAAGTTCATTTCAATCACCCAAAGCATGAAGTGCACAGGTGCCACAATGGATGTTCTACGCCTACAACTCTTTCCACATACTTTATCACATCACGCTGAGAAATGGTTTGATCGTCTCCCGAAGAATTCCATTCATACTTGGGATGACATGACTCAACGCTTTTTGTCGCGCTACTTTCCACCATCCATGGTCACGAGCCTTCGTAATCAAATCAGCGGTTTCATGCAAGAACCCGATGAATCTCTTTTTGATGCTTGGGAAAGATATAATGTCTTGATTGATCGTTGTCCAAACCACAACATGCTCCCTGTGACATTAATTGATACTTTCTACAACGATTTGACTTTTCGAGATCGTGATACGATTAATGCAGCCGCCGGTGGCACATTTATGAAAAGGAGACCCGAGGAGTGTAGAGAGCTTATTGAGAACATGACTACTCACCACAAAAATTGGGATTCCTCCGCTTCTTCAAGGAACAACCCGAGAGTCAATGTTTCTTCCACCTCAGCAAACCCTGATATGACCGAACTCACCCGCATGATGACTGAAATGAGCAAAAGTATCACGCTTCTCGCTTCAAACCAACAACAACAACAAGTTAAAGCGGTTGCTAATCCTTGTGAAACATGCGGCGGTCCTCACTCATACACCGATTTTCCTTCTACACAAGGAAATCCGGAAAATGTGTATGCAGCTTATGGTAATTATTCACCGGAAAATTACCAAGCTCGACCTCAAGGGGATAGAAATTTGCTGAGTTACCGGTCCAACAATTACCTTTTACCCGGTTTTTCTCCTCAAAACCAAAACCCCGCCAACAACTACAATAGAAGCAACCAAATCCCACCAAGAGCTTCTAATCCTTATCACCCACCCGCTCAACAAACCCCACCCATTAACCCCGATGTTGAAGCCATCATGAGAACCCAAGGTGAGCAAATCAAGAATCTGCAGAGCCAAATTATCAATCTTAAAGGAGATATCACAAAGCAAGGAAATGAGATTAGATCCGAGCTTCGAGATAATATTTAATCCTCCTTCAGAAATCAAACAAATGATTTGAAGAATATGCTTGCTAGTTTCTTGCCCGCAGCTCAACCTTCTACTTCGAGTTCTCTACCTTCAAACACCGTCACCAATCCGCGAGCAAATGTGAGTGCTATTACTACTCGTAGTGGAATTACCATTGTCGATCCACCTATCCCACCACCATCATCTACACCTCCTCCACCACCATTTATCCCTACTCCTCCTACGCCTAGTATTAGTGCACCATTACCGTCTCCGCCTCGTCATGACGATGTATCTAGGAAGGACCCTTCAACATCTCAACCTTCACCTGCTACACCTTCACCTTCACCACCCAAACCCAATATCCCTTATCCCTCTCGTTTAGGCAAGACCAAAATGTTAACCAAGGATGACTCTAAAGTGTCACGCTATGTGAAGATGATCTCTCAAATGAACTTCAACATTAGCTTTCTTGAAGCACTTGTCCACATGCCCAAATTTATTAAAGCATTTAAGGAATTGCTTAACAAGAAGGAGAAGCTTATTGAACTCGCCAACACACGCTTAAATGAAAACTGCTCTGCAGTTATTCTTAAAGAACTTCCGGAAAAGCTTGGAGATCCCGGTCGTTTTGTGTTGCCTTGCGTTTTCAACAAAACTGAAGAATTTACTGCCCTTGCTGATCTCGGGGCTAGTATTAATCTTATGCCTTTGAGTGTTTGGAAAATACTATCATTACCCGACCTTACTCCAATAAAGATGACTCTTGAACTTGCAAATCGCACTCTCGCTTACCCCGTTGGTATAGCCGAAGACGTGTTCATTAAAGTTGGCACATTTACTTTCCCAGTCGATTTTGTCGTTGTTGATTATGAAATGAATCCTCGTATTCCTTTAATACTTGGTCGGCCATTCTTGAGAACCGGACGAGCTTTAGTGGATGTGGCCGAAGGTGAGTTAATCTTACGAGTCGGGGATGATGCACAAGTGTTCAAAATGGGGAAGCTTACAAGCAAATCCTATGGAAGAGCGTCAGTGAATATGATTAATGTGCTCGATGACTTTGTCATTTACAACAATCCTCTATTCGAGTCTTGCGATGATAATCCACTGTTTCAAGATGATGTGGATGATTCTCTCCCTACTTTGGAAGCTTCTCCCATTTATGATTCTCCACCGGTCTTTGATGCTTATGATGATGATTCTAGCTCAGATTCGGATGATTATGATGACCTTACTTCTGAGTATCCCGATCTGCCCACGTAAGGCCGATACTCTTTCGAGCGATTCTTCACATGATGAAGATCCTCCGCCATCACTCGATCCTACTTTGGACGACTACTCATTTGAGGAAGACTTCTCTACGTTTCTCAACACTTACTTCCCTCATGAGAGTGATGCTCCTCCTTTAGATTTTGAAGAATATCGTCTTGATCCTACTTTGGATTTGAAGAACATTCTTTCAAATGAGAAGAAACCGGTCGACACCAATATCCGCAGCACATATGATTTAACACCTCTTTGTCCCCCTTCTGAGGACGAGGTTGTGCTTCTTCGCGGATCTTCTTCACACTCTGCTGAGCCTGAGTGCTATTTTCCCTTAAAGGAAAAGGTGTTCGACCCCGGTATCGATATTCTGCAGCCATCTCAGTATCCACCTGATGAAATAAAAGGAAAAATCTTTGGAACTATTGAAGACATGCTTGCACCTCACCATACTTGCTCCCACCGTGCTCCATCGCTGCTTAAGGGAACCTTACCTACTCTGCTTTGGCTTGCCTTGTTCGCCTTAAGCTTGTGCTTATTGATGGACGAAAACTATGTCTTCGACCCTGGTGGATATGTTTCATGCTTCTTCCTATGATGATCAAGGTCGAGTCAGGCTCACGACTCGGTAAACACAAATCAAGCGCTTCTTGGGAGGCAACCCATGCATCTATCTTTTTGATTTCTTTATCATAAGTGTAGGGGAGACCCTTTGGTTTGCTATTTCCTCTCCTCTCTTAATCAGGGATGCGAGCTTCAATGATCCACTCTTGACGATTCTTGACGACCCGTGATTCCGTGTTCACATTTTCCCGGTTCTATCCTAAACTCTTTTCGATTCACTATTTTATATTTTCTCAATATTAAATAGGAATCTCTTTAGTTGTCTCTGCCTTAGCGAGATTTAAACAAAGTGCATAATGTCCTAAGTGTAGGGGAGTTTACTCCCACATGCATAAACATTGAGGACAATGTTTATGTTAAGTGTAGGGGGGGACTTCTATCGAAGTTAAGTGGTCTTTTCCTTGTATTTGCCCTCATTTTAACCGGAAAATCAATTTTTTCGACATTTTTCAAAATTTTTGATCTATTTTGGCCTATTAGTTTTTCCCTTTGTATAGTTATTTTCTTTCCTTGCTAGAATAAATCTTTAATAAAGTGGTTTTAATTTTTAAACGTTGTGAATCTTTTGACTCAACCCGAGTTTCCTTATCTAAGTTACTCTAGCTAGTATCCTTAACGTGTTTAAGTCAAGTTTTGCTAGGCTTTTATATAGGGAGCTATAAAACGCGAAAGTCTTAACTCTCACGGGTTAAGAAGAAGAACTTTTTGCAAGTTCCTATAATTGATCCTAAAGAGTCGTTTATCAAGGGAACTTTAAAACGCGATTTCTAAACTTGAAAAAGTCTAAGAGTTTGCAAGATCCTATAGGCGACTCGAAAACCCAAAAACTTTGACTTAATAGGCTAAGTATCCACGAGTCTCATTCCTTGAGATTTTAAACTGTGGAGAACGAGAGATGATAGAGCCAATTATAAGTTCGGTATTCTTTCGTGAATTTATGTGAGTTAATTATAAGCCTATTCTCCCATCTCTTGCTAATAAATTTATCTGCAATAAATAAGGTTGTACGATTTGAAAAGTTACTTAGCTTCTAGCCCAAGATCGTTTAAAAGTTGCTCGGTATGGATTAGAGTCATAGCCAAGGCATAACTTATTAAAGTGGGACGCGAAGATTGGCGAGTCCGAAAAGGCCCTAACAAGGCATGAGGGCTATATTTTGTTGCTAAAGATCCAAAGTGATGTGAAGAATCATTTATCGAAAATCAATATGAAGGATCGAGACACACGACGAAAAGCAAAAACTCCCCAAAAGTCATGGAGAAGTGTATCCGAAAAGACCCTAGCAAGGTATGAGGATAAATAGATCCAAGTCATAAAAGGAGGCGGATCGTTGTATATCAAAGTCCAAAATAATGATTGGAGAAAAATGAAGAAGTCGTGGTCCAAGTATGAATCTCTCAAAACTTCAAGTGAAGAAATTCCTATTATGAAGAGAAGGCCATTATTTCATGAACGTCTCTCAAGATTTGAAGTATGAAGTCGCTGCCAAATATCGGTCCGAGAAAGGTCTCAAATTGCGAAGCGAGTTATGCTAAGATATGAACTTTATGAGGTCCCGAGAAGCAGTTTTAAAAGATTTTGTCCTTTAGCTAACTATTGATTAAATCGTTCACTTTATTTTCGGCCTAAATAACTATCGAAATAAGTCAAACAATGCATCCCTTGGATCATTCAAGACAACAATAAAATATAAGAGATACACCTAGGAATAAGGGAGTCTAAGTGAATAATTGGCCCACATGAGTTCGTGTTAGTCTACTAACTTATAATAACAATGATCTCGTTTTTAAGCTTGGTTTGGAAAAAGTGAAAACTTGAGGATGATGACTATTCACGACATTTCCAAAACCCAAGGTATGCTTTTTGATTTCTTTACTTTGAATGTTTATAGTTTTCTATCTCTTTAATAAAGGCCAACGTGGATTGATAAAGATGAAAAATGAAATCTTGCTTTGTAACTAATGCATTGCATGAGGACATTGCAATGGTAAAGTGTAGGGGATTTGATAGGTGTGTAAACACCCATCCTTTTTACCACTTAATTACAATAATAACCGGACCAAAACGTGTATTTTATGTCTTTTATGTCGGAATTATGCGTGGTTTGTGTTTTTGTTGTGATTTAGGACGAAATTGTGAAAAGTGGAGAAAACACGGCATTTACGGGCTTTTATTGAAGAAAAGATGAAAGATGAAGTCGAAAAGCCAAGAGTGGAAAGAGAACGGAAGTCCAAGACCAATTCTGAAGATTTATCGAAGAAAAAGTCAAAAGACGGAAGTTTATCAAAAGCCGAAAAACTCAAGTCTAATTTATTGAAGAATTAAAAGACGAGTTCAAAGAAATCCCGAGTCAAAAGTCATTAAAGTCCAAGATGAAAGAAGATTTGAAGGCTTAAGGACTAATGGTGCAATTAACAAAGAGATTAAGAAGGAAGGGCCTTATCATGCAATTAAGAAGAAATGAAGGAGGGGAGGAAGCTTCCTAAGCACCCTTTAATCCTCCCCTATAAATAGTCATTAGCATTTCATTTTTTACTCTTGTTAGCTAATTTGACAAATTAGTTCTCCACTTTATTTTATGCACCTTTAATTACTTGTCATTTTAAATACATGTTTTGCGCCTTAATTATCTTTTAATTTCCAAGTAAGTGTTTTTAATTTTCTTGCTTTAATCTTTATTTATCTTTGATCAAGTTTACTTTTATCAATCTCATTCTACTCTTCTTCTTTTTGATTCGGTTCCAATTTCGGATTAAGCAAGTTTTTGCTTAATCCATTTGCTTATTTGATTAAAAGTTTTGTCTTTTCTTTTTCCTTTTAAGTTTTCATACGAAATAGCCATAAGCTTGACAATCTTATGTGCTTATTTGGTATTTAACTTAAGTGTTTTCAATGTTTTCTTAAAAGTTTAAGTCTTTTTAATTTTAGTGTCTTGTTTTTGTTGATTTCATACGTTTTATCTTTGATCTAGTGTTTTTATTTAGCTTATTGTCTTTTTATTTTGCTTATTGTCCTTGAAAAGTTAAGATTTTTGTGCTTATTTTCGTACTTTTTGTGTTTTCCTAGTTTTTAGGAAATCTGGTAAGAATTCGCAACTTTTCCATTAATTGCGAAATCTTGGTTCTCATAATTGCGGATTTGTCTCCTCCTGAGTTGCGAAATTGAATGTCCATAATTTCGCAACTATTGCGAAATCTTCCCTGTGATTGCGAATTTGAATACCACTTGGTATTGCGAATTCTTTCATCATTTCACAATTATTGCGAAATCGTACTTCAGTGGTGTTGCGAAATCTTGCCCAACAATTGCGAAATTGAATCCATCTTTAATTGCGGAATTTTTGTTCAAGGATTGCGAAATCATTCGATTTCTCAATATTGCGGAATTAAGGTTTTGGGATTGCGGAGTTAATGCAATTGCGAAATCTTGCCCTTTCTTTTGATTGCGAAATCTTTATCTTTTAATTGCGAATTTATTTCAAGTTTTCAAATATTGCGAAACTTAATTGCTTTTGTTTAAATTTGATTTTCAAGCTTTATTTTTCCCGCATTTTTACTTAATCGCACTTTAAGATTACTTGCCTTAGATTTATTTTAGCATTGCCTTAGTTTAAGTCTTAGTTGCGTTTTAAGTTCGCCTTAGATAGATTTAAGTTTGCGTTATTTACGTTTAGTGCCTTTTAATTTAAGTCATTTATTTTAAATTGTTTTGCCCCTTTATTTTAATTAGACCTAGATTTAATTTAACGTCATTTACATTTAAGTCTTGCACTTTTAATTACTACAACGACACAACTATTTGTTTCACCAAAGAACAACTGAGTCGCACATTAAACTCATTTTTCAATTCGAAGAGACATACTTAATCGAACGAATCTTTTTACCTGGCCAAAAGCCTTGTATTATCTTCAAAGCTCTTCTCTCTTTCTTCAGTCCAGACGAATTTCTCCCCTTTCCGCATGAGTTTGGTCAATGGCAGTGCTAAACGGGAAAAGTTCTCTACGAACCTACGGTAGTAACCAGCTAAGCCTAGGAAACTGCGAACTTCAGTCACTGATGTTGGTCTTTGCCACTTGGTAATAGCCTCAACCTTTGTTGGATCCATGGTGATTCCTTCTGCTGATACAATGTGACCTAATGATTGTGGTAAAATACGACCATTTAGGAAAAAGGCGTAAAAGCGGTAAGTATTGAACAAATGACTTTAGGAAAAATCAAGTGTTAATAACCCTTATGAAGTTCGTTTCCCAAGGAGGTATATGTGTGTGAAAAACTTGTTAAATGTTTGTGATTAATGATTGGTTTAGAAGGGGATGAGAAAAGAAGATAACGAAGACGTAAAAATAAAAATTAACACTACTAGAAAGTTAAAACGTAGAACCTTAAAAACCACAAAAATAAAAATTAATTCTAAAAATTACCAAAAATTCACCAAAAATCAAAATAAATAAACTAAGAGTTTACCAATGATCAAAACTTTTTCAAACCTTTTAAATAATTAAATATTCAATTTTTAAATGCTAATTAAAGCCCTAAAAATCAAATAAATTATCAAAAAGCCCAAATAAAGATTTTTCAATTGGTAAACCTCTAAAATGACCTAAAAAGATTAAAAACTATTTTTAGAAAATTTTAAACTAATAAAAACTATTTAAAATGATTTAAAAACTATTAAAACTTAAAATATTTATAAAAATTAATCTAAAAGAGATAAAATTATTCTAAAAGTTGTTAAATTCCTATTTTAATGTATTAAACCTAAGAAAAATGTAAAAAGTTGGAAAATGTGAAATTTTAAAAATAATAATAAAATAATATTAAAATAATATTAAAAATCCAAAAATTATAAAAAATTCTAAAAACTTGCAAACTAGTTTATTTTAACCTAAATAATCAGTAAATCAAAGTGAAATTACCAGAATACCCCTATTGGGCCCTCAAATGGGCCAAAACCAAAAACAGTCAACCAAATTGGGCTTTTGGGCCCAAAAAGTCAAACTTGGCCCAATTGACTTGGAAAAGCCCTATCTGACTCAAAATTCAATTCTAAGAACAAAACTCTAAAGGCCCAAAAGCTGAATATGAGCTTATCACAGCTTATTAAGCACAAAGCTTATTCTTATTGGGCTTTTCAGCCCATTAAGCCATAAGCTAATGCCATAAGCTCTAATTTGACACACAATCTTCTTTTGGGATGCTTATGAGATCTGTAAAAAGAAATTTTGAAAAATCTCACTCAATAAGCCAGAAATAAGCAAAGTAAAAATTCACTAAAAGACAAAATAGTCGTTTTAGAGATTTAGGGCACCTCAGGACTTGATTCAACTTGCAAAAGATCACAAATGGACTCAATAAGCAAAAGTAATCAACAAAAATCCAATAAGCACAACCAATAAGCCAGAATAAGCACAAATGAACTTATGAAAAAGTCAATGAAGTTGGTTTTCTAGTCAAACCCTAAAGTCAACCCACCAAATGCTCCAGTATGAACAAATGGGTCAAATAATGAGCACCTATTACAAAAACAAAGTTGTTGCTGGTTAAAATAAGCTATTATAGCTTATTGATAAGCTGAACCCAATTTTACACTATCAGTGGTAACTAGCAGGGGAAAGGAGTTCCCACTGCTTTGACTATTTGACCAAGCTTATTTGAGAGTTCTGGTTTGATTCAATTGGAAACAAAGGCACCCTTGTGATCAGTGAATCAGAAGGAGTCAATAGCAACAAGAAAATCACAATTCGGTTCACACAATAAGCCACAATAAGCCAAACAGTCACCAGATATGCACCAGATATGGAAATAAGCAGTTAAGCATTTAATAAGCAGATTTAGACTGAATAAGCCAACCAAACTTAACAAGATGCATACACAAGCTATATAAACTATGAATAAACACAAAGCAACAAGAATCAAACACTGAATCAAAGTAAATAACAAGATCAAAGCACAAAATGTTTCTGATGAACAATGAACAATTTGCAGACAAGTTTTGCTGATCTATTTGGCACTTGATCCAATTTCAAGCCTCAAATCCTACTTCCCTGGTGTGATTAACTAAGGTTTAGCACTTGTTAGCCCTAGCCTAAGCTTAGATCTAGGTGTCCTCAAAATCCTAGCCAATTTTACCAAGTATTTAAGATTTTATAGCCAAATTATGAATCTATGTGTTCAAACCCTCAAAACCTGCAAACAGATGAACAAATACACCTAAATAACAGATACCAACACTTAGCAACAAATAACAACCACTTAACAAACCACAATCCCAACTTATGCAGTAAACCCAAACACCCTTTTAAAACTTGTTTTCATAATTTTTCAAAGGCTTATGCAGATTTTACCCACAAATCAGATCAATAACACCTCAATAACATCAAACCAAGCCAAATCAACAATAATCAACCACAATATCACAGATTCAAGCATAAACATGCAATAATCACCAAATTCAGAAAAAAGAAAAAAATGAAAAGGGAGAAGGATGCAAACCTCCAAGACCTACATCCAGGCCCTGGATTGTTTGAGCTTAGGTACTAGCAGAACAAGTACCAGCTTCCAAGCTTCTAAGAAGAACAAACCACAAGGTGAGATCAAAATAATACCAACTTTCTGATTTTTGATGCACAAGCTTTATCACTTAAAACCTTGCCTCAAAAACCTTCAAACAAGATAATGGAACTCAGATTTTAGCTTATCAAACACCAAGCTTTTATAAATAACAGATTAGAATTCAAAATTTTAAGAAATTCAAACTTTATTTCATAAAAAGGAATTACAAAGATTTAAAAGCTAAAATCTGGAACAAAGCTCTCTCACAGGTTGAGGAGTCTTTATATAGGCAAATGCCAAGGCTAGCACTATTCACAAACCCTAGAAGTGAAATTCCCTAAATGCCCTAAGTCCTTCTAGACGTTTTGATGGAATGAGCTGTTCAAATACATCTTGGACGTTCATTTCAGCTTTGATATGAAGCAAAGAGTCTAGGCTGTTGTATTGGCCACGTCATTTTTTTTGGAGGACAAGTTGTGTTTTCATTGGTTGAGAATGTTGAGTGTGGGGTCCAGGAAGTAGTGGGAGTGAGGGTTTTGTGTGTGGGATGGGATTCTGCATGTGTGAATCACACGTGGGTGTGGGTAATTTGGATTTACCCTTTGGTTTAAGTGGAGTAAAAACTGGGTGGATGAAGGGTGAATAGTAGTAGTTTTGATCTGAAATTGGGGGAGTGGATGTGTTTGGCGCGTGTTTCAGGTTTGAATGTTTCAATAGCACAACTTTAGCCCTTCTTTTTCCTTTCTTTTTGCATTTGTGTTTAAAAGTCTGTCAGCGCCCATTTCCTTTGTATCAACTTTCACAACTTGACATTTTTGGCCCAAAACTTTCCAAAAGGTGTTTCAAGGGTTATTTTTTACACTTATGCATATTTGAAGGACTGATTTTGGACATTCTTGATCTTCAAAGGTCTTCAATGTATCTTTGGCTTGATGAGGGACCATATTTGACAATGTTGAATAGTTGAGGGACTAAACTTGCCATTTCTTCAAAGTTGAAGGACCATTTGTGTAATTTTGACAAACTTAAGGGACCAAACTTGTAATTATCAATATACAAGGGTTTTAAGTGTCATTTCTTCAATAAATGAGGATCAATCTTGTTTGTCTTCAAGTCTTCAAGGGTATTTGTTGAATTCTTCATGAATTAGGGCCCGGTTCTTTGTACGGCTTCGTTTCTCGTGTCCGTTTTTCCTTGTATCTTGTGCTCTTTTGTCTTTTTCACGATATCCATACCTAAAATACACAAGTAGACAAACACAAGCATATATATGGTATTTTATGACATTTTTATGCATTTAAAGCCCGAAAAGAACGATGAGATCATGTATAAATGCCATCTCATCACTCCCCCATACTAAGCCATTGTCGTGCCCTCACGCAATGCTAGAATAAAGTATCTAAGCATCACCAAAGTTCAACTTTATTAACCTTTATTGAAGAGTACAAAGACTTGCAACATACTACGAAGATGTGTAAAGACATAACATATGATTTTCATCACAAAAAGTGACTTTTAGGGTCAAAGAATAGAAACAAGTAAATGTCCCTTAGAGTAAACTTCGTCATCCTTGATTGTCATACATTCCATGCTAAGTGCAAAAACGAGATCATTGTTGGTACAAGTCACAATGCTAACACTACTCATACGTCCAAATTGTGTAATACTTTTTCTCCCCGCAATCCTAGTTATTATAAAAGGAAATGGGTTACTAGCATTTTTTATCTATTTGTCATGGATCACAAGTGATTCATATTGACTTATTTGAGTAGTTATTAGTCCGAAAGCAAAGTAGCACGATTTGATCAATAGTTAGCCGAAGGACAAAATCTTTTAAAACGGCTTCTCGTGTATCTCCTTAAGTTCATATCTTGGCATAACTCGTTTCACGATTTGAGACCTTTCTCGGACCGATATTTGGCATGTACTTCATACTTCAAATCTTTGGAAGACGTTCTTGAAATTATGGTCTTCTCTTCACATATTTGGAATTTCTTCACTTGACGTTTTTGAGAGATTCTTCATATTGGACCACGACTTCATCATTTTTCTTCAATCTTTACTTTGGATTTTGATATACAACGATCCACCTCCTTTTCGGACTTGGATATATTTATCCTCATACCTTGTTAGGGTCTTTTTGGATAGACTTTCTCCATGATCTTTAGGGGAGTAATTACTTTTCGTCGTGTGTCTCGATCCTTCATATTGATTTAGGAATAATGATACTTCACATCATCTTGGATCTTTAGCAAAAATAGAGCTCCTCATGCCTTGTTAGGGCCTTTTTGGATGATCGCCAATCTTCGCGTCCCGCTTCAATAAGTTATGCCTTGGCTATGAACTCTATTCAACCCCGAGCAACTTTTAAACGATCTTGCGCTAGAGGCTAAGTAACCTTTCAAATCGTACGAACTTACTTATTGCAATTATGATTTATTCCTAATGCATTGATCTTATGGGAAGAAAAAGCCACAATTAAAAACATATGAGTTTTTGAAAGAACATTTTCATGTTCTACGTTTAGCATGATCACTTGTCTAACTCTATCATCTCTCGTTCTTCACTATATAAAGACCTCTAATTAAAGAGACTCGTGAATACTTAGCCATGCAAGTCAAAATTAAGCCAAATTTGGATTAGCTTTCATTAAGACTATATCAAATCAAAGTTTTGGGTTTTCAAGCCACCTATAGGATCTTGCACTTTCTTGGACTTATTCAAGTTTAGAGAATGCGTTTTATAGTTCCCTTGATAAGTGACTTTCTAGGATCAATTATGGGAACTTGCGAAAAGTTCTTGTTCTTAACCCGAATGAATTAAGACTTTCGCGTTTTAAAGCTCCCTATATAAAAGTCTAGCAAAACTTAAATTGAGCGGGTTAAGGAATGTAAATGGCTCCAAATGCCCATCAAGTCAAAAATTAACTCTTATTCTACCCATCGGAAAATATACATTCGTGTCTTAAAAACACTTATGAAAACTAAGAAAAATTTTAAAATTTGGCCATTTTTAGCCTTAATAGCAAAACAAAACATTGAAAATTGGAAAGCGTGAGGGCGTAGCAAAGCAAGTATCTATTCACCCCCCCCATACTAAAAGTAAACATTGTCCTCAATGTTTCGAGTCTAAAGGTGGAGCACCCCCATACTAGAGACGAAGAGTCGAATGCTTAGGATCTAGCATGGAAAGGGTGATCAACAATATATCTAAAGCCGTTTATTAAGTATGCTAAAAGATAATTGTTAGAACAATAAAGGATATGTCATGGATTCGTGAAAAACTTCTTCACACGAACGATGGAGGCTCACGTAAACGAACACGGGAGTCTTCAATCGTAGATGATGATGATGATCTAGATAACACATTCACAAACAACCACGAGACAACGAGTTGAAAGGGTACAAGTGCCCTTATTAGTGAATAGTAAGCATAAAGGATAAGCATGGGATCTCCCCCACGAGGCACCTCGTTTTTTATTACCGAGTCATGAGCTCGACTCGATCCCCTCAATGCTAATTATCATTGGGGAAGGTGACTTGGTCGAGGGCAACCATTGAAGGAATTTCCCCACCAAAGTAGTGCTTAAGCCTATGTCCATTCACCTTGAAATTAGGACCATCATCTTGAGCTAGCTCAATGGTCCCATACGGAAATACTTGTGTAATGGTGAACGGACCCGACCAACGATATTTCAATTTCCCGGAAAATATCTTAAGACGAGAGTTAAAAAGCAACACTTGATCACCAACGTTAAAAACCCGGTTTTTAATCTTTGAATCATGAAACTTTTTAGTCTTTTCTTTAAAAATTAATGAATTTTCATAAGCATTATCTCTTAATTCTTCCAATTCATTCAATTGTATTTTCCGGTGATCTCCCGCGGTCTTCAAGTCAAAGTTTGCATGCTTAAGGGCCCAATATGCCTTGTGCTCTAACTCAATGGGCAAATGACAATTCTTCCCATAGACTAACTTATAAGGAGTGCAACCGATAGGTGTCTTATAAGCGGTCCTAAAGGCCCATAAAGCGTCATCAAGTTTGTCGGACCATGAAGCACGGTTTTCTCCAATTGACCTCTCTAAAATCCTCTTCAAAGCTCGGTTCGAAACGTCGACTTGCCCACTCGTTTGCGGGTGATAAGCCGTAGAAAGACGATGAGTAACTCCATATTTCTTTAGAACCTTTTCGAATTGGTCATTACAAAAATGGGTTCCACGATCGCTTATAATAGCACGAGGGGTTCAGAACCGAGAGAATAGTTGCTTCAAAAACTTTACTACCACACGAGCATCATTAGTAGGCAAAGCCTTAGCTTCTACCCACTTAGAAAGGTAGTCCACCGTGACGAGGATATATTTGTTGCCATGAGACGATGGGAACGGCCCCATAAAGTCTATTCCCCATATGTCGAAAATCTCACACACTTGAATTATGTTTTGCGGCATTTCATCACGTTGAGACGATTTTCCTTGACGTTGGCACGAATCACACGACTTCACAAGTGCGTGTGCATCACGATAGATAGAAGGCCAAAAGAAACCAGCATTGAACACTTTCTTAGCCGTGAGATTAGCACCGTGGTGACCACCCGTGGGTCCCTCGTGACAAGCTCTAAGGATATTAGAAGCTTCGGCACCAAAAACACAACGTCGAACGAGTTGATCTGCACAAATTCGAAAGAGATAAGGGTCGTCCCAAAAATAGAACTTGACGTCACGAAAGAATTTTCGTTTTTGTTGTGTCGTCATACCCTTGATTATGAAATTGCCCGCATGGTAATTTGCAATGTCGGCAAACCATGGGGTGGTGTCTTTAGAATTCACTACACCGAGAGTCTCGAGAGGAAATGTTTTGGTGATTTCCTTGTTCTCGAAAACATCTTTGTGAGGATCTTCTAGACGAGAGAGATGATCGGCCGCTAGATTCTCGGCTCCTTTTTTTGTCAAGCACGGTGACATCAAATTCTTGGAGGAGGAGCATCCAACGAAGCAATCTCGGCTTAGCATCTTGCTTAGCTAAGAGATACTTGATAGCCGAATGGTCGGTATACAAGATGCTTTTAGTCAAGACGAGATAAGGTCGGAATTTCTCAAAAGCATAGACCACGGCAAGGAATTCCTTTTCTGTTGTGGTGTACTTTAATTGAGCCTCGGTCATCGTCTTACTAGCATAATGGATAGGACGGAAATGCTTGTCATAACGTTGCCCTAAGACGGTCCCTATAGCATAATCACTTGCATCGCACATGATTTCAAGGGGTAATTCCCAATTAGGAGCAACAAGAATGGGAGCTTCGGTAAGTTTCCTTTTGAGAGTTTCGAAAGCCTTAACACAATCCTCATTGAAGTTGAAAGGAGCATCCTTCTCGAGAAGGTGTGTCATAGGTCGAGAAATTTTCGAAAAGTCCTTGATGAAACGACGATAAAAGCCCGCGTGGCCTAGGAAACTCCTAACTCCCTTAACGGTTTTGGGATGAGGTAACTTGGCGATGACGTCTACTTTAGCTTTATCGACCTCAATCCCCGCCTTCGACACCATATGTCCTAAGACGATTCCTTGTTAACACATAAAATGACATTTTTCCCAATTAAGCACAAGATTGGTTTCTTCACAACATTTTAACATTTGCTCGAGATTAGATAAACATGACGTGAACGAATTGCCAAACACCGAGAAGTCATCCATAAACATTTCCATCGACTTCTCGATCATATCGTGAAAAATTGCCATCATACACCGTTGAAACGTACCGGGTGCATTACAAAGTCCGAAAGGCATCCTACGATAAGCGAACGTTCCATAAGGACACGTAAAATTAGTCTTCTCTTGATCACGAGGGTCGATAGGGATTTGAAAGTAACCGGAAAAACCATCTAAAAAGCAATAGAATTCATTTCCCGCAAGTCGCTCCAACATTTGATCCATGAAGGGCAAAGGAAAGTGGTCTTTACGAGTGGCGTCATTTAACTTTCGGTAGTTAATACACACCCTCCAACCGATCACAACACGAGTGGGAATTAACTCGTTGTTTTCATTAGGCACAACGGTCATTCCTCCCTTTTTAGGGACACAATGGATTGGGCTCACCCATGGGCTATCGGATATAGGATAAATCATTCCCGCGTCAAGGAGTTTAAGGACCTCCTTTTTGATGACATCGTGAATTTTGGGATTCACCCTTCTTTGACTTTGAATTGCGGGTTTGTAGTCCTCCTCTATTAAAATCTTGTGAGTACAAAATTTTGGGTCAATACCCTTAATGTCGGATATTTTCCACGCAATTGCCCCTTTATGAGCCTTAAGAACTTTCAAGAGCTCGGGTTTTTCATCATTAGCAAGACCTTTTGCAATAATAACCGGCAACTTGTCATCACCTTCCAAGAATGCGTATTCAAGGTGAGAAGGAAGATCTTTCAATTCAAGGATAGGTGGTTCCTCGATTGAAGATTTTGGTTCAACACTCATAACTTCCATCGGCGAAAGAAATGGTGGAATAGAAGTATCATCACTAATCAACACCTCATCTTCATTGTCGATTTCATTTGAAGCGAGATCGCCTCCTTGGAATGGAGTGAGATTTGGTGTGGAATTAGCAAGAATCGGATCCAAAATAGTGGGATTGCCACTTGACGAGCTATCGGAAAAACCTAACACTTCTTGTGAAAACTCATCGCAAACCACATCAACTATGTCAATGTGATTGATGGTAGCGATTGCATAAACATGAGAAGGTTTCGAGTTTTGAGTAGCGTTTATAACAAGTTCCTCTTCGTTGAATCTCAAAGTGATAGTTCTTGCATGAACATCGATAAGCGATCTCGAAGTGTCTAAAAATGAACAACCTAAAATTAGAGGAACTTGAGGATCCGCGGGGATGTAAACTACTATGAAATCAACGGGATAGTAGAACTTCCCCACTTTCACGAAAACATCTTCGGCTACTCCACATGCCATAATCGTAGAATGATCGGCCATCTCGATGGACATGTTCGAAGGAATGAGAGCCGGAAGCGAAAGCGATTTCCAAATGGAAAATGGCATCAAATTAATGCTCGCACCAAGATCAGCCAAGGCGAGGCATTCTTTCATATCTTGTATGTCACAAGGAATGAGAAACTTTCCGGGATCACCAACTTTTTCCGGTATGCGGTTAAGATAAACCGAAGAACAATTAGCAAGCTTTGAAAGCTTTTCCTTATCGCTCATCATACTTTTAAAAGTGGAAGCGAAACGAGGCATATACAACAACGCGTCGGCTAAACTCACATCAAAATGCACTTGTTGAAACATTTTTATAAAAAGCTCGATTTGTTGTTTGTTACGTTCTTGCAATTTCTCTTTGTTTCGTCTCGAAGGGTAGGGTAAAGGTGGTGTGGGTTGGTCATTAGGCAACGGCCTTGGAAACTCGGGTTCCACAATTGGTATTGGTTCAACCGTAGGTGTGGTTTGAGCGGTACTTCGTGGGATTGTAATGTGCTCCTTTTCGACCATCACCTCGGGTTCTTTCTCGATTTCCTTCTCCGTAGAAGTACTTGGACGAGAGATTGGTTCCTTGAAAGTTTTACCACTTCGTGTAGTAATAACCTTCATTTCTCCCTTCGGGTTTGCAATGGTATCACTAGGAAGACCACCCGAGGAAGAGGGTTTACACATGATTGCTTCAAACATCTTAGCCATTCGGTCCTCAAATTTTGATTGCCTAGCATCCGCTTTTAATAACTCTTGCTTAATCTCATGTTGTCCTAATTCCATCTTTTGTTGATTTTGTTGAAGACGTTGGACATTTCCTTCCATTTTGTTTGCATGAGTTTTAAGTTCATTAGCAAGTTCATTTTTAAGCTCGTTTTTTAACTCGGATCTTAAGCTAATCATCTCACGTTGCATGTTATCAAATTTAGCATCATTTGCTTTAGCATAATCCAAAAATTCTCCTTGCAAATTTTTAGTGTGAGCATTTTGAAAACCTTGTGTAGTGTTTTGAAAATCACGGTTTTGGTTTTGATTAGAAATTTGTCCATTCCCATTTTGATAATTCCCCTTGTTGTAATTGCGTGAATTGCCTTGGTAATTACCTTGGTTGTTGTTTCGATAATTATTAGCATTTTGGTTTGTTGGAGCTTGATTTTGGCGGGAACCTTGACCGTTTTGGTTGTAAGTTCCCGTTGCTACATATGCACTCGAAGTGTTACCATCCGCGGTAATGCACTCGGAAAGATCATGAGCTCCCCCACAAGATAAACAACTCTTAGCAACCGCTTTAACCGAAGCGGAATTGGAAGCTTCTTGAGCTTTCCAATCGGACATAAGATTAGCAAATCTATCAAAAAACCGATTTTCCTCATTAGCTTCATCATGTAAGGCATTAATGCTACGAGACGATTGTGACGATGAAGACGAACCTAAATTGGCAACACTCGGTGTGTTACGAGGGTTATAAACTTTAGATCTATTCTCGATGATTTGTAAAGCCTCATTTGTCGTCTTGCACAAAAAATTACCACCCGCGGCGGCATTCAAATAATCTCGTTCATGATCATTAAGCCCATTATAAAAGTATCAACTTGATGTAATTCCGTGAAATCATGGTGTGGACATTCATGTAACATTTCTTTAAAGCGTTCCCATGCCATTGAAAAACTTCCATTATTTCTTTGCACAAATCATGAAATCTCATTTTTCAAGTGTGTTGTTTTAGATGGTGGAAAAAACTTGTTCACAAACTTAGAAACGAGATCGGCCCATGTCAAAATTGAATTTGGCGGTTCTTTCTCAAGCCAAATTTTTGCGGGTCCATCTAACGAGTATGGAAACAACATCATCTTAATGGCGTCATGTGGAACATCCTTAAACTTGCTAGTAGCGGTGAGACGGTTAAAATTCCTAATGTGATAGTGCGGGTTGTCTTTCTCGTGACCTCTAAACTTATTTGCTTGCAACATTGACATTAAACCCGTCTTAATCTCGAAATTCTCCGCAAGGATGGCGGGAATCACAATGGCCTCTCCAAAACCCTCGGTGGGTGCTTGTAGCAACTCCATCATAGTACGATTAGCCATGACGACTTCTTGTTCTACAATAGGTTCAACAATTGGAGGTTGTTCCTCAATCAACGTCTCTTGACTGGCTTGCTTTTGAAGACGTTTACGAGCTCGTTTTGCTTGATTACGAGTGATCATAAACTTCACGAAGAATGGGAGGTGAGCAAAGAAGATTCTTTTTGGGTGTTTTGTGAATTTTCAATTTTTTGTGTTTTTGATGATATTTAATTTTTTTGGATTTTGGTGTATCTTCGTAGACAACAATCTATAAAATCTCTCCTCGAATCAAACTATTGATTAAAGAAGCCTCAAAGGAATGAAAACGATCACGTGGAGTGCACGCCTTCGAATGACTTTAGAACTTTGGTGAAAACCAAATTGTTCAAGAGGGTTTAATCACAAAGAAACCAAGCAAATATATTATACGTAATAATACTTTGGGCGGCAAAACCCTCGATTAGCCTTCAATCTCAAAATACTCACAAGCAAGCGGGGAAACGAGGCGGCGCGAAGCACTTAAGAGCCTTTTTCCTTAGGGTATATTTTATAATACCCGCCTTATACCCACCTTATAGTTTGTATTCTTCAAAATCGAGCTTCACGAAAGTATTTATCTACTTTTTGCCTTTTTCTTTTTGTTTGAGATTCGAATACAATAATTGAGTGATGAAATCCCAATTAAGGTTGTGTTTTCACACTTTTGGAGATATTGTTTATTGATTGTGATACTTAATACAATATAGTAATAATATTTTTACAAGAAAAACCAAGAAAACCGATAATACGTATTAGTAGAGTTCTACTAATACAAATACTATTTATGGTTAATATTAAAAACAACAATACAAATCAATCACGACACACCTCCCCGGCAGCGGCGCCAAAATGATTGTGGTAAAATACGACCTTTTAGGAAAAAGGCGTAAAAGCGGTAAGTATTGAACAAATGACTTTAGGAAAAATCAAGTGTTAATAACCCTTATGAAGTTCGTTTCCCAAGGAGGTATATGTGTGTGAAAAACTTGTTAAATGTTTGTGATTAATGATTGGTCTAGAAGGGGATGAGAAAAGAAGATGACGAAGACGTAAAAATAAAAATTAACACTACTAGAAAGTTAAAACGTAGAACCTTAAAAACCACAAAAATAAAAATTAATTCTAAAAATTACCAAAAATTCACCAAAAATCAAAATAAATAAACTAAGAATTTACCAATGATCAAAACTTTTTCAAACCTTTTAAATAATTAAATATTCAATTTTTAAATGCTAATTAAAGCCCTAAAAATCAAATAAATTGTCAAAAAGCCCAAATAAAGATTTTTCAATTGGTAAACCTCTAAAATGACCTAAAAAGATTAAAAACAATTTTTAGAAAATTTTAAACTAATAAAAACTATTTAAAATGATTTAAAAACTATTAAAACTTAAAATATTTATAAAAATGAATCTAAAAGAGATAAAATTATTCTAAAAGTTGCTAAATTCCTATTTTAATGTATTAAACCTAAGAAAAATGTAAAAAGTTGGAAAATGTGAAATTTTAAAAATAATAATAAAATAATATTAAAATAATATTAAAAATCCAAAAATTATAAAAAATTCTAAAAACTTGCAAACTAGTTTATTTTAACCTAAATAATCAGAAAATCAAAGTGAAATTACCAGAATACCCCTATTGGGCCCTCAAATGGGCCAAAACCAAAAACAGTCAACCAAATTGGGCTTTTGGGCCCAAAAAGTCAAACTTGACCCAATTGACTTGAAAAAGCCCTATCTGACTCAAAATTCAATTCTAAGAACAAAACTCTAAAGGCCCAAAAGCTGAATATGAGCTTATCACAGCTTATTAAGCACAAAACTTATTCTTATTGGGCTTTTCAGCCCATTAAGCCATAAGCTAATGCCATAAGCTCTAATTTTACACACAACCTTCTTTTGGGATGCTTATAAGATCTGTAAAAAGAAATTTTGAAAAAACTCACTCAATAAGCCAGAAATAAGCAAAGTAAAAATTCACTAAAAGACAAAATAGTCGTTTTAGAGATTTAGGGCACCTCAGGACTTGATTCAACTTGAAAAAGATCACAAATGGACTCAATAAGCCAAATCTATCAACAAAAATCCAATAAGCACAACCAATAAGCCAGAATAAGCACAAATGAACTTATGAAAAAGTCAATGAAGTTGGTTTTCTAGTCAAACCCTAAAGTCAACCCATCAAATGCTCCAATATGAACAAATGGGTCAAATAATGAGCACCTATTACAAAAACAAAGTTGTTGCTGGTTAAAATAAGCTATTATAGCTTATTGATAAGCTGAACCCAATTTTACACTTTCAGTGGTAACTAGCAGGGGAAAGGAGTTCCCACTACTTTGACTATTTGACCAAGCTTATTTGAGAGTTCTGGTTTGATTCAATTAGAAACAAAGGCACCCTTGTGATCAGTGAATCACAAGGAGTCAATAGCAACAAGAAAATCACAATTTGGTTCACACAATAAGCCACAATAAGCCAAACAGTCACCAGATATGCACCAGATATGGAAATAAGCAGTTAAGCACTTAATAAGCAGATTTAGACTGAATAAGCCAACCAAACTTAACAAGATGCATATACAAGCTATATAAACTATGAATAAACACAAAGTAACAAGAATCAAACACTGAATCAAAGTAAATAACAAGATCAAAGCACAAAATGTTTCTGATGAACAATGAACAATTTGCAGACAAGTTTTGTTGATCTATTTGGCACTTGATCCAATTTCAAGCCTCAAATCCTACTTCCCTAGTGTGATTAACTAAGATTTAGCACTTGTTAGCCCTAGCCTAAGCTTAGATCTAGGTGTCCTCAAAATCCTAGCCAATTTTACCAAGTATTTAAGATTTTATAGCCAAATTATGAATCTATGTGTTCAAACCCTCAATACCTGCAAACAGATGAACAAATAAACCTAAATAACAGATACCAACACTTAGCAACAAATAACAACCACTTAACAAACCACAATCCCAACTTATGCAGTAAACCCAAACACCCTTTTAAAACTTGTTTTCACAATTTTTCAAAGGCTTATGCAGATTTTACCCACAAATCAGATCAATAACACCTCAATAACATCAAACCAAGCCAAATCAACAATAATCAACCACAATATCACAGATTCAAGCATAAACATGCAATAATCACCAAATTCAGAAAAAAGAAAAAAATGAAAAGGGAGAAGGATGCAAACCTCCAAGACCTACATCCAGGTCCTGGATTGTTTGAGCTTAGGTACTAGCAGAACAAGTACCAGCTTCCAAGCTGCTAAGAAGAACAAACCACAAGGTGAGATGAAAATAATACCAACTTTCTGATTTTTGATGCACAAGCTTTATCACTTAAAACCTTGCCTCAAAAACCTTCAAACAAGATAATGGAACTCAGATTTTAGCTTATCAAACACCAAGCTTTTATAAATAACAGATTAGAATTCAAAATTTTAAGAAATTCAAACTTTATTTCATAAAAAGGAATTACAAAGATTTAAAAGCTAAAATCTAGAACAAAGCTCTCTCACAGGTTGAGGAGTCTTTATATAGGCAAATGCCAAGGCTAGCACTATTCACAAACCCTAGAAGTGAAATTCTCTAAATGCCCTAAGTCCTTCTAGACGTTTTGATGGAATGAGCTGTTCAAATACATCTTGGACATTCATTTCAGCTTTGATATGAAGCAAAGAGTCTAGGTTGTTGATTTGGCCACGTCATTTTTTTTTTGGAGGACAAGTTGTGTTTTCATTGGTTGAGAATGTTGAGTGTGGGGTCCAGGGAGTAGTGGGAGTGAGGGTTTTGTGTGTGGGATGGGATTCTGCATGTGTGAATCACACGTGGGTGTGGGTAATTTGGATTTACCCTTTGGTTTAAGTGGAGTAAAAACTGGGTGGATGAAGGGTGAATAGTAGTAGTTTTGATCCGAAATTGGGGGAGTGGATATGTTTGGCGCGTGTTTCAGGTTTGAATGTTTCAATAGCACAACTTTAGCCCTTCTTTTTCCTTTCTTTTTGCATTTGTGTTTAAAAGTCTGTCAGCGCCCATTTCCTTTGTATCAACTTTCACAACTTGACATTTTTGGCACAAAACTTTCCAAAAGGTGTTTCAAGGGTTATTTTTGACACTTTTGCATATTTGAAGGACTGATTTTGGACATTCTTGATCTTCAAAGGTCTTCAATGTATCTTTGGCTTGATGAGGGACCATATTTGAAAATGTTGAATAGTTGAGGGACTAAACTTGCCATTTCTTCAAAGTTGAAGGACCATTTGTGTAATTTTGACAAACTTAAGGGACCAAACTTGTAATTATCAATATACAAGGGTTTTAAGTGTCATTTCTTCAATAAATGAGGATCAATCTTGTTTGTCTTCAAGTCTTCAAGGGTATTTGTTGAATTCTTCATGAATTAGGGCCCGGTTCTTTGTACGGCTTCGTTTCTCGTGTCCGTTTTTCCTTGTATCTTGTGCTCTTTTGTCTTTTTCACGGTATCCATACCTAAAATACACAAGTAGACAAACACAAGCATATATATGGTATTTTATGACATTTTTATGCATTTAAAGCCCGAAAAGAACGATGAGATCATGTATAAATGCCATCTCATCACCTAAGAACGTCACATTGTCTAACCAGAACTCACACTTGGAGAATTTAACATACAACTGCTTCTGGCGAAGAATCTGTAATACTGTACGAAGATGGTCTTCGTGTTCCTCCTTTGACTTAGAGAAAATCAGGATGTCGTCAATGAATACAATGACGAACTTGTCCAGGAACTCATGGAAGATACGGTAGCATTGGTAAGGCCAAAAGGCATGACTACAAATTCGTAGTGCCTATAGCGTGTACGAAAAGCAGTCTTGGCGATGTCCTGCTCCTTAACCTGTAACTGATGATAGCCCGACCTCAGGTCGATCTTGGAGAAATGTTTGCCCCCTTGGAGTTGGTCAAACAAGTCATCAATGCGTGGAAGCGGATACCTATTCCTGATGGTGATCTCGTTAAGCTCATGATAATCTATGCATAGACGCATGTTGCCGTCCTTCTTCTTTACGAACAGAACTGGTGCGCCCTATGGAGATGCACTAGGTCGAATGAAACCGCGTTCTAACAGTTCCTGCAGTTGTTCCTTTAACTCCTTCAGCTCGGTGGGAGCCATGCGATAAGGAGCCTTGGAAATTGGCTCAGCTCCTAGGATGAGCTTAATATTAAACTCCACTTCACGAGCAGGTGGTATACCCGGAAGTTCTTCTAGAAGCACGTCTGGGAATTCTGACACGATCGGCTGATCTTGGATAGATGGAGATTCAGCCTCCAAATCATGAACAGTCGCAAGATAGCCCTCACAACCATGTGACAGTAGTGCACGTGCTTGTAAGGTCGATATTATTTGTACAGACCTTCTGGGTACGAACCCGTTGTGAATGTACTCTGGTACATTTATATCACCGAAGATGACCCGATATGTATGGCAGTCTATGGTGGCGTGATGTTTGGATAGCCAGTCCATGCCTAATATCATGTCAAAATCGCACATATCCAGAGGAAGTGCGTCAACAAGACGAATGTTGTCGTCAAACTCTAGGGGAAGGCTCTTGTACACATGGGTTATGTGTACCGAGTCTCTTAAAGGCGTGGAAATGTTTAGTACATTCTCTAATGGCATAGGGGATATCCTAACATTCTTGGCATAAGTAGTAGAATTAACCGAGTGAGTAGCACTCGTGTCAAATAAAACACATGCAGCTTGACCATACATAAACAAGATTCCAGTGATGGTACATGTAGACTTGTTTGCCTGGTCGCGAGAAGTCGTGTAAACGCGTCCACTGGTAGGAGGCGGCTTGGAATCAGCATGTCCAGATGTGCCCTCCATCTCGCCCTTGCGGCAGTCTTTCATGCGATGACCAGTAAGGCCACACTTGTAGCATGCGTCGCTGTCGCGACGACATAGCCATGGGTGCCTACGGTTGCAGGTAGTGCAAAGAGGGTGAGTATACCCTCCAGCAGGTGCCCTTGCTGGCTGGGAGCCTGTTTGGAAAAATACATATGAGACATGATTTATAGGTACAAAAGGACAATGCGGAAAAATCGTAAGATGTAATACCAATGATAGCTGGACGGTTAGGCTGTGAACCTCTTTGGTTCTGCTCCCTCCCGTTACCATGATTCCTGGTAGAAGATCGCTAATGTGTCAGAATTATGACTTATCACATGTAACATAAGGAAATGAGTAAGTGTAAGGACCTACTGTTGTTGGAGTTTCCAGCGTTGTTACGGTAATTATCATTACCGCCACGCCTATCCGTAGCAGAACGGTCTTGAGTCTGACCGTTACCCTTGGGCCGAGTAGGCTGTTGTTGAGTAGCCGGCTGAGACCGGTCCCTAGTCTTCTGCCTGAAAGATGCAGTTTAAAGAGAGAGATAAATATTGGATGGTACTGGATGAATTCGAAATGGTCACCGCTGAATAACGAATAAATACCTCTTCTCGTGTCTCTCTGCTTCCCCGAACTCCTCTCTTTCCTGTAGCATCTCCAGCTTAGATGTTGCATCGGTAACTTGTGCCACCATGTTGAAAGTAGCACACACCAAGTTGTTGGCGACCGATGTACGAAGAGCCCACCGGAAGTGGTATGCTTGCTCTTCGGCAGTACCTGCTGCTACGCCAAGAAAACCAGCCAAATGAAGAAAGCGCTGCATGAACTCGTTGTTGTTCTCCCCAGCTCTCTGCCTGATTCTGTGGTACTCCCTCTTCAGCTTGTCTTGCTCAGCCTTGGGGAAGAACTGTTGCATCACTAACTCCCTAAACTGAGCCCAAGTCAAACCAGCCACCCAATTGTCACCTCCCTCAGACTGCGTGACTGCCTTCCACCATCCCAGTACATCACCTTCGAACTTGTAACAGGCCAACCTCGACTTGAAGACGGGGTCGCAGCCCATTGCATCGAATATCTTCTTGATATGAGCCAACCAGCTTTCAGCTTCACTGGGGCTATCAGTTCTCTCGAAGGATCGAGGACGTTGCTTGTTGAATCTCTCTAGCCATGTGACCAATGTTGCTGGAGGAGGAGGAGGAAATGGGTGTTGTTGCTGATTGTTGGCAGCCTGCACCTCAGCTCTGATTTGTTCCTCAGCTGAGGAAGCAAAGCTTGCATCGCAGCTTGGACTGCTGTATTGAGTTG
Source organism: Glebionis coronaria (assembly GCA_025667525.1). NCBI lineage: Eukaryota > Viridiplantae > Streptophyta > Magnoliopsida > Asterales > Asteraceae > Glebionis > Glebionis coronaria. The sequence continues at coordinate 356,260,229 of CM046879.1, forward strand.
TTCCTGCTCGCGGACCATCTGACAGTATAAAACAAAAATACATGATTAAACTTATTAAAACATAAAATATATACATGAAAAAAAATTATGCCAATAAATCATGAGAAAAAATTTATGCAGGAAAAAACAGTGCATGAATGCATGATGCAGTTTATGAAAACTTTTATATGCGCGAGAGTGAACGCCTATGGTCAGTTTACCCAAAACAAAAGACATGGCGAGGGGACGCCAAAGGGTCGCTCCCAAAGTTAAAAGTTTCGATAAAAATACATGCGACTAAATAGGGCCAGTCCTGTACCAACCATTACTTAGTCATAAACCTGCGACAATGACATATACATGAAAGCATGAAAACAATGAATGCATGAAAACCGACTATCAGTTCTAGGAAGACCATAGTGACTACCCACTAATCACAGGTCATGTTTTGAGAGCCTACAGGTCGAAGCCTTGGCTCTAATACCATAATTGTAACACCCTATTTTGGTAAATGGAATGTCACGTGTGATTATGGTGTGTCATCAGAGCATACAAGAAAAATGTCTTAAAACATTACATGACCATAAAAGGAAATATCAGAAACAAACATCGGTACCCCAAAGTATATGCTCATCACACACAAGCATAAGTACTGTAAAGGAAAAGGACTAGACAATGTCCATGGAAATAAGTATCAAAATTTATGATGAAATGCATAAAGTAGAGAAGGCTAGAAAGCTTCCAATCCATTTGCACGTACGCTTAAAGTCTACGAGCGCCCTTGAATACCTGCCGTTTGGGAACATGAAAGGAAAACTGCTGAGCATAACGCTCAGTGCAATGATATACAAGTATGGCATGGAATAACGTAAGCATAAAAGACTAATAGCAGCGGTATATCATAAGTTCTAAGTAATCTAGATTCATGTTCATAAAACTGGTCTTATAGTTTGAAAAGACTTATGTTTCTATGAAAATCTGTTTAATTAGCCAAATAGCCTATATAGGTCATGAGGTCCCACCATGCATGAATACTTGGAGGGGAGACCTCGTCATGCAATTAAAGGGGTTGCCTCTAATTAATTAGTCTGGGTAGGAGGGATCAACTCCTAGTGAAGGATGCAAGGCACACATCGCATTCACTCTGATAATACTGCTAACAAGTAACTAGGATGCACCCATACGCCCCACATGATAATATAATATAATGGCCAAAACTAAAAAGGGACGCCACGAGCAATCACTTCACCGTGGGGAAATCATAACACTAGTGCCTCCAGTGTTATGGTTATGGTACCTCCATAACTAGGTGACACTGGTCATGCATGTATATGGCTTAGGATCTTATTCTAACATAAGTATCAAACATATAAAACAAATACTGGGAAAACAGTTGGCTGCAGACGGGGAATCCTAATAAGGAAAGAATGTCCATACTGAAAGGACGGGAAATCCGTACCTTATGTCCAGTGAACGAAGAAGACGAACGGAAGAGAGCCCTACTCCGGTCTCACTAATGCTACATAAATAGTATACGTGTATAAGTATTCTGATTACTGAGTACGTAACTGATTTTATATCGTGTCTTAGCTTGTTTTATATGTTCATGTCTTGTTTTACTGATTTTAACGTTATATTGTGTGTATCATGTATTATGTATATTCTGATTAAGTATTACTTGTATTTCTTATATTATTATACTTGTTGTGTAATAATAAGTAACTTTCTCAAAATAGCAGGTTTCCTAAAATAGAAAGTTTCCAAAAATATAAAGTTTTCAAAAATAGATTAACTTCTTAAAATAGATCAGTTTCTAAAAATAGAAAGTTTCCAAAAATAGTAAGTTTCCTGAATTAGAAAGTTTCTATATTTAGAATTAAGCTGAATTAATATCATAAGTCATGTAGTTATAGTATAGTTTATTAATAATATCCTGTTAATTAAATAAACTATAGGTTATACGATTTAATTAAATATAAGCATGATTTAATTAAATTAAAGTGTATAAAAATACTTAGGTTAAAACATGTATTAATACTATATTAATAATAACCTAAGTCATGATTATTAATTAATTATATTTTATGTCTTAATAATTAATTAATACTATAGTCTAATTTAAATAATTAAATATTTAGGTTATAACATGTCTTATTAAATAAATAATAATAAACCTAACTTCATGTTTTAATTAAATTAATTATATGCCATGTTAAATTAATTTAATTAACTTGTAAACTTATATTCTTGTAAAAATTAATTAAGCTTGTAAAATTTAGCCATGAACCGGACCCGTATAATTAATTAAACATGTCGTGAACCGGACCCATGAAAACCCGTGAATCGGTCAGAACCAAACACCCCTAAAACAGTGGCAAACCGGCCGAGCCGGTTGCCCCTGCTTTCGTTAGGCTGCCACCGGCTGTTGCCGGTGGTCTTTGCCTCTCGGCTAGCCGCTGCTAGCAGTGGAGTTCCCATCGGCTGTGTGCCGTGGTTACCCGATGTTGCGCGTCATTTCCCCCTGCCAGACCAGGTCTGCCACCGGCTGTGTGCCGGTTGTGGGGCTGTTGTGTGCTGCCGTGACCCAAACCAACCACAAGGACACCGCCGACGCAAGTTGGGGGTGCCTTGTCTTGCTGTCGACCGAACCCCAACACCACGGAGACATATGTCTCGGTTGGTGGTGCAAACCAAACGACGCCAAGAGCCATGGGGCTCTCGGTTTGTGTGGCGGCCGAAACAACCAACCCGAAACAACCCTTAATCTTTACCCCTTGATCCCATGACATGTTTTTATCCATGTCTTTATTTAGTTACATTTTCATGTGATGATTAATTAAATAAAAGAAAAAACAAAAGGGTTTACGGATTTACCAATGCGTGAAAAGATTAAGGAAGAATAACACGAACACGATTTATGATTTGCTTAGCTAAAAATCAATCCAATCACCCTTGTGTGGTGATGTATGCCGCCGGCCAAAGAGAGCAAGAAGGAAGGGTTTTTGATTTTCTTAAAAATCTTTTGTGAATGAAAAGTATTTTTCCTTTATTTGTTTATTACTAAAAACAAATGGGCTTGACCCGCTCCTTCTCTTTGATGTCGCGGCTATAAGGGCCCACAAGAGAAAACCCAACGTTTTCCCGTGCTCTAAATTTACATGTTCGTATTCTCGTGTTCTTCGTGTTATTATTAAATGTTCGTGTTTTAAATACTTGTACATAACGATATAAATCGTATAATATTAATTAAGTACGTAGTTACGTGTTCGTGATTTTTACGTTCATGTTTTCATGTTCGTGATTATAATTATTATTGATAATAATTATCGTGTACTAACACGTACTTAATACTTGTCGTAATTATAATACATACATAACTTCTGTAATTACTAATCGCGACACGTGTTCATGCTATAAAAGGAAAGTTTTAATATGTACGTACGTTTACTAAGGGTACTATTCATGGTAAAAGCATGCGGGTTTTACACATAAAGTATTAAAATAACGCCATATAATATCATAGCTACATCCAAGTGAACTAATGAGCACGAACTAACCCCATCTAAGCACCATATAATGTACTATGCACTACATGTACGATGTCCAATATTTAGTCAAAGGTTTAAATATTAACATATTGCACATAAACGCACACTAAGAAAAAAATTAAAAGTCAAACAGTGGTAAGTGACAAACTCCAAAATCTAGGGTTGTCACAGCTACCCGTAACGGTGGTACAACAATTCGGTCGCGATCGACTTCGCAGTCAGTCGCCCCGTTACGGCGACCGATTCGCCCAATTCGGTCGGCCTAAAACGACTCCATATGCGATCTAGTTCGAAAAGTGAATAAAGGGAATACAGCTGTGTTTGCTAGCCGATGGACACAAAAAAACACTTTTTTTAAATATAAACTTTTACCCTAATATAAACTTAACCATTTCATTCAATTTTTTCACACATTCACATTTAAATTTCTACACATAACTATCCAACATATCTAGCAAGAGAACCCCAAAAACCAAAACCCCAAGACCCCGAGTTCGTCAAGAAACCGTTCCCCATGTGACGCCGGATTCTGCTTTTCGATTATCCAGCGTGTCACCTAACTTCCGGTTTAGACCTGTCAGGTTTGAATCATTCACCACAACCATCACACCCAAGATAACTACCAACAACCTTTCTATGAATCTCCGACGGGTGTGTATCGTCCTACTATGGATTCTTCAACTTCTTCGCATCTTAACCCGTCGTATTTACCGGTTAATCGTTTTGACGTTGATTCTGATTTTGAGGAAATGATGTATAATCAAGACTAATTTGCCGATCAACGTGCGGATGAGGGTCCTAGCCAACATCAGTCTATGGGCCAAGGTTCGGGACACAGGTCATATCACGGTGCATATAACCTTGAAGAAGACTAGGAAAATATGTCACTAGTAAAACCTAAGAAGCCCTCTAGACGTGCTTCGAAAGCCAATCTGGTTATATCGAATGAGCCACCAAAAGAATGGACAAGTAAGGGAGAGGTTGCGTTGTGCAAAGGTTGGTGTCATGTTTCCGAAAATAGCACTGTTAGAAACAGTAAAAAAACAAAGGGCTTCTGGAAAGACGTAGTGAAGTACTATGCAACCGAGACGGGTTCGGGTAGAGGGTACGACACGGTTGTGAGTAAATGGAAAAACAGGTTGCGTCCCAACGTCGGTGCTTTTTGTGGTATAATGGATAACGTTGAGCGTACTCATGATAGTGGTGCCAATAATCTCACTGATTACCAAAAAGCTTGTGATGAATACAAAGTGACTTACAATAAAACTTTTACGTACCAGGAGGCGTGTAACGTGCTCAAAGATCACCAAGTTGGCAACAGGTTGAGATGCCAAAGTTTACAAAGAAAAAAAGTAACAAAAAATCCAAGACTTATGAAACCACTTCTGGTTCTAGGCACGCTGGTTACGTGAATTTGAACGATGATTCAGAAGCTGAGGAGGGAGAGACTCAAGAATACCGGCCAATGGGTGGTGATCAAGCTAAAAAGAAGTCATCAGCATCGTCGTCAACAGGGAAGTCTTCATTTGTTGATCTTGTAACCAACAAATGAGAGAAAATAAAAGACACTGGCTAGGGGAAAAAGAAGCATCAACATGATGAATACTTTACCTTCAAGCAACAGGAGTTGGATTTGCAGGAGGCGGCTCAACGGGAAGCAACAACCTTGAAAAGAGAAGAGCTCGAATTAAAGCGTCGAGAAATTGAGCTTGCTGAAGAAAAGAAACGGGACAAGGACTTGTTATTCTACAACACAGAATTCAACCCAATTCGCCTCTAGTTCACCAACAAGCTTTGCAACAAATGAAAGACGAAATCAAGGAAACATGCAATTTAAATTACTAGTATTATTGTAATGTTTTTTTATTTGAATTATTATGTAATTTTTTTAATTAAATGTAATGTTGTTTTAATGAAATTTAATGTTTATAATTTTTTTTAACTAGGTCACACTAGGTTGTCTTGTTGGGGTAAATAAGTCACACTAGGTCGTCTTGTTGGGGTAAATAAGTCACACTAGGTCACAGGAGAGAGAAAGGTAACGTGTCAAAGTCGCACTAGATCCTTGTTGCAGGTAGGCTTATAACGAGCTAAAAAAGAACTTAAGAAACATAAGCAACCACGAAGTAGATTGAGGTAGTCATAGTTTAACTATAATCATTAAAGGGAAATTTCACAAAATACCTCTTTCTTAAGGGTGTTTGTCATAAATGCCCCAAAATTTTCATTTTTCCGTAAATACTCTGAGACAATCGAAGCATCCGAGACAACTTTGCACCATATGATGATATGTGTCTGACATAAGTACAGGATGCCTCGATTTGACTCGGGTGGCCTCGGTTGCCTCGGTTACCTTGGATACCTCAGGACACATGTCAAACTATAGTGCCAAGATGCCTCTGATGTCTCAAATAGTAGTTTGAGAAAGAGAAATTATTTGGGGCAATCAACAACTAGGATTTATGGGGCATTTGTGAAAATAGCCCTCGTTACAAATCTAGCTAGGGTGTATCTATATCTATACTACATTATAATGGAGCTATCCAAAATGTTGAAAATGTTGAAAAAATTCAACATTGTCGGTGGTACACTTTGTAACTAAGGAAATGTTGAAAATGAATGTATAAAAGGAATGGTTGAAAACACATTTTAATCACTTCATTCTTAAAATACTTTTTTTTGTTTTACAAACTACACGCGTTTCCATATGAAATTTTTTGTCAAAGGCGGGGCAATTCAAAAGTTTTAAATTCAAACAATCCCACAATCGATCCCTATATATATATATATATATATATATATATATATATATATATATATATATATATATATATATATATATATATATATATATATATATATATATATATATATATATATATATATATATATATATATATATATATATATATATATATATATATATATATATATATATATATATATATATATATATATATATATATATATATATAACCTTGTAGAATTGTAACATACAAGAAAAAAAAAGCAATGACAATGCTCACTAATGTGACAGCCATGGCAAGCCACAAGACTCAAACAAGAAGCTTAGGTAACAAATACCAACTCCATTCTACACCTTCAACAATTACACTTTTCCTTTTTTTCATATCAATTTCTTTTCTCATAAAATAGGAACAAGGTTCTCCCTAAACAAAGCCATCATCGCCATAAGCAACACCACCATTGACGAAAAGGTCACTCCTGCCACATCTATCAATAGAGGCAAAGAAATAAAAACATGTTAGCAGTCTTATATAAGCAATCTGATAGGTGTGTAAACACCCATCCTTTTACCACTTAATTCGGGCTAAAACGAGACCAAAACACGTATTTAATATCATTTGTTTGGAATTATGCGTGGTTTTTGTGTTTATTGTATTTTCAGAGCCAACCGGATGAATACTAAAGAAAACATGGGATTGCACGGGTTTTACTGAGGAAAAGGACTCAAGATAAAGTCTATTGTCCAAGAGATGCAAGAGATTTGAAGTCGCTGGGCCTATTCGAAGATTTATCGAAGAAAAGGACCAAAGATGGAAGATTTATATAAGTCGAAGAAACTCAAGTCTATTAAACGAAGAAATTAAAAGAGGAGTTGAATTTAATCAACGACAAATCCCGAATCAGAATCGAAAACGGAAACTTTTCTGAAAAGACGAAAAGACAAGAAGAACGGGAGAAAGCCCACTCACCAACAAAAGGACAAGCCTATATAAAGGATTCCCTCACACACATTTAGAAGTTTAGTTTTTATTTTTTCTTTCCCCATTTTTTCTTCCTGGTTCGTAGCTTCACCTTCACCACTAGGGTGATTGGTGATTTTGATCTTTAATTCTTTAATCTTGTAATTTTAATCTTTGTTTTATCTTGTCAAAACATTAATCATTCAATACAAGTTCTTGTTTAATCTTTCCATTTCATCTTGTTCATCATCATCTTTATCTTCAAGTTTTTAAGTTTTTATTTTCTTGATTTGATCTTCAAAAGTTGTTTGGATTTGTGTTTTTATTAGTGGGATTCGTTGCTTATGGTGTCTAAATGATTTGTGTTTAATTTGGTAAAACCTTTTTAAGTATTTGGTTTGATTTTGATTAAAATTCGTGTTCCTTGTTCTTCGCATAACTGCTACTGTTCTGAGTTCCCAGAACTTCCGAATCAAACAAAAAGTTCCGAATGAAGCCTTCATTCGGAAACTTCCGAACCAAGCATTAAGTTCCGAATCAGTGACTTCCGATCCAGTAACTTCCGAATCAAGCAAAATCTTCCGAATCAAGCTGGAAGTTCCGAACCAGTTATTTCCGAACCAGCAAGTTCCGAATCAACAACCTTCATTCGGAAGGTTCCGAATCAACCAGTAAAGTTCCGGATCAAGCTAAATCTTCCGAACCAAGCCTTCATTCGGAAGGTTCCGAATCAACCAGTAAAGTTCCGGATCAATTTCCCTTTTAGGTTACTGTTTATCTGTTTTACTGTTTCTTTATGTTATTGAACTCTAATTTCAATTTTAATTTTAATCTTAATTTTAATCTTAAATTTAATACAAGTCTTTGTTAATCATAATTAAAGTAATTATCTTTGATTTAAATTTTCATTTCCACTTCTTATTAGACTAGAAAACCAAACCCCTTTATTTAGTAACCAAGAACAATCATTCCACTTAAGACCTAGATCAATTCGAGAGGATATCGAGAGAAAATTAGAACCCATTGCAAAACCAAATATCAAATGGCGCCGCTGCCGGCTCTTCTCGTTAAGATCAAAAGTTTTTTGTGAGAACTTGGATTTTGGGATCCGTTCCCCGTGAACGTTACTTTTTCAAAAATTTTCAAAAACAACTAAAAAAAAATATAAAATTTTCAAAAATACTAAAAATTAAAAAAAAAAACAATAAAAACCAAAAATATTTTTGCTCTGTTTTTCTTTGTTCGTTCTTTTGCAGGTGTATGCGCACTCGATCCACGTCTTATCAAGAGCCCGAGCCTCTCGATAACTTAGACATGGCTGGTGTACAAAACAACAATAACATACCACCTCCGAACAACAATAATAACAACAACAACCCGCCTTTCAACAACATGAATAATAACAACAACAATGAGCACCTTCCGGATAACCGCCCCATGATTGAATTGCTGCAAGCTCATGTCGATGGCAACACGGATCCAATTGTTATCCCACCAATTGCCGCCAACAATTTCGAGCTTAAATCAGGCTTTATCCAGATGGTCTCAGCTCAACCGTTCTTGGGACGAACCATTGATGACCCACACGACCATATCAAGAGATTTCTACAACTCACTAACACGGTCAAGTTCAATGGAGTTCCACAAGAAGTGATAAGGTTACAACTTTTTCCCTTTTCTTTAGAGGGACAAGCCCGGCATTGGCTTGCAAGGAACCGCCACAGAGTATTCTCTCGTGGACGGATTTGGAAACAAAGTTTATCAACTACTTTTTTCCACCCTCTCGTACTACCGCTTTGCGGAATGAGATCATAAATTTTGAACAAAAGTACGATGAGTCATTCAGTGAATCTTGGGATCGTTTCAAAGATCTTTTAAGAAAATGCCCACAACATGGTTTTACCAAAGTACATCAAATCAATACTTTTTACAATGGTTTAAGCATGAGTGACCAAGATTCACTGAATAGTGCCTCGGGGGGGTAATTTATTGGCTAAGACTTCCAATGCTGCTTGGGATATCATTGAGAACAAATCTCGTGTGCAAACCAAGAGTGTTAGGACCAATGTTGCTAGTGCTAGCACTAATGACAGCGACAAGCGATTAGACAAAATCACTACGCTTCTTGAATCGCTTGTCACCCACACCGTCAGCAACAACAACAGCAACAACGCCAAAAACGCTCAAGTGAACGCTGTCAGCCAACCTTGTGAGATATGCGGTGGTCCCCACTCTTACACAACTTGTACCGCCACCCAAGATTACCCTGCTGAGAATGTGAATGCGGCATATGGCACCTACCAACAACCTGCTTATCAAGCTAGACCTCAAGGTGACCGTAACTTGCTTAGCTATCGCTCAAACAACTATCTTTCACCACCTGGTTTCCCTCCTACCAACACAAACCAACAACAAAACCTTAACCGCCCTCCTCAACAACAACAACCTCGACAACCATACATCCCACCTCACAAGCAGCAACAACCACCTCAACGTAACAATCAAGTCTACCAACAACCTGCTTACCAACCACCTGCATACAATGCTCCTCCTACCCAAACCAACACTGCATTACACCAAGAGGTTGCAACCTATATGAGGACTAATGATGTGATAGTGGGAAATCTCCAAGAGGAAGTGCGCAATTTGAAGGCAGACTTGGTCAAGCAAGGAAATGATTTGAGAGCCGATATGAGAAATACGTTGGATAGCCAAACCAATGATCTGAGGAACATGATGGCTAGTTTCTTCCAAAGTAGTCCACCCTCTTCTTCGGGTACTCTTCCGAGTAACACCGTTGCGAACCCAAGAGGGGAGATGAAAGCAATCACTACTCGAAGTGGTAAAGGTACCAAGGAACCCGAGCTTCCTATACCTCTACCGGTGGTTGTGACTAAGGAGAACGAGTCGCCTGCTCCTATTCCTCCTCCTTCTCCTTCCCCAATTTCTCCACCTCTTCTTTCTACCCCTCCTCCACCCGTGGTTGTGAGTGATCCTATTCCCCTAAAGCCTTCCTCTTCTTCCAATATACCTTATCCTTCAAGGTTGAGGAAAGAGAAGCAAAAGAGCAAGGATGATATTCAGGTTTCGAATTTCCTTAAAATGTTCAAACAACTGAATTTCAATATCTTCTTCGCTGAGGCTCTTGCTCACATGCCCAAGTATGCCAAAATGTTTAAAGATCTTCTGAGCGACAAGGAAAAGCTCCTCGATCTCGCCAACACCCAACTTAATGAGAACTGCTCTGCAGTGCTCTTAAGGAAATTGCCAATCAAGCTTGGTGATCCGGGTCGTTTTCTTATCCCTTGCAATTTCCCGGGAGTAGAGAATTGCATGGCCCTAGCCGATCTAGGTGCCAGTATTAATCTCATGCCTCTAAGTGTTTGGAAGCAATTATCTCTCCCAGAGCTAGTCCCCACCAAAATGACTTTGGAATTAGCCAACCGTACGGTTGCTTATCCAGTGGGGATAGCCGAAGACGTCATTGTAGGAGTCGACAAATTCACCTTCCCTGCCGATTTTGTTGTCGTCGACTACGAGATGGACCCCCGTGTGCCACTCATTGTTGGTCGTCCATTCTTGAGGACCGGTCGCACTCTCATTGATGTTGAAGCCGGTGAGCTTATCATGAGAGTGGGTGACGATAAAGTAGTCTTCAACATGGGAAAGCTTTCTAAACAGCCTTATTCTTACGAGAATGTTAATTGTATTGACGTTCTTGATGAGGCTTGTGAAGAACACTTCAAGGATGCTTGTAAAAACATTCCTACCTCTCTTCCCAATGTTGAGACCGTTTCCTCTATCGACTCATCACTATCTCTATTTGGAGAAAGTGATTTCCTTTGGAAAGATTTGGAAGCCACCTTGGGAGATGTGAAGCAAGACAATGACGATTCTACTGCCACTTGGGATGAAGACCTTAGTTTCATTGCAAACCTCCTCAGAGAAGACAATCCTTCCCCTCCATCTCCCACTATTATTGCTATCGAGACTCCGACTTCGAATACGCCTCCCGTCGACAATCCTCCGGATTTGGAACTTAAGGAGTTGCCACCCCATCTTGAGTATGTATTCCTCGAAGAAGAGAAGAAGTCGCCAGTCATCATTGCTAAGGATTTGAAGGATGAAGAGAAAGCACGACTTGTCGCTGTATTGAAAGATCATAAGAAGGCTATTGCTTGGAAGATTTCGGATATTCGTGGAATTGATCCTCACTTCTGCACACACAAAATTCTCATGAATGACGACTTCAAGCCCACTATTCAAAGCCAACGAAGGGTGAATCCAAAAATACATGAAGTTATCAAAACAGAGGTTATCAAACTTCTTGATGCGGGTATGATTTACCCTATTTCGGATTCACCGTGGGTTAGTCCAATCCATTGTGTGCCCAAGAAGGGCGGAATAACCGTTGTTCCCAATGAATACAACGAGTTGATTCCCACTCGTCTCGTTACTGGGTGGAGAGTTTGTATAGACTACCGCAAACTCAATGATGCCACGAGAAAGGATCATTTCCCTCTACCTTTCATGGACCAAATGCTTGAACGATTAGCCGATAATGAATATTACTGCTTTCTTGATGGTTTCTCGGGTTATTTCCAAATACCCATCGATCCCCAAGATCAAGAGAAGACTACATTCACTTGTCCCTATGGCACTTTCGCTTACAAAAGAATGCCTTTTGGCTTATGTAATGCGCCCGGGACTTTACAAAGGTGTATGTTAGCTATCTTTCATGACATGGTTGAACAAACCATGGAAGTCTTCATGGATGATTTCTCGGTCTTCGGGGATTCCTTCTCTGCTTGCCTTGCCAATTTAGAACGTATGCTAAAGCGGTACGAAGACACTCGCCTTGTTCTGAATTGGGAAAAATGCCATTTTATGGTAAAAGAAGGCGTCGTGCTTGGACATAAGATCTCGAAAGCCGGTCTTGAAGTTGACCGTGCTAAAGTCGATGTTATCGCAAAGTTGCCTCCACCTACAACCGTGAAGGGTGTGAGAAGTTTCCTGGGTCATGCGGGCTTTTACCGTCGATTCATCAAATATTTTTCCCAAATCGCTCGCCCGATGACCCACCTCTTGGAAAAAGATACTCCTTTTATCTTTTCCAAAGAGTGCCTTGAAGCCTTTGACTCACTTAAGGATAAGCTAACTAAGGCACCCGTCTTGGTTACCCCTAATTGGGAGCTTCCCTTTGAGTTGATGTGCGATGCTAGCGATTTTGCTATTGGAGCGGTTCTTGGACAAAGAGTGAACAAACACTTCCAACCGATCCATTACGCTAGCAAGACAATGACTGGGGCACAATTGCATTATACGACAACCGAGAAAGAGCTTTTAGCTGTTGTCTATGCTTTTGAAAAATTCCGCCCCTATCTTGTCCTTTCTACCACCATTGTGTATACCGATCATTCCGCGCTGAAGTACTTGTTGACAAAGCAAGATTCCAAACCAAGACTTCTTCGCTGGGTTTTGCTGCTCCAGGAATTTAAAATCGAAATCCGCGATAAAAAAGGAGCAGAAAACCTAGCCGCGGACCATCTTAGTAGACTTGAGGATCCATACCAAGGGGATCATCCGACCAAAGAAATCAATGATTCTTTTCCCTTGGAGACCTTAATGTCTATAAACTCGAAGCCGAATGAAACCCCGTGGTTTGCGGACTTTGCAAACTACTTGGCGGGTGGAATTCTCAAGGAAGGGTTGACGTCCCAGCAAAAGAAGAAGTTCTTTACCGACATCAAGACTTACTTTTGGGACGACCCTTACCTATTCAAACAATGTGCTGACCTGATTATTCGCCGATGTGTTGATGGACCGGCAGCGTCTGAAATCCTTAATGCTTGCCACAAAGGACCTACCGGTGGTCACTTTGGTCCCAACTACACCGCTAAAAAAGTGTTTGATTCGGGATTTTATTGGCCCTCCATATACCGTGACGCTCACGATATGGTTAAACGATGTGATGTTTGCCAAAAGCAAGGCAAAATCACACATAAAGACGAGATGCCTCAGACTTTCATACAGGAATGTGAAATTTTTGATGTGTGGGGTATCGACTTTATGGGGCCATTCCCTTCATCTAAAGGAAACAAATACATCCTTGTAGCCGTTGACTACGTTTCTAAGTGGGTTGAAGCCAAAGCTTTGCCTACTAATGACGCAAGGGTGGTTTGTAACTTTTTGAAAGCTTTATTCGCTAGATTCGGTGTGCCTCGCGCCATTATTAGTGATCGTGGGACTCATTTCTGCAATGACCAATTTGCTCGAGTCATGGCTAAGTACGGTGTAAATCATCGTCTTTCCACAGCCTACCACCCACAAACTAATGGCCAGGCTGAAATATCCAACCGAGGGCTGAAGCGAATTCTTGAAAGGACCGTGGGAGAGCATCGTGCCTCATGGGCTGATAAACTTGATGATGCTTTGTGGGCTTTCCGTACCGCTTACAAGACCCCGATCGGCTGTACGCCTTATCGTCTTGTGTACGGGAAAGCGTTCCACCTCCCCATTGAGTTGGAGCACAAGGCTTATTGGGCCTTGAAGTGGGCTAATTTTGATATAAACAAAGCCGGTGACCTACGCAAGATCCAACTCAATGAGCTGAATGAACTCCGTAATGAGGCTTATGAAAATTCTTTGATTTATAAGGAAAGGACTAAGCTCATTCACGATTCTAAGATTAAAAACCGAGAGTTCCATGTTGGAGACAAAGTCTTACTTTTTAACTCTCGGTTGAAAATCTTCTCGGGAAAGCTCAAATCTCGTTGGTCCGGCCCATTCACCATTGCCCAAATTTTTCCATATGGTACTCTCGAGCTCGCTCAACCTAATGGACCAAATTTTAAGGTGAATGGCCAACGAGTGAAGTTGTACTTTGGTGAGGACACCTCTAAGGAGGTGATTCCATCCCTCACCACGTTCCCCATGAACTAATTTTGGGTCGAGTCAGGCTCGTGACTCGGTTATCAAAAACAAGCGCTCCTCGGGAGCCAGCCCGAGTATCTATCCTTTTATATTTTAATCCCCTAAGTGTAGGGGGGGGGGACTTCTATATGTGTTTGTCTTTGTATGGTGTGATTACAGGGAAGTGCACTCTTGGAAACTTTGAAGAACCGTGCTCCCGTGTTATCCAAAATCCGGTTCTATCTCTCAACTATCGTGATTCAATTTTCTTCATACTCACATTTGAAATTGATCACTTTAGTCGTCTCTTCCTTAGCTTGAGTTAACCAACGTGCACAATGTCATAAGTGTAGGGGAAACTTTTCCCACATGCTTAAACATTGAGGACAATGTTTATCTTAAGTGTAGGGGGACTTCTATCGAAGTGTTAAGTGGACTTTTCCATGAAAATGCCTTCAATTAACCGGAAAATTCTATTTTTCAACATTTTTCAAATTTTTTATTAACTTTGGCCATTTAGTTGTAATTTTTAAATTTTTATCGTTGCTTTCATATGTATATATCCCGCAATAAAGTCAAAAATATTAATAAAGTGGTGTAGCTGGTTTAGAAGTCTTTGACATATTAGGCCCGTTGCGTTTATTTTGACTCAACCCGAATAGGCTTATCTAAGTTTATTCTAGCTAGTATCCTTAACCATGTAGACCTTAATTGGTTTATTAGGCTAAGTATCCACGAATCTCATTACTTGAGATTTTAAATTGTGGAGGACGAGAAATGATAGAGTCAATTATAAGTCGGTATTCTTGCACAAGCTCACTTGGTGTAATTATTTGCCTATTCTCCCATCACTTGCTAATAATTTATCTGCAATAAGTAAGGTCTTACGATTTGAAAAGTTACTTAGCTTCTAGCCCAAGATCGTTTAAAAGTTGCTCGGTAATGATAAGAGTTCATAGCCAAGGCATAACTTATGAAGCGGGGCGCGAAGATTGGCGAGTCCGAAAAGGCCCTAACAAGGCATGAGGATTCAATTTTATTGCTGAAGATCCAAAGTGATGTGAAAAGCATTATTCCTAAAGTCAATATGAAGGATCAAGACTCACGACGAAAAGCAATCAACTCCCATAAAGATCATGGAGAAGTCTATCCGAAAAGACCCTAACAAGGTATGAGGATAAATAGATCCAAGTCCGAAAAGGAGGCGGATCGTTGTATCTCAAAATCCCAATTAGAGATTGAAGAAATAATCATGAAGTCGTGGTCAACAAAGTTGGAGTACCCCTCAAAAGTCTCCAAGTGAAGAAACTCTATTATGATGAGAAGACCATTATCTCAAGAACGTCTCTCGAAGATATGAAGTATGAAGTACATGCCAAATATCGGCCCGAGAAAGGTCTCAAATCGTGAACCAAGTTATGCCAAGATATGAACTTTTTGATATCCCGAGAAGCAGTTTTAAGAGATTTTGTCCTTTAGCTAACTATTGATCAAATCGTCCTACTTTGCTTTCAGCCCTAATAAACTATCGAAATAAGTCCAAAAATGCATCTTCATGATCATTCTAAGACAAAAAAATAAAATATAAGAGATACACCTAGGAATAAGGGTGTTTAAGCATTTAATTAAGCCATGTGTGTAAGTGTTTGAATTGCTAACTTATAATAACAATGATCTCGTTTTTAAGCTTAGTTTGGGGAACGTGAAACTTGAGGGTGATAAATCTTCGCAGCACCAAAGCCCTAATGTAAGTCATCGATTTCTTTGCAAGTTATTTCCATGTAGCTATTTTCAAAGAGAAAATGGTTTTCTATCCCTTTGTTATCTTTGAAGTTTTATTTCTTTAATTTTTGTTTAGTAGAATTTTAAATAAGGCCAAGGTTGATTAATTATGAGAAAAGTGTAAGCTTGCTTTATCACTAAGCATTGCATGAGGGCATGGCAATGGTTAAGTGTAGGGGATTTGATAGGTGTGTAAACACCCATCCTTTTACCACTTAATTCGGACTAAAACGAGACCAAAACACGTATTTAATATCATTTGTTTGGAATTATGCGTGGTTTTTGTGTTTATTGTATTTTCAGAGCCAACCGGATGAATACTGAAGAAAACATGGGATTGCACGGGTTTTACTGAGGAAAAGGACTCAAGATAAAGTCTATTGTCCAAGAGATGCAAGAGATTTGAAGTCGCTGGGCCTATTCGAAGATTTATCGAAAAAAAGGACCAAAGATGGAAGATTTATATAAGTCGAAGAAACTCAAGTCTATTAAACGAAGAAATTAAAAGACGAGTTGAATTTAATCAACGACAAATCCCGAATCAGAATCGAAAACGGAAACTTTTCTGAAAAGACGAAAAGACAAGAAGAACGGGAGAAAGCCCACTCACCAACAAAAGGACAAGCCTATATAATGGATTCCCTCACACACATTTAGAAGTTTAGTTTTTATTTTTTCTTCTTCCCCATTTTTTCTTCCTGGTTCGTAGCTTCACCTTCACCACTAGGGTGATTGGTGATTTTGATCTTTAATTCTTTAATCTTGTAATTTTAATCTTTGTTTTATCTTGTCAAAACATTAATCATTCAATACAAGTTCTTGTTTAATCTTTCCATTTCATCTTGTTCATCATCATCTTTATCTTCAAGTTTTTAAGTTTTTATTTTCTTGATTTGATCTTCAAAAGTTGTTTGGATTTGTGTTTTTATTAGTGGGATTCGTTGCTTATGGTGTCTAAATGATTTGTGTTTAATTTGGTAAAACCTTTTTAAGTATTTGGTTTGATTTTGATTAAAATTCGTGTTCCTTGTTCTTCGCATAACTGCTACTGTTCTGAGTTCCCAGAACTTCCGAATCAAACAAAAAGTTCCGAATGAAGCCTTCATTCGGAAACTTCCGAACCAAGCATTAAGTTCCGAATCAGTGACTTCCGATCCAGTAACTTCCGAATCAAGCAAAATCTTCCGAATCAAGCTGGAAGTTCCGAACCAGTTATTTCCGAACCAGCAAGTTCCGAATCAACAACCTTCATTCGGAAGGTTCCGAATCAACCAGTAAAGTTCCGGATCAAGCTAAATCTTCCGAACCAAGCCTTCATTCGGAAGGTTCCGAATCAACCAGTAAAGTTCCGGATCAATTTCCCTTTTAGGTTACTGTTTATCTGTTTTACTGTTTCTTTATGTTATTGAACTCTAATTTCAATTTTAATTTTAATCTTAATTTTAATCTTAAATTTAATACAAGTCTTTGTTAATCATAATTAAAGTAATTATCTTTGATTTAAATTTTCATTTCCATTTCTTATTAGACTAGAAAACCAAACCCCTTTATTTAGTAACCAAGAACAATCATTCCACTTAAGACCTAGATCAATTCGAGAGGATATCGAGAGAAAATTAGAACCCATTGCAAAACCAAATATCACAATCTAATGGAACATGTAAAATGCACCCTGAATACGTGCTCAATGATCTACATGATTACTTCTTGGTCTAAGTGGGGCAACAAGGGAATATGTTGCAATCACCTTAATTTTCGCAGGAATACTATGGCTATATTGTTATAGTAGTGAAAAAGAAGTGCTTAGCTACAATGCATTGATAAAGGAGTCAGTAAACTATGTTCACTTTTTAACATCAAACCAAAAGGAATGTGTATCGTGTTACCAAATTACAGTTATTACATAATCTTCTAAAAATGTTTTTTTTTTCATATACCGATTTTGATTTCAATTTGCATGGACTGTTAGAGGTTGTGGGCGACAACAATTGGTGCAATTAAATGTGGGATATTATTATCCCATAGGATTTCATTGGCAATCGTATTTAATGGAAGGTGGCTACTTTTGCCTATTTGAACTCAACTGAAGCTCGAGACTATTCTTCAATAAGTCTCCTATATTATACATGGATTATGGCTAAGGATCATTGCAGCGTGACACACTCAAGCATTCTCTCTAACAGATTAACAACACCCAGCCCACGGTTATGATTAGTGAATTAGACGTGTGTAAGTGTTTTATTGAACATGGGTATATTTATTTGATGCCTTTTGAAGTGTATTGTTGCTGAGTTAAACTTCCAACCATATTGTATGAAAGGAAATGGTGGGTCTTAGCAAATGCTAATATTTTGAACCATTTTACGCATGTTTCAAAAGTATGTGTAGGGTTCGCATCATCTACTTAGTAACTGTTGCGAGTTTCAAGACACGAGTTTTAGTAGGCTAAAAGTATTTTTGCTAATCGGTTTTTTTTAATCTAAAATCATCTATAGCACGAACTAATATGTGTTTGTTTAAGCTTACGTACGGGTTGGTTAGCTTATAGTTTTCGGGTTATGTTTCAAAAGCTCAATTCTTTTGGCTAAGTTTATTTTGTCAAGAAAATAAGGTTTTTAAAAGTTTATTAGTACTCCGTAATCTATGTGACATATGTAATAAAAATCTTCACAAAAAACCGTATAAGAGTAACACTCTTTTCTTTATCAATTATCTCTACTACACATATAAAAGGTGTAGCATATTTTCTTGTAAATTATTAAAAACTACTATTTTAGAAAGACTTGAAAGTTACCCTAAACACAATGTTGAAAGTTGAAAAACATGGTAAAAAAGTCACGTTTCTTGAATGGTGACACGCGTTTGGTGCTTGAAACATATTTTACGATGTCCTTAAAGCTGAAAATTATGGAATGGGAAATAAAGAGATTGAAACAATAACTTTAGAATGTTGAATATAAAGATTGAAATAATATGACTGGTAAATCACAATATGTCGTTTTTTTTCCTAAGCATGATCGGTAATTGATACGTCATTCGATCCTAAACTATACGAGTTGGGAAACAATATATCTTTTCTAATTTGTAACTTTCAGAAAAATGTTGAAAGTATGTATGGAAAGTTAGAAATTTATCTCTGGCAAGTTTTTACTTACTTAATAATAATACTATGACAACTCTTGAATCATAAAAAATGAATGGGTTGACTTCAATATATATCAATGACAACAACTCTATCACAAAACAATAAACGACTGTAATTATTTCATGATTTGAAACATATGATAGGAATGATTTAATAAGTTATATTACATTGCCTATATAAAAAAACATAAATGAAAGATCATACGACCGGTTTCACCTAGGTTGAAAATCAAGTCAAGTAGTCTTCTTACAGAGGGCAGAGATGCATAATAGGCATTATAATTTCACCGTTTAATTTATAAAGTAACTGATAAATATTAGTGGAACGAATCAAAGGATTTATATCTCAAATGTCTTGTACTAAATTTTTTTATATGAAGAGTAATAATGTGTATTATAGATTTTTTTTATCTCATTATTGATGTAATACTTCACTTTTGATTTTATTAAATGTTTATATTATATATCTTGTTTGATAAATGTTAAGAATTTATCAGATGTTACTATTTGCAATGACATTTTGATATTTTCACGTTGTATTTTAAACGTTACAATACACTCAAAATATAGTATATCGTTAATTTGTCGTTAAAAATTGCGCGAGTAATCGTCTAATTACATACCAACAGAGAAATAACATGGGTCATAATAAAGGGATCAATCATTTTTATATATAAAAAAAAAAAGGTCTTGGTTGGTTTTTATGAATCTTGATTCTCCCCTTTCTTCTTCATCACCTCCCTTCACTTGAGGTGCTATCAAATAATCTTGAATCAAACAAAAAACAAACCCATTAAAAAGATTCAATTTTTATGAGATTTATTTGATTCTGTCATGCGGGTGTTGCTTTAAAAGTGTTGTAATTTGTGAATTTGAGATCTCTGCATGATTGGTTAAGAATTTGATTAAGGAATATAATAAAATGGATATGGATTGTATTGGTGATTTGGGTTTTCTTGACCCGGAATTGTTGCAGCTCAATGAAGTGTCTCCTTTGGCTATTAAGTCTAATCCTTATGTTGCCGAAAAGCTTTTCGACCAATGGCTTTCGTTACCCGAAACTACTCTTTTGGTACTACTACTACTACTGTCGCATTCTTTAATGTCATTTATTCGTTAAACCTGGTTTTCTGTCATGCTTTTCTCTTGGTTTGTCCGTTAATGTGACTATTTTCGTATTTGTCTTGGTCCTTAGATGATGTATGAAAAACCATTATAAGTTAATGACCTTTTGGTGTTTGTTGTTACATGCAATTGACTTTTGTAGCCACTACTTTGATCTGTCTCGTGAATTGCGTAGAAAGAATTGGAAACGACTACTTATGTGCATTAAATATCGGTTTTCTATTGTAGGGAGGCAATAAAGGAAATACGATAATCTCATATATAGACGAACTAGAGTTGTATTGAATTCAGTTGGGATCACCTAGGAAACCGACATTTACGATTTATAATTAGTTAGTAGTTTTGCGTGTTTGTGGTTTTCACTTGTTATTAACGGTTGAATGATGAGGATCTCTGCTCCAATTTATTACACGTCACTCGGTAGGAGCTTCGGATAGGACCATATTAATTACTAATAATTCTTACAATTGATATGACAACCAGTTACACTTTCAAATATACGATGCTGTTAACATCCTACAATCTTACCTACTACGCGAGTCCTTTTAAATATCGGGTTTCCATGAAATTGTTGCATTAAACTTAGCCATCTGACTTTAGTTGTTTCCACTATATGGGATATGAATTCGTATCTGTGCTATAGTACATGTGCATTCCTGTATGTGATCGATTTTGTTGCTTAGATATGCAAGTATAGCATGACGCTGAATGATCGAAATTACAGTTAGTGAGGCTTTTTGTATATTTTTAATATGATCGGTGTCTAAGTAAGCGGATACTGGGATTTGTTATATATCAAATTCATTTTGATCCTGATTGGAATTCACAATGTGTGTTGGTTGGATTTTCTACATTTATTTTAAGGTAAACTAACCGTGTTGATATTGAAATTGTTTATGCTACAAAGATACTAGGGAGATTTTTTGACTTTAATGTGATCAAATCTTTCAACAGTTTGTCACATGGCCTTTTAGGTCATTAACCAATTTTCAATTGAATGCAACTGTCTTGTCTACCAAATGCATCTTGATTTTGGCATAATGGTGCACTCATTTATTTTATGACTATTGCTTCTTGCAATTTAAGCTTGTTCAACAATAGAGCACAAAGTACTAATGACATTTTCTTTGCGATTACAGGTGAGATCTTTGTTTAACAATGTTAAAGCGGGCGTTCCATTGAACGTTTCTGGGTCAGTTTCTAGCCCAAAAGCATCTCCGCACAGTTCACCTCATATGTTTCCTGCTGGAAGTGCACCTCCTCTTTCACCAAGAAGTTCGTCATCTGGTTCTCCTCGTATAACAAAACATAGGGCGGGTCCATCTGTTCTAGGTTCCCCATTAAGAGTACTCAGCGAGCCAGTTAAAGAGTTAATACCTCAGGTTCGCATCACGAAGCAATAGCTTTATTTTTCTATGCGAATAAGCATTTCACTAGAGGTGGTAAGATGGGTATTTTTTAGTACATATGCCTAAATGGGTTAGACTGGCCCCCATATATATTTTTTGACCATTTAAAAATGTTTTTTTCAAATGATTATCCAGTCACTAAAAGATTATACATAGTAATAACAATACTACCCGTTTGACCCATTTAACCATTTTTCTTTCAGCTAACCTCTTTGTTGCCACCTGTTTGAGATAATGATGTTTTATAACAATAATTTGTGTCTTTGTTTAACATAAGTGTGTGCAATGGTTGCAGTTTTACTTTCAGAATGGGCGTCCACCACCTAATGAATTGAAAGAACGATTCTTGTTTAGAACTAACCAGTTTTTCTATGGTCATGCGGACGGACTTCAATTGAATGGTGAGATACTGTACTTTTGCATGCGGTAGATTAGGAACAGTGGATGTGTAGTTTGACTAGACTAATTTGTCTGTTGAATGTTTAGAGTTCAAACCACTAACGAAGGAAATTTGCAAATTGCCTTCGTTCTTCTCCACTGCCCTTTTTAAAAAGATTGACGTTGAAGGCACTGGCATTGTGACCAGGTATCCTTATATATATTGAACATTTATCGTTATGAAATGATTTAGTTCGAGACAGATATATACTCTCTTTTTATAATGATATAAGTTTATATATTTATTCAAAATTTTAGAAGTTTGCTAAGATCAATGTTCACTTTACCCGTTTAGTCTGAATTGTGTGTTTCTGAAAGTGTAGACTTCTGTAAAATGTATATAATCAATGGAAGTACATGTTACATAATTTGCCTATAAAAACCTTCTTACTTAATTTTCAAATATAATAAGTTTGTATGGGATATTCTTTGCATAATCTTATGTTTCTAAAATAAACTTATGTTTTGTAAGTGCTACTTTTAACGTACTCTTTGTATTTCGTTCTCCTGAGTTTATCTAACTTGCAGGGATGCTTTTGTTAATTATTGGGTCAATGGCAACATATTGATAAAAGATGTTGCGACGCAAATATTTATAATATTGAAGCAGCCCGATTTGAGTTATTTAACTCAGGTATTTTCTTACTTTTAATACTATCATAATGTCTATATAATTCTGTAAGTTCCTGTTCTGACCACAAATCCGTTTATTTTCTTCCATGTATGCAATAGGAGGACTTTAAACCGATACTTCGGGAACTATTGACGACTCATCCAGGTTTGGAGTTCTTGCAGAGCACCCCAGAATTTCAGGAGAGATATGGTATGTTCCACACACTTTTATATTTATTTATGGCTTAACAATGGTTTAATCCTCAGACTTTTATCAATTTTGACGGTTAACCCTCAAATCTTTTTTGGCCTTTATGCGATGTTAAGAAGATAGAAACATTTCCGAACAAAATATATAAGGGCTGATCCACATAAAATGGGTGGAAGTTCGAGGATTGAACTCTTGTCAACCCTTTCTTTAATGACTATAATATGGGTAAAGGGCATACTTCAGGATTTTACATTTACATTTATTGTGATGAGCGCAGCTGAAACAGTGATATACAGAATCTTCTACTACATGAATAGAGCGGGCGATGCTCGTCTTACCCTCAGGGAGCTGAAACGTGGAAATTTAATTGCTGCAATGCAGCATGCTGATGAAGAAGAGGACATTAACAAAGTCTTAAGGTATCTACATATAATTGTATCCTCATAGTGTTGCATCTTTCGCATTTGCTTTAGACTGTTTATTAATATCGATTTTTTGCTTACAGATATTTCTCTTATGAGCACTTCTATGTAGTCTACTGCAAGTTCTGGGAGCTAGACACTGATCATGATTTCTTGATTGATAAAGAAAACCTAATACGATACGGTAATCATGCACTCACCTACAGAATAGTTGACAGAATATTTTCCCAGGTTTGTAATATTACTTTCTTTTATTTAGAAAAAAATGGCTTATCTGTTCAGTGTTCACATCGTTGAATACGTTTTTGTTTTGTATGCAAGGTACCAAGAAAGTTCACCAGTAACGTTGAAGGGAAAATGGGATATGAAGATTTCGTTTATTTCATTTTGTCAGAAGAAGATAAGTCGTCAGAGCCTAGTCTCGAGTACTGGTATGCTTGCCTTGACACTCAGTTTTAAAAAGAATTATTTGACCAGTTATTGGTCCAAATTGACTCTTACGAAGGACCAAAGAAATAAAACTTGTCTTAATAATGAAAAGACTGATATCATCTGTTTGGACATTTTGTTTCTTCAGTGTTATGTTTTAGACTTAACACTCGTGCAGTTAAGCAATTAACTTCAAGTTATGATTGATTGTAGAGCCTTCCTAATGCATATCTTCTTTCTTGGAACTCTGGTTAATATATTTTTGTTTCGTTTGTTCTTTCTGTTATACTGTATTCTCAGGTTCAAATGTGTTGATTTGGATGGAAATGGGATAATCACAAGGAACGAGATGCAATTCTTTTATGAAGAACAATTGCATAGGATGGAATGCATGGCCCAAGAGCCTGTTCTTTTTGAGGACATCTTGTGTCAGATCGTTGACATGATTGGCCCAAAGGTAATAAACATGTAACTTACTTTGTGTCGATATAGAAAACGTTCGCATAAAACACAACTGAATACTTAGTAAGTATAGATGCGTCACTAAAAAGGATGGGTTTGGTCCTGTTTGGATCATCTTGTAATCTGCATTCTTAACATATTTATATGAAACACCTAACATATTATATAAATCTATCATTTTTGTAAACCATCTTTGAATGAATTTGTGGCTACAAAACGGCTCAAACCGGACACGAAGTCATCTTTTAATGACCCACGTGTACAAATAACTCCTTAGTATATGTTATATCACGTTTTATCTTTCTTTTCTTAAGATCAGGTAGGTAGTTGCGTATATTAAAAAGTTTTTTACCCCTCCTAACTTGCAGGACGAGGGTTATTTCACCCTGCGTGACTTAAAAGGAAGCAGACTCGCTGGCAGTGTTTTCAATATCCTTTTTAACCTTAATAAATTTATGGCCTTTGAAACCAGAGACCCGTTTCTCATACGCCAGGTACATAAGATGCTGATCAGTAATTTTGGAACTGAGTTGTGTTGACAACACTGTTATAGTAATTCACCAAATCATTTTGTGAACAGGAGCGTGAAAATCCAACATTGACAGAATGGGATCGGTTTGCACATCGGGAATATATTAGGCTATCAATGGAGGAAGATGCTGAAGATGCCTCCAATGGTAGTGCAGATGTGTGGGATGAATCTCTTGAGGCCCCTTTCTGAGTTATACAGTTGAAGCTGCTCAAGTGCTCGTCAAGGTACTTAATGAAAGTATGCATTCATAGTAAGGGTGGTGGGGTAACAGGTCAAAATGTATAATTCTTTTTCGCGCGAGTCGAAATGGGTCGGGGCCAGATTGGGTCAACTTTAAACACTTCTTATCTAGTTTTCCTTCAACTTTCTTATAAACTATTAGCATCTCAAATATGAATAATATGATCATACAAACTATGTTTTTCCTGTAATAATATGTTTTGTTGATACAAAAGGGAGGCTGGGGAATAAAAAAATCGTTGGAAAATTGAAATTTTTTTAGTTGTTTATCCCAAATTTTAGATGCACCCAATATTTGCGTTTTTTTTTTTTTTTTTTGGCAAAATCTTTTTATCACAACTTTTTTTTAGTTGTTTATCCCAAACTCTGTTTTTTCGGTAATAATATGTTTTGTTGATACAAAAGGGAGGCTGGGGAATAAAAAAATCGTTGGAAAATTGAATTTTTTTTAGTTGTTTATCCCAAATTTTAGATGCACACTATCCCCCCCCCCCCCCCCCCCCCCCCCCCTCCTTTTGTTGTGGAATCTTTTCATATGTTTTCCCAATTTATGAAAAACATATATATATATATATAGAAAATATTTTGGATGACTTTTGACCAATTTGACACGTTTCCTTTTAAAATTTTATGTGCTTCCACTGAAAATGTGACTCGGTCAAAGTAGTTTCCTGATTGATTTGGTCCTCCAACTTTGAGAACACAATTTAGACGTTTTTACTTAAATATTCAAACTTTTGGGGTGTAATCACTAATCGCTAACAGAGCTTAAGTACTGAACCCTTGGTTTTAAAAAGCGAGAAGCGGTCCCTTGCGCTAAGGGGCCGAAGCGAGAAGTGCCGGGCAATGAGACAAAAGCGCACGCGCGCCTTTCGTAGGCGAGGCGCTTACTTTGTACACAACAATTGCGACTTTGTTAAAACCCATAATTCAAACTCTTTGAGCTTAAATGTCATATTTAGACTAATGAAAGTCCAAATGTCATTTTTAGAACAAAAAACCATTTGAGTTAAAAAGTCCACTCAAACCCTTTGAATTTAAATGTCATTTTTAGAACAAAAAGCACTTGAGGCGGTAAAAAGCGGTCCACTAAGGCATAAAAAAGCATCGCCTCCAATCGCTTTTTGTAACGGCTGCGCATTAGGGGTCTTGAGGCGATGACCCCATTGCCTCGCCTCGCCTCATGCCTTAGGCGTAAAAAGGCGCGCTTTTTTAAACCAAGAGTCTGAACCATTCACAAAATAAAAGTTATTATAAATTTATAATAAGAAAATAAGCTTTTTTATGTTACTCGATTGGCATCTGTGAGACCATATTTAAAGCCTCTGATACAAGAATTCACTTTACTTTCTCCGCGTTTATTAAAATCAATGTTTGGCAGGTTAATATAAAGAATTCTTTGATTTAAATTGTGAGCAGCAGAAGCATGTAGAGTTTTTGCAAGTAGTCACCAAGTATGCCCAAGTAGCTGCTGTGCCATTGGTAAAAAAAAAGATCAGAAAGTGAAGTTCGATTTTTCCAGCTGAAGGGAAAAGGTTTTCGAGTTGCAGTTGCATGATCACTGAAAGAAGATAATCTGGTGCTTAACTGGAAGCATTTAGTGTTTGGCGACTTTAACATTTTACCAATAGATATGTTCTTTTTTTCTTCTTTTCTTCATGGTTTATATTTTCTGGGTCAGACATTTTCTAAATGGGGATAGTCCGGTCAGTCTGGTGGAGGTTAGTAGTTTTAACTTGAATCATTAATTTCTTCCCTTTGAAACACTTTGTTTTCTGGTTGACTGTGGACTCTTATTTGTATTTAATATATGTTAAGTTGAATATTCGATATCTAATATCTTAGATTATAGATATAAGATAGAATAGTCGCCGGCGTTTTATGTAAGTTACCTTTAGCAAAATATTCAGTTGAGTAATGAGTTAAGTTTTTTCTTTTTCGGATGAAGGCGAGTGGCAAAGTCTGGTTCAACTAAGGAGTAGGTCGTCCTATCTGATAGAGTGGTTTTTTTTTTTCCAAAATACAAAACATATATGCAACTATGGGGTGTTTTTTGGAATAAGTTGGATGTACATTGCTTAACCTTCAATTTCTAGTCATCGTCAAATGTGTGGCCAGTTAAGTTGGTACTTAAGATGGCGTATTTTTTGCGTGAGTGCTTGTGCTTAAAAATAAGGGTAAAAGACATAAAATAGACACGTACTATTCATTTTGTTTCATTATAACAAATGTACTATTTTCTGTACTAATTTGACCAATGAACTTGTTAGTTTTGAGACAATATCACCAATATGAGTCACTTGTTACCTGCTATACCGGCTGTAAACTAACGTTTTCTTCAGTAAAGTTACGTTTTCGTCAGTAAACTTACGTTTTCGCCAGTAAACTTACGTTTCGCCGGTAAAATTACGTTTTCGTCAGTAAATTTACGTTTTCGTTAGTAATTTTACGCTTTCTTCAGTAAAGTTACGTTTTCGTCAGTAATTTACGTATCGTCAGTAAATTTACGTTTTCGTCAGTGAACTTGTTTCGTTTGTAAACTTACGTTTTCGTCTAGTAAAGTTACTCTTTCGTCTAGAAAACTTACATTTTCGTCAGTAAAGTTACGGTTTCATCAGTAACTTTACGTTTTCGTCAGTAAACTTACGTTTTCGTCAGTAAACTTACGTTTTCATTAGTATGCTTACGTTTTCGTCATTAATTTTACGTTTTCGTCAGTAAACTTACTTTTTCGTCAGTAAACTTATGTTTTCGTCAGTAAAGTTACGCTTTCGTCAGTGAACTTACGTTTTTGTCAGTAAAGTTACGTTTTCATCAGTAATTTTACGTTTTCGTCAGTAAACTTACGTTTTCGTCAATAATTTTACGTTTTCGTCAGTAATTTACGTATCGTCAGTAAATTTACGTTTTCGCCAGTGAACTTACGTTTTCGTGAGTAAACTTACGTTTTTGTCAGAAAATTTACGTTTTCGTCAGTGAACTTACATTTTCGTCAGTAAATAAATATTTTCATCTGTATTTTTACGTTTTCGTCTGTAAACTTACGATTTTGTTAGTAAATTTACATTTTCATCAGTATTTTTACGTTGAAAAAAAAGTAAAAATACTGATGAAAACGTAAGCTTACTGATGAAAATGTAAGTTTACTCACGAAAACGTAAAATACTGAAGAAAACGTAAGTTTACTCACGAAAACGTAAGTTTACTCACGAAAACGTAGAACTATTGACGACAACGTAAATTTACTGATGAAAACGTAAATTTATTGACGAAAACGTAAAATAGTGACAAGAACGTAATTTTTTTGACGAAAACGTAAAAATACTGATGAAAACGTAAGTTTAATGACCAAAACATAAGTTTACTGGCGAAAACGCAACGTTAGTGACGAAACGTAAAATCACTGACAAAAACGTAAAAGTACTGACAAAAACATCAAATTACTGACGAAAACGTACGTTTACTAAAGAAAACGTAAATTTACTGACGAAAACGTAAAAATACATACGGTCATAAACGGAAATGAAGGGGATAAGGGTAAATTAGTCATTTCATGTTATAAAAAATTAACAAGGAAATAGATCCGGCCACATTGGTGATATTGTCTCAAAACTAACAAGTTCGCTGGTCAGATTAGTATATAAAATAATACATTTGTCATAATGAAACAAAATGAAAAATATACGTGTATTTTATAACTTTTACCCTTACTACTTACAAAAGAAGTACTTTTTGGAACCAGTTGGATTTGCTTATCTTATAGAAATTCCATTATACGTGAATATATTTTCAATCAAGTTCATTAATAAAAGAAATAAAAGATCCGTGTAGAATATACTCCAAAAAAAAAATAATTCCACATCTCAACCATCAATCTTTTTAAATCTAAAGGTCTAGATTAACTATTATTTTAATATAATTATTTTTTAATATTAAATACAAGATTCAGTTACAAACATCTTATTTACTTTCTTTTTATTAATAATTACTACCTTCGTCCTATAATTATTGTCCATGTTTAACTTTTTAAGTCTTTCTTTGTCAACTTTGACATTAAATATTTTTGTTTATGTTATTTAATATTTGATACATAATACATAAATAGGTAGAGTTTTAAATGTATTTTTCATTGATATAACTTTTATCAAATATTATATAACACAAACAAAATTATTTAAAGTCAAAGTTAACGAAAAAAGACTAAAAAAATCAAAAGTGGACAATAATTATGGGACGGAAGTAGTATAATTTACATACTAGAGAAGGCAAACGGGCAACAAGCTTCGCCCATTCAATTCACATTCAATTCTTTTTTTTTTCATTTTACACACTCTCATCAACAAAGTTTCCGATGACTGTAGCGATTTTTCGACAGTAGGAAGCAAACGGCGACCCACAAATTCATAAGTTATGGTTATGGTGATTTCCCATATTAAAACACAAGATTCAGTTACAAACGTCTTATTTACCCATTCAAATTCTTTTTCTTTTTACATTTCACACTCATAAATTCCGATGAATGTTGCGATTTTCCTACAGTAAGGAAGCAAACGGCGACCCACAAATTCATAAGTTATGGTTATGGTGATTTCCCTTAAGTTCTCTGTAACACCTCCTCGTTCACAACGATTGATCATCTTTTGCAATTTTCGAAAACTATTGTGATTGCTTCGTCGGAGGAGCGAGGAAAGAAGTGCCGCCCCATATTTGATTTCTTTGGTTTTTGGGAGGAGACACTATCAACTTCGTCGTTGTTGTGTCGGAAGTTTGTTGTCGGAAGTTTGTTGTTAGAAGTTTGGCGAGATTTAGTTATGTTTGTGATTGTTGTTGATGAGAAATACATAATGATAGTGACAGTGATGAGATAACAGATATAACAAAAAGGAAGTGATGGACACGTGTTTAAACCAGAGGTGGTAATTTTTACCCAGCTAACATTGTTAAATTGAAAAAAGAAAGGGGTCTAGTTGGGTTTCCTTTAATATTTTAGATGGGTCTAGATAGGTCAAACAAGCTCTTCTTAAAATTATAAATGGGTATACTTGGGTCACCTCATATGTCACATGGGTCTAGATGGTTTCCCTTAATATTAGAAATGGGTCTAGATGGGTCACCCGATAGGTTTAATAATATCAAAAGAGTTTTTTTCCATTTTTTTTCACAAGTCAAATTTTCACACTTGTTAGTTTTTTACGTCTTCACCGTATTTTTTACGTTTTCATAATAAATTTTACGCTTTAGTCAGAAATTTTACGTTTTCATCAAAAATTCTACGTTTTCGTCAGTAAATTTACGTTTTCGTCAGTAATATACGTTTTTCTCAGAAATTTTACGTTTTCGTCAGAAATTTTAGTTTTTCGTCAGAAATTTTACATTTTCGTCAGAAATTTTACGTTTTCATCAGAAATTCTACGTTTTCGTCAGTGAATTTTACGTTTTCGTCAGAAATTTTACGTTTTCATCAATAATTTTACGTTTTCGTCAGAAATTTTACGTTTTCTTCAGAAATTTTACGTTTTCGTTAGTATATTAACACTTTCGTCAGAAATTTTACGTTTTCGTCAGTAAATTTACGTTTTCGTCAAAAATTTAACGTTTTCATCAGAAATTTTACGTTTTCATCAGAAAATTTACGTTTTCGTCAGTAAATTTACGTTATTGTCAGAAAATTTACATTTTCCTCAGAAATTTTACGTTTTCGTCAGAATTTTTACGTTTTCATCAGTAATTTTACGTTTTCCTAAGAAATTTTACGTTTTCGTTAGTAAATTTACGTTTTCATCAGTAATTTTACATTTTCCTCAGAAATTTTACGTTTTCGTCAGTAAATTTACGTTTTCGTCAGTAAATTTACGTTTTCGTCAATAAATTTACGTTTTCGTCAGAAATTTTACGTTTTCATCAGTAATTTTACGTTTTCGTCAGTAATTTTGCGATTTTATCAAAAAATTTATGTTTTCATCCGTATTTTTACGCTTTCTTCAGAAATTCTACGTTTTCGTCAGAAATTCTACGTTTCGTCAGAAATTTTACGTTTTCCTTAGTAATTTTAAGTTTTCATCAGAAATTTTACGTTTTCTTCCGAAATTTTACGTTTTTGTAAGTAAATTTACGTTTTCATCAGAAATTTTATTTTCGTCAAAAATTCTACGTTTTCGTCAGTAAAATTTATGTTTTCGTCATAAATTTTACGTTTTCATCAGTAATTTTATGTGTTCGTCAGAAATTTAACATTCTCTCCAGAAATTTTACGTTTTCGTCAGTAAATTTACGTTTTCGTCAGTAAATTTACGTTTTCGTCAGAAATAAAGTTTTCGTCAGTAAATTTACGTTTTCGTTAGCAAATTTACGTTTTCGTCAGAAATTTTACGTTTTCTTCAAAAATTCTACGTTTTCGTCAGTAAATTTTATGTTTTCGTCAGAAATTTTACGTTTTCATCAGTAATTTTATGTGTTCGTCAGAAACTTTACATTCTCTTAAGAAATTTTACGTATTCGTCAGTAAATTTACGTTTTCGTCAGTAAATTTTACGTTTTCGTCAGAAATTTTACGTTTTCCTCAGAAATTTTACGTTTTCGTTAGTAAATTTTACGTTTTCGTCTGTAAATTTAAGTTTTCGTCAGAAATTTTACGTTTTCGTAAGAAATTTTACGTTTTCATGTAAATTTTACTGACGAAAACGTAAAATTTTTGACGAAAACTTAAACTTACAGACGAAAACGTAAAAATTACTGACGAAAACGTGAAATTTACTGACGAAAACATAAATTTACTGACGAAAACGTAAAATTTCTGAGGAAAACGTAAAATTTCTGACGAAAACATAAAATTACTGATGAAAACGTAAAATTTCTTACGAAAACGTAAAATTTCTGACGAAAACGTAAAATTTCTGACGAAAACGTAAAATATACTGATGAAAACGTAGAACTTCTGACGAAAACGTAAAATTTCAGACGAAAACGTAAAATTTCTGAGGAAAATGTAAATTTTCTGACGAAAACGTAAATTCTCTGAAAAAACGTAAATTAAGTGACGAAAACGTTAATTTTCTGACGAAAACGTTAATTTTCCGCCGAAAACGTAAAATTTCTGACGAAAACGTAAAGTTTCTGACGAAAACGTAAATTTACTGACGAAAACGTAAATTTACTGACGAAAACGTAAAATTTCTGACGAAAACGTAAAACTTCTGATGAAAACCTAAAACTTCTGACAAAAACGTAAATTTTTTGATGTAAACGTAAAATTTCTGACGAAAACGTAAATTTACTGACGAAAACGTAAATTTACTGACGAAAACGTAAAATTACTGACGAAAACGTAAAATTTCTGATGAAAACGTAAATTTTCTGAGGAAAATGTAAATTTTCTGAAAAAACGTAAATTTACTGACGAAAATGTAAATTTTCTGACAAAAACGTAAATTTACTTACGAAAACGTAAACTTTTCTAACGAAAACATAAATTTTCTGAAGAAAACGTAAATTTCTGACGAAAACGCAAAATTTCTGACAAAAACGTAAATTTTTTGACGAAAACGTAAAATTTCTGACAAAAACGTAAAATTTCTGACGAAGACGTAAAATATCTGACGAAAACGTAAAATTTCTGATGAAAACGTAAAATTACTTGCGAAAACGTCAAATTACTGACATAAACGACAACCTGCTGACGAAAACGTAAATTTACTTACGAAAACGTAAATTTACTGAGGAAAACGTAAATTTATTGTCGAAAAGTAAAAATACTGACGAAAACGTAAATTTACTGACAAAAACGTAAAAATACTTATGAAAACGTAAATTAAAAAAAGTAATGTTAAAAAAATCGTTTAAAAAATGTTTAATTAAAAATTGTTAAAAATATAATTTACAATAAAAAAATATAATAAGAGAATTTATAAAGGAATGTCATGATCATAAAAAAAGTGATTAAAAACTCAATCTTCTCCTAAACACCTATCTAAACAAAAAAAAAAACCCAAAAACCCAACCATTTTTCTAAAGACTCATTTATAACCAAACCAATCTAGACCCAAACCCATATAAACCCAAACCCATCTAAACCGATCCTCCTAAAAACCCATATAAACCCAAACCCATCTAAGACCCATGACCCAACCCAACCATTTTGCCACCTCTAGTTTAAACTCTAGATTTCATACCTATTTAAAACTTATCTTTTTAGTCTTTGTAATTGTAAAAATAAGGGTAAAAGCCATAAAATACCATCCTACTTATTGTTTTGTGCTGACTTTAAACACTTACTATTTTATCTCGTGACTTTACCCTTCTACTTGTTTGTTTTGTAATAATATTACCACTATGACCGGGAACATTTACACGTCATTTAATTAATTAAAAGAAAAATTATTATTCAGTTGATATATCTTCGTGGATGGTAGAGAAATCGTTTATCGCATACTACCCGATCCAATATCCAAGATCCAAACCCACATACCTAAACCTAAATACCCCCCGTCCCCTTTGACCTTCACTTTATTGTTTTCCATCCAAAATCAAAAATGGAGATCTAAACATAAACCCTAATTTCTGGAGATCTAAAAATAAACCCTATTTTCTTTTCCATCAAAACTAAAAAATGGCAAATTGGCATTACGAACAAAACATCCCTTCTGAATGTACGTGCAATCTTCCATTGATGGAGTACACTTCATGGAAACCCGCCAATCCTGCTAGAAGATTCTTAGTTTGCCCCAACAAATACGTAAGTTAGATTTAACGACACCTAATTTAATTTTATTACGCATTATTTTTAATTGAATGATAAGATATGACACTGAATTGGATGACACCTAACTTGCAGAAAACTGGTGTGAGAAAGTGTAATGAGTTCTATTGGTATGACACTGAATTGGATAATACTTGGTACAAAGGGCTTTTGTATCAGATGCATTTCCAGCTGAATCCTCAATAGAGACATGAAGTTGATGCTGAGATAAGAAGCCTTGAACAATTGGCTGTGGTGCAAGATGAGTTGATCAAGAGTAAGAAGAATGCAAGGTTTTGGAAGAAGACAACTTTGATCATGGTGGCCTTATTGTTGTTTTTCTATGTTATGAATTAGATATTAGTAGGATTTCTGTTGTTTAAGTATGTATCAGCCCTTGATGATGAACTTTGGACTAGGTTTTGTGTACTGAATGTGTAGGGTTTAAGTATGTATCAACTTTGAACTAGGTTTTGTGTACTGAATGTTTTGTTTAAGTATGTATCAGCTTTGAACCATTATTCATGCCTTCAATGTTCTGTTTGTTGCCCTATTTATTCATTGGTTGTCTGCAACAAGTGTTATGAGACATTGTGCACAAATTTGGTTGTCTGCCACATGTGGTATGAGACATTGTGCACAAGTTTGGTTGTCTGCCACAAGTTGTATGAGACATTGTGCATAAGTTCAATAAACAAACTCACAATCTTGTCTTGTTTTCTGCAAGATTTTGGAGCTTTTATCAAGTAGGATTAAACAACACACAAAAGGAATCTAAACATAATTAAGTGCTGCTTTTCCATATATCATGGCAGTCAAATACATAGTTCAAGACAAAAAGATTACAACAAAATTTGCAAGTCCCATAAACCTTGCAATACCCAGATTCACTTGACTACCCTTTTGACCCATTACCAGAAGCTAAGCACTTATAAGTTCCTAAAAGTTCATTACAGACATTAAGGTTTAGAAAGTTAAGGAGAAACATCAAAGGATTTATCTGGAGTACTTCCAGTACCATTCTTGTCAAACACAAATGGTTTGTTCAACTTCATTTTGGCAATTCTTTTGGATCTGCCACGGTTCTTGTGATAAATCCTTACTCCATCTACATGTGATGGTGGCCTACCCCTCTTCCTTTTTGGTGCAGGTTTTGGATCAACTAACATGGGAGCCTTGCCTCTAGCATCAGTTCCATCCACCACTTGATCTTCAACAGCAGCTTCAACACTTGCTTCTATCATGGTTGGTGCATCTTCCATATCTGCAGTTGTTATAGTTTGACCAACAGATTGTTGTGTAGGCTGTGAATGAATGTGTGGTAAAACAGATTGACCAACAGCAGCTTCAACTCTTGCTTCCATCATGGTTGGTGCATCTTCCCTAACACCTTTAACAGCAGATTCTTGTGTAGGATGTGGGACTTGCATGTGTGGGAATAAAATCTCAACATTTTGGTGATTGTGTGCACAATCATGTTCAATGTCATGTATCCAATCAGCTGGATTGTAGTAATCATGCCTATCTCCCCACTCCTGTTCTTCCCTTCTTTCTTTATCAATCCTTTCTTGTTCTGCTTTTTCCCTTGCCTCTCTCAGTGATTGTTCATGCATAAACTCCCTAAAATTCTCCTCATCACGCTCTAATTGATATTCCTGTATTATATGTTTTCTCTTGTTTAGTATTATTAGATGTATACAAAATTAAATAAAAATTTAAGAAATTAAGTGGGTATACCTGTTCTGCAGTTAACCATCCATTTGATGTAGAAGTTTTGGCTCCCCTACTTGAACCAGCCTTTGTACATGGTTTCCTAGTCCAACCACCCCTGTTAGTAGAACCCCCAATACCAGAACCCCCACCCCTACCACCACCTCTCCCAACTCCTCTCCCAACACCTCTCCCAACACCTCTCCCAACACCTCTTCCAACTCCTCTTCTACCTGATCCAACACCCCTACCACCACTACCTTCAGCTGTCTCATCCAACCC
Source organism: Glebionis coronaria (assembly GCA_025667525.1). Taxonomy (NCBI): domain Eukaryota; kingdom Viridiplantae; phylum Streptophyta; class Magnoliopsida; order Asterales; family Asteraceae; genus Glebionis; species Glebionis coronaria. The sequence continues at coordinate 356,295,907 of CM046879.1, forward strand.
AATACCAGAACCCCCAATACCAGAACCCCCAATTCCACCTCATTGACCTCTTCCATGTAAAACCTGTAAATTTCAGGTTTTGACTATGTCAACATTTTGTACGTCACCTCATGATATCTATATATATTTATTCTATCACCTTTGCATGAAATCCTTTGAACAATCATATGCATCACATGAGCATACATCATTCTAATCATCTGAACAGGGAAACAACTATATCACAATATTTATTGTGACTATGAGTATTTTAATCATAAAAGCATGACCACATTTGTATGACTATATTTCAATAGCATACTGGACAAATGATCTATTGTAAAGGACTTTAAGTCATCTGAACATATGATCACTTGCATACATCCCATTGATTTTCTAAAAATCCAACGTCATGATCATAATTAATAACTGGCTATTTATATATATAAATATTTTTAAATTGGATAGTTTATATATATTTTTCACACTATAATTGACTTTAAACTACGATGACAATTACTTTTACACATGAACACTACAATAAATCATTTTATATTTCTTTTATATATTTTTGTCATAATAAAATCACCTAAGAACCATACTTTCACCAAAGGCCCTAGACGTAACCAAAATTACTTAAACTCAAACGTACTCACATATTATTATAACCTTAACTCACCTAACACTCACCTGGACACGAAAATTAAACACAAGCATACCCTAGACTTTTATTTAGCCGTATATATTCATATATATACTTACCCATAACCTTTTATACCAAAACTCTTACCCTCCTTACCAAGTGTCTAGACTATACACTAATTATAACACTTAGGTATACACATTACATGGATTTTATTTCCCTTTGAATAGAAAACTATGAAACCGCTGATTTCATTAGAAAACCATGGGGACTTGTACATTTTTGGGCAATTAAGGTTAGTACTAGATACACTATTGGAAGGACTATGTCACACATCCATTCTTGTTACCCCTAGCCGTGTATACTCACTCCACCACACACCAAAACTTTGTACAACATGCCATTAAATGGAAACACTCAAAACTACCTTTTGTCCCTTTTGAATCCTAGTATGCGACGACTATAACAAACACAACTAGCAAACTTGTACATCTTGGGCATTTATGAGAAGTCCTTGCCAAGTACCTTGCCAAATACTCACAATCTCTTTTCCCCTCTCTCTTGCCGTGTCCTACCCCAAGCCACAACCCACCTTTCACTCTTAGATATTTAGGAACCTCACAAACACTCATTCACCGTCACTGTAAAACCCGCATGCTTTTACCATGAATAGTGCCCTTAAGATCGTACGTTCTAGATTAAAACTTACCTCATGTAGTATTGATCACATTCATGTGCTAATAATCAAGCAAGTGCATACGTGTATGACATGACAAGTATCGATTACGTACGAACTCATGATAAACAGTTAATAATATTTCACGTGAACATAATTAAATCATGATCACCATTTAAAATACTAACTAAAATAATTACGTAAATACTTATAATATATTTACGAGCGTTGAGTTTACGATAAACGACACGTTAAAAGAAACAGAAACACGTTAAACACGAGCACGTTTAACCACGAACGAACACGAAACATCGGGACACGAGAAAGGTACGGGTACCCCATGTGGGGCCCCCATACCCACGGCACACATATACAAAATGGGCTTGGCCCATGGACTTTACAAGTTAAGGGGGGTAAAGAGTAAAACATGTTTTCATTTTTCATTTTCAAGAAATAAACATAAAAACCCTAAAAGAGTTTTTCTCCTCTCCTTTTTGCTCCCTTTGTGCCGCCACATAAACACCACCACTAGAGGGTGTTTGTTTGATTTTGATCTTAAAAACAAGTGTTAGAATACGTGTTTGTTCATCCTTTTTCCAAGCTACATAGTGGTATACCTTTCTAACCCTTCTTTTTAGTTCTTTTTAATTCTTTTAATCTTTGATTATTTTCATGAACATGTTATTATTTTTCTTATGAAAACAAGGTAATTAATCATTGATCTAACATGTTTTGGTATTAATTAAAATCAAAGAATGGTTTATAAGGGTGTTTGTTTTTGGCCGCCTAGCAAACAAACCCGAGGGGGGGTTTGGTTTGCTATTGCCGCCACCACCAAGACCACAATTGGTCTTGGTTGGCTCATGTGGGACCCACGGCAGCAAGGGGACACGTGTGCCCCGGGTTTGGCCCGGGGTACGGTGTCGAATTCATGCCCGATTCATGGTTCGTTGGTTAAAATCATGATCTATGTTACATGTAATTTTTATGAATCATGAACTTAGGATATAATTAATTAATAACATGAAATATTAATTAAATCATGACTTAGGTTATTTTAATTATTAGTTTATCATGACATTAATTTAACCTAAGTATTTTATGTTATAAGTTATAATTAATTAATTATTAAAACATGCCTATAATTAATTAATTTAGACATGACTTAGGTTATATTATTATTAATAATAATACACATTTTAACCTAAGTATTTTCATTTCATTTTAATTAATACATGTTACACTTTAATTAAAATGCTTAACCTATAGTTTAATTTAAATACATGAAATAATAATTAAACTATACACTATATCATATGACTTAAGAAATAAGCTTAAACACTTAGACTTAAATGTTAGCTTATGTAATCAGCTTAATTCTAATTATGGAAACTTCTATTTATAGAAACTTAATTAAATAAGGCAACTAATCTAATTATGGAAACTTTCTATATATGGAAACTTATTTAATTAAGGCAGCTGATCTATTTTTGGAAACTTTCTATTTTTAGAAACTAATCTATTTTAGGCAGTAAATTCTATTTTTGGAAACTTTCTATTTTTGGAAACTTTCTATTTTTGGAAACTTTCTATTTTTGGTAACTTTCTATTTTTGGAAACTTTCTATTTTTGGAAACTTTCTATTTTTGGAAACTTTCTATTTTTGGAAACCTGCTATTTTTGGAAAGTTACTTATTATTACACAGTAAGTATAATAATACATGAATCACCAGTAATACTTAATCAGATTAATCAGAATACAAGATAAACACAGTTTAAGGCTTTAAACAGTGAACCATGACCTAAAACATACCAAATCAGCTATAATGAGACACAGAACCCAGTACGTAATCAGTGAATCGATACTTATACACGTGTGTATTCATGTAGCATTAGTGATCCAGAAGTAGGAGTCTTTCTTCCGTTCATTTCACTGGACTTGAGGTACGAATTCCCGTCCTTTCAGTATGGACATTCCTTCCTTATTAGGATTTCCCCGTATGCAGCCAACTGTTTTCCCCATCATTTGTTTTATTGTTTTGAACTGCTTATGTTAATTTAGCATAAACTATAGCCATATACAAGCATGACCAGTTTCACCTAGTTATGGAGGTACCATAACCATAGCATTGGAGGCACCGATGTTATGACTTCCCCACGACGGAGTGATTGCTCGTGGCGTCCCTTTTCAGTTTGGCCATATTATTATATCAGGTGGGGCGTATGGGTGCATCCTAGTTACATGTTTTATTCAGTTTATCATGGTGAATGTGGTGTGTGCCTTGCACCCTTCACAAGGAGCTGATCCCTCCTACCCAAACCAGTATATTGATTAGAGGCATCCCCTCTAATCAGCATGATGAGGTCACCCCTCCAAGTATTCATGCACGTGACCTTTTCATGACCTATATGGGCTATGGTATTTATATGTTAAAACAGTTTTCACAGGTTAAACATAAGGCTTTTCAAACTATAAAACCAATTTTCATGTTACTTAACCAGTTTACTCAGTACTTAGTCTTCCGCTGTTATATGTTACATGCTTATCCTATATCATGCTTTATTGTACATCCGTGCACTGAGCGTCTTGCTCAGCCGTTTTCCTTTTCATGTTCCCAAAACGGCAGGTACTCAGGGACGCTCGTAGATCTCAAACGTAGGTGCATATGGACTGGAAGCTTTACCGTCTTTCTTTACTTTATGCATTTCCTTTACTTTGATACAGTTGCTTTGGACATTGTTTCATCCTTTCCTTTTACAGTATTTATGTTTGTGTGTGATGAGCTTTACTTTGGGATACCGATGTTTGTTTCCGGTATTTCCCTTTTATGGTTGAATAATGCTTAGACATTTATCCTTGTATGCTTTGATGACACGCCATGATATGCGTAATATTCCATTTCCAAAATGGGGTGTTACAATTATGGTATCAGAGCCAAGGCTTCGACCTGTAGGCTCTCAAATATGACCTGTGATTAGTGGGTAGTCACTACGGTCTTCCTAGAACTGACAGTTGTTTTCATGCATTCATCATTTTTAAGCATACATATACATGTCATTGTTACAGGGTTTTTGACTAAGTAATGGTTGGTACAGGACTGGCCCTATTTAGTCGCATGTGTTTTATCGAAACTTTTAGATTTGGGACCGACCCATAGGCGTCCCCTCGATATGTCTTTTATTTTGAGTGAACTGACCGGAGGCGTTCACTCTCGAGCATCAAAGTTTTCATAAAACTGCATCATGCATTCATACAAAGATTTTCTTGCATAAAATTTTTCTCGTGAAAATTTTTGGCATAAATTTTTTTTTTTATATTTTATGTTTGAACTGTTAATCATATGTTTTATGCTATACTGTCAGATGGTTCTCACACGCGAGCAAGAGCAGCTCAATGCTGCAATTCAGGCTGCCATGCAAGCCTTACTTCCTCAACTGAGGAATGACATTCGTGCTGAAGTCCAAGCTGCCAATAATCAGCAGCCGCAGAATCAGGCACCTCCTCCTCCTCCTCCCCCAGTGACTCTAGCGGTATGGTTGGAAAGATTTAACAAGCTCCGTCCGAGAGCTTTTGAAAAGACTGATAGCCCCAGCGATGCTGAAAGCTGGCTGACTCACATTGAGAAAATCTTCAATGCTATGGGATGTGACCCCGCCTTCAAGGCAAGATTGGCGTGCTACAGGTTTGAAGGCGATGTACTCAACTGGTGGCTAGCTTTGACGCAGTCAGAAGGAGGTGATGAATGGGTCGCTGGTTTGACATGGGCCCAATTCAAGGAGAGAGTGATGGAACAGTTCTTTCCTAAGGCAGAGCAGGACAAACTCAAGCGAGAATACCACGGGATACGTCAGAGACAGGGCGAGAATAACAACGAATTCATGCAGCGCTTTCTTCGCCTAGCTGGTTTTCTAGGAGCAGCGGCTGGTACTCCTGAGGAGCAGGCACACCATTTTAGGTGGGCACTCCGCACCTCGGTCGCGAACAATCTGGTATGTGCTACATTCAATACAGTAGCACAAGTGGCCGACGCAGCAAGAAAGCTTGAGATGTTGCAGGAACGCGATGAGTTCGGGGAAGCTGAAAGACCCGACAAGAGGTAAAACATTTCATGTTCTAGCGTTAACCAGACCGCATCCTATCGTTTTATGTTCTATAATCATCTATTAAACTGTATCTTCCAGGCAGAAAACTGGGGACCGGTCTCAGCCGGCTACTCAGCAGCAGCCCAATCAGCCCAAAGGAAACGGTCACTCTAACGACCGTTCTGTTGTGGAAAGGCGCAGCGGTAATGATAATTACCGTAACAATGCGGGACAATCCAACAACAGCAGGTCCTACTATTTATGCATCTTCTTATGATTTCATGTTATGTCTCTCATGCTGACACTATATTAATCGCTATCAGGAACCACGGTAACGAAAGGGACCAGAACCACAGGGGTTCTCAGCCTAACCGTTCAGCTAACACTGGTAAACATCTTATGACGCTTACGTCCTATACTCGTGCATATACCTTATTCTTAACACGTATTGTCATCAGCAGGCCCTCAGCAAGCAAGGACTCCTGCTGGAGGATTCACTCATCCTCTTTGCAGCACTTGCCATCGCAGACACCCTGGCCCATGTCGTCGTGACTCCGACGCGTGCTACAAGTGCGGCCTCCCTGGCCATCGTATGAGAGATTGCCGTAAGGGTGAAATGGAGGGTACTTCGGGTCATGCTGATACTAAACCGCCTCCTACCACTGGGCGTGTCTATACGACATCGCGCGATCAGGCAAACAAATCTACAGGTACCATTACTGGAATTTTGTATATGTACGGCCAGGCTGCATGTGTTCTTTTCGACACGGGTGCCACTCATTCAGTTGTTTCCACTACTTATGCTAAGAACATCAGGACACTTCCCTTGCCATTAGAAAATAAGCTTACCATTTCCACGCCTCTGAGGGACTCTGTATTAATAACTCATGTATACAAGAGTCTTCCTCTAGAGTTTGATGATAAAGTTCGTGCAGTAGATGCACTTCCTCTAGACATGATTGAGTTCGATATGATTCTCGGCATGGATTGGCTATCCAAGCACCATGCTACCATAGACTGCCACTCATATAGAGTGATCTTCGGCGACATTAATGCACCAGAGTACATCCATAACGGGTTCATACCCGGACGGTCTGTACAAGTCATATCTACCTTGCAAGCACGTGCATTACTGTCACATGGCTGCGAAGGTTATCTCGCTACGGTTCATGACATGGATGCTGAATCCCCATCGATTCAGGATCAACCAGTAGTTTCGGAATTTCAAGACGTCTTTCCAGATGAACTTCCAGGCATACCACCTGCAAGAGAAGTGGAGTTCAACATCGACCTTGTTCCAGGAGCTGAACCAATCTCTAAGGCTCCGTATCGTATGGCTCCCATAGAGCTAAAAGAACTGATGGACCAACTGCAGGAACTTCTTGAACGAGGGTTCATTAGACCGAGCGCATCTCCATGGGGCGCACCGGTCTTGTTCGTTAAGAAGAAGGACGGCAGCATGCGACTTTGCATTGACTACCGTGAACTTAATAAGATTACCATCCGCAACAGATATCCACTGCCACGTATAGACGATCTGTTTGACCAACTTCAAGGAGCCAAACACTTCTCTAAGATCGATCTAAGGTCAGGCTACCATCAGCTAAGGGTTAAAGAGCAGGATATTGCCAAGACTGCTTTTCGTACCCGCTATGGCCATTATGAGTTCGTGGTCATGCCATTCGGCCTGACTAACGCTCCAGCAGTATTCATGGATCTGATGAACAGAATCTTCCATGAATTCCTTGATAAATTTGTCATTGTATTCATCGATGACATCTTGATATTCTCAAAGTCCACGGAGGAACACGAAGATCATCTCCGTACGGTACTACAGATTCTTCGTCAGAAGCAGCTGTATGCAAAATTCTCCAAGTGTGAGTTCTGGTTAAACAAGGTGGCATTCTTAGGTCACATTGTATCAGCAGAAGGGATCACTATGGACCCAGCGAAGGTTGAGGCTATCACTAAATGGCCAAGACCAACATCAGCGACAGAAGTCCGCAGCTTCTTAGGCTTAGCTGGATATTATCGAAGATTCGTGGAGAACTTTTCCCGCCTGGCATTGCCTCTCACCAAACTGATGCGAAAAGGAGAGAAATTCGTCTGGACGGAAGATCGAGAGAAGAGCTTCGAAGATCTAAAGCAGAAGTTGGTATCTGCACCTATTCTTACTCTCCCATCTGGTACAGGTGGATTTCAGATCTATAGCGATGCATCGGGGAAGGGACTGGGCTGTGTTCTCATGCAACATGGGAAAGTGATCGCGTATGCTTCACGACAGCTTAAGCCCTATGAAGAAAACTACCCTACGCATGACCTGGAACTTGCTGCAGTGGTGTTCGCGTTGAAGATATGGAGGCATTACTTATACGGAGAATCATGCGACATTTTCACAGATCACAAGAGCTTGAAGTATATCTTCACACAGCGAGAGTTGAACATGAGACAAAGGAGATGGTTGGAACTGTTGAAGGATTATGACATTAACCTACAGTATCATCCCGGGGAAGCTAATGTAGTAGCAGATGCACTCAGCAGAAAGTCCGGAATGATAAACGGCATTGAGATCAAGGAACAAAACATAAGAGACTTGGAGCGGCTAGACATCGAAATCATGGTACGTGGGCAGCATGGATACTGGGCGAATCTTAGTGTAGAACCTGAGTTACTGACTAGGATTAAGGAAGCGCAGAAGGATGATGGAGAGATTTGGGCGATAATTCAGAATTTGGAGAAGCAGACAGAATTCAGAATGGACGCAGACGGTATCATTTGGCAGGGCACGAGACTTTGTGTTCCTGACAATCAAGAACTCCGGGAAGCATTGTTAGCTGAAGCTCACAGCTCCCCATTTTCTATACATCCTGGGTCGACAAAAATGTACCATGACATCAGACAGCACTTTTGGTGGAGTGGTATGAAACAGGATGTAGCCACGTATGTCTCCAAATGTCTTACCTGTCAGCAGGTTAAGATTGAACATCAGCGATCTGGCGGTCTCCTTCAACCGTTGGATATTCCAGAGTGGAAGTGGGACAAAATCACCATGGATTTTGTTACCGGTCTTCCGCCTACCAAGAAGAAGCACGATGCTATTTGGGTCATCGTTGATCAACTCACCAAATCAGCTCATTTCTTACCGATACGCAAGGAAGATCCGGTAAGTAAACTCGCAGATACGTACAGAAGGGAGATCATGAGACTCCACGACACTCCCTCCAGCATCGTCTCAGACAGAGATCCTCGTTTCACGTCGCGATTCTGGAAAGGTCTGCAAAAAGCTTGGGGTACACAACTTAAGCTGAGCACAGCCTTTCATCCTCAAACGGACGGACAATCGGAGCGAACAATTCAGACATTGGAAGATATGTTAAGGTCGTGTGCGTTGGAATGGACAGGTGATTGGGACGATTACATCTGTTTAGTTGAGTTTGCATACAACAACAGCTGGCACGCAAGTATTAAATGTGCTCCTTTCGAAATGTTGTATGGCAGAAAGTGTCGCGCTCCAACTTGCTGGGATCAAGTGGGAGAGCGAACACTCGAAGGACCAGAGATTATAGAAATGACCAATGAGAAGATTGAGGTAGCTAATCAGAAACTGCAAGAAGCACGATCACGTCAAAAGAGTTACGCCGATAAGCATCGTAGGGACATACATTTTAATGTGGGAGATCACGTCTTCCTCAAGGTTTCGCCGGCACGTGGTGTTAAACGCTTCGGGATCAAAGGAAAACTCAGTCCTCGGTTCATCGGACCATTTGATATCGTTGAACGAATCGGCGAAGTATCTTATCGATTGGCGTTACCTCCTCAGCTTTCGCACGTGCATAACGTGTTTCATGTGTCCTTACTCAGAGGGTACAATTATCATCCCCTTCACATGGTTCAGTATCCACTGGAACAGATACGTGAAGATCTCACTTTTATAGAAGAACCCGAACGAGTACTCGACAGGCAAGAACGAGTCATGAGAAGGAAGACGATTCCATTCGTCAAAATCCTTTGGAGGGACCATACCGAGCGGGAAGCCACTTGGGAAACAGAGGAGTCTATACGGGCTTCTTACCCTCACCTCATATTTTGAGTTCGGGTATGTCACTTCTTTTCAGCTTACTTTATCTATAATTCGGGGACGAATTATTCTTTTTAGGGGGGGAAGAATTGTAAAACCCGCATGCTTTTACCATGAATAGTGCCCTTAAGATCGTACGTTCTAGATTAAAACTTACCTCATGTAGTATTGATCACATTCATGTGCTAATAATCAAGCAAGTGCATACGTGTATGACATGACAAGTATCGATTACGTACGAACTCATGATAAACAGTTAATAATATTTCACGTGAACATAATTAAATCATGATCACCATTTAAAATACTAACTAAAATAATTACGTAAATACTTATAATATATTTACGAGCGTTGAGTTTACGATAAACGACACGTTAAAAGAAACAGAAACACGTTAAACACGAGCACGTTTAACCACGAACGAACACGAAACATCGGGACACGAGAAAGGTACGGGTACCCCATGTGGGGCCCCCATACCCACGGCACACATATACAAAATGGGCTTGGCCCATGGACTTTACAAGTTAAGGGGGGTAAAGAGTAAAACATGTTTTCATTTTTCATTTTCAAGAAATAAACATAAAAACCCTAAAAGAGTTTTTCTCCTCTCCTTTTTGCTCCCTTTGTGCCGCCACATAAACACCACCACTAGAGGGTGTTTGTTTGATTTTGATCTTAAAAACAAGTGTTAGAATACGTGTTTGTTCATCCTTTTTCCAAGCTACATAGTGGTATACCTTTCTAACCCTTCTTTTTAGTTCTTTTTAATTCTTTTAATCTTTGATTATTTTCATGAACATGTTATTATTTTTCTTATGAAAACAAGGTAATTAATCATTGATCTAACATGTTTTGGTATTAATTAAAATCAAAGAATGGTTTATAAGGGTGTTTGTTTTTGGCCGCCTAGCAAACAAACCCGAGGGGGGGTTTGGTTTGCTATTGCCGCCACCACCAAGACCACAATTGGTCTTGGTTGGCTCATGTGGGACCCACGGCAGCAAGGGGACACGTGTGCCCCGGGTTTGGCCCGGGGTACGGTGTCGAATTCATGCCCGATTCATGGTTCGTTGGTTAAAATCATGATCTATGTTACATGTAATTTTTATGAATCATGAACTTAGGATATAATTAATTAATAACATGAAATATTAATTAAATCATGACTTAGGTTATTTTAATTATTAGTTTATCATGACATTAATTTAACCTAAGTATTTTATGTTATAAGTTATAATTAATTAATTATTAAAACATGCCTATAATTAATTAATTTAGACATGACTTAGGTTATATTATTATTAATAATAATACACATTTTAACCTAAGTATTTTCATTTCATTTTAATTAATACATGTTACACTTTAATTAAAATGCTTAACCTATAGTTTAATTTAAATACATGAAATAATAATTAAACTATACACTATATCATATGACTTAAGAAATAAGCTTAAACACTTAGACTTAAATGTTAGCTTATGTAATCAGCTTAATTCTAATTATGGAAACTTCTATTTATAGAAACTTAATTAAATAAGGCAACTAATCTAATTATGGAAACTTTCTATATATGGAAACTTATTTAATTAAGGCAGCTGATCTATTTTTGGAAACTTTCTATTTTTAGAAACTAATCTATTTTAGGCAGTAAATTCTATTTTTGGAAACTTTCTATTTTTGGAAACTTTCTATTTTTGGAAACTTTCTATTTTTGGAAACTTTCTATTTTTGGAAACTTTCTATTTTTGGTAACTTTCTATTTTTGGAAACTTTCTATTTTTGGAAACTTTCTATTTTTGGAAACTTTCTATTTTTGGAAACCTGCTATTTTTGGAAAGTTACTTATTATTACACAGTAAGTATAATAATACATGAATCACCAGTAATACTTAATCAGATTAATCAGAATACAAGATAAACACAGTTTAAGGCTTTAAACAGTGAACCATGACCTAAAACATACCAAATCAGCTATAATGAGACACAGAACCCAGTACGTAATCAGTGAATCGATACTTATACACGTGTGTATTCATGTAGCATTAGTGATCCAGAAGTAGGAGTCTTTCTTCCGTTCATTTCACTGGACTTGAGGTACGGATTCCCGTCCTTTCAGTATGGACATTCCTTCCTTATTAGGATTTCCCCGTATGCAGCCAACTGTTTTCCCCAGCATTTGTTTTATTGTTTTGAACTGCTTATGTTAATTTAGCATAAACTATAGCCATATACAAGCATGACCAGTTTCACCTAGTTATGGAGGTACCATAACCATAGCATTGGAGGCACCGATGTTATGACTTCCCCACGGCGGAGTGATTACTCGTGGCGTCCCTTTTCAGTTTGGCCATATTATTATATCAGGTGGGGCGTATGGGTGCATCCTAGTTACATGTTTTATTCAGTTTATCATGGTGAATGTGGTGTGTGCCTTGCACCCTTCACAAGGAGCTGATCCCTCCTACCCAAACCAGTATATTGATTAGAGGCATCCCCTCTAATCAGCATGATGAGGTCACCCCTCTAAGTATTCATGCACGTGACCTTTTCATGACCTATATGGGCTATGGTATTTATATGTTAAAACAGTTTTCACAGGTTAAACATAAGGCTTTTCAAACTATAAAACCAGTTTTCATGTTACTTAACCAGTTTACTCAGTACTTAGTCTTCCGCTGTTATATGTTACATGCTTATCCTATATCATGCTTTATTGTACATCCGTGCACTGAGCGTCTTGCTCAGCCGTTTTCCTTTTCATGTTCCCAAAACGACAGGTACTCAGGGACGCTCGTAGATCTCAAACGTAGGTGCATATGGACTGGAAGCTTTACCGTCTTTCTTTACTTTATGCATTTCCTTTACTTTGATACAGTTGCTTTGGACATTGTTTCGTCCTTTCCTTTTACAGTATTTATGTTTGTGTGTGATGAGCTTTACTTTGGGATACCGATGTTTGTTTCCGGTATTTCCCTTTTATGGTTGAATAATGCTTAGACATTTATCCTTGTATGCTTTGATGACACGCCATGATATGCGTAATATTCCATTTCCAAAATGGGGTGTTACAGTCACACCATTTATATTTGGATCATTAACCCTCCCATATAACACCTTGAGTTAACCAAAAATCCTCCATCTCATTTACTACCAAATCTTAGTACTCCAAGCATTGAAGTCTAGCATTCAAGACTCCTAGGACTCGTCTAGAAGCAAGCCGACGCCAATACCACTCCCTTTTGTCACCATTTTGATCAAACAAGTAAGTAAGACTACACTAGACCTATTTCCATCATTCTTTTACTTTCCATCTCATAACATGCATGTAAAAGCTTAGGAAATGGACCTAGGTTGCCATGCATACGTAAAACCTCCATGAAATGCCATCCATATGACATATAAGCCACGGCTTATATAATGGATGAACATTTCGTGCCCTAGAAGCCTTAACCATGTTCTAACATGTTGGACACCTTGCTTAAAAACCCTAGAAATAAACTAGTTATAAATGGGTACCTTAAAAATGTGTATATTGTAAAATAAGCCGAGCCACTTAGCATATATAAGCCCATATTGTTATATAAGCCACGTCATTTGAGCCTTAAAATCTATATAAGCCGAAGTTATTACTAGAAGTAAGCTAGCTTTAACCTAAACTTACTATAAGCCGAGACTTGGTTGGCTTATTTAAGCCTTTAGGAATTTAAGCCTAAATATATAAGCCATGCAAAAATAAGCCGAACCTTATAAGCCTTAGAATAAGCCCATGATGTGGAGTCCATTGATCGTTAGACTCAATGGTTATGAACCATTATATCTAGGTTGATCATCATTCATATGATAACATAGCGGAATAAGAACAATGATCATAACAAGGTGTTTGGACACAAAGACATGAATTAAAACAATTGGATTGCTAATTATATTAATAATCAACAATCACTAGACGTGTATACATTGAATCCCACGTCTAGTCGACACACACTTTAGGTTTACATTGTGAATGAATTGAATTAATAAAACCTATGACCCTTGGTTCCTTTTATAGTGTAAGGATTAGGGTTTACAAGAGATAAGGATGAATAAACAAGTAAATCTTCTATTTAAATAAACTTATGCAGAATATCTTTTACATGTTTATCTAAATAGAAGCTTCCATAAGCTTCTTTTGTCTACGTTTTGTCAATGCTTGAATTGCATGTGACAATGCTTGGATTGCTCTTGACAATGCTTGATTCCATCAACGCCTACATAACTCTTGTCAACGCCTGGAATGCTCTTGTCAACGCCTAGACAAATACTCCACGTTTTCTTCATTTTTGAGTTTCTGCCACATCAACTTTTTGACCCAACAATCTTCCCCAAGTTGATAGTGGCAAAACTTTATGTGTATCTCTTGTAAGTTATACATGATCTTCAAATTGCTTCCCCTCAAGTGTAGCACGTATTTTCTTCCCCTTTTTGTCACATCAACAAGGAAGTAAACAATGTTGCAATGTTGAAGATTCTCCAGAAGTAGGCTCTATGTAATGATCTTGAAGAACAATTAATATAATATTTTTGATGTAGAAGTAGAATAACCCAACCTTGTGTTCCATGTCTTGTTTTATTTATGTGACTAAGAACTTATACTAGGCAATGTATAAGCAGACCTCAATCCCTTGTCAATATTCTCATCCTTTGTGAGACACTGAGCACGATAATGTAACTCCTTCAAGTGTTATGACAAGTCTTCATCACCAACCATGTAAAGCACGAACAAGTTATCTTTAAAGTGTGAGTGTCACAGGAAACACCACGACTTTAAGATATGATAAAATACAAACTCGCGAAAATCTTCTTCAATCATCAAACTTACCATAAGAATTCTTCCCCTTAAGCTAACACTTCTTCATAATGACTTTCATTACATCATAAATTATGTTAACTCACTTTAAGATCATTAATTCCTTTTAAAATATCCGAGCCATAAATATCATCATGATATTCTAAATTAAAATGGAGATTCCATGTACCTTTGTGTGTATAATCCTCCTTTTTGTGTGCTAAAAACGTCCAATTTTCTCAAACAGCAGCAAACCTTGTGTTGTCCAATATCCTCTTCTGTCCAATATCTTTGGCATATGTATTGTCCGATATCAGACAATACCTATCAGCGTTGAAGTTCATATATCGGACGACACTGTCAACCTGTCAGCGTCAAAATTCTTTCTGTTAGCGTCTAACCATGTCTTGTCAGCGCTTCTTTCTGCTGATGTCATCTTAGGGCAACAAATCACGTCCTCTTTTGAATCCAATAATACTTACGTACTATAATGAATTCTTAATAACAAGTAACTTCAAACGTGATTCTTTTAGATCATGTGAACACATGAACTTTCAACCAATGGAAAAATCTTTACCGTGTGAACATCAATAATTTTCCTCCAATCAGAAGCATAGCCTCGTGTGAACACAAATAGTTTACCTTAGATTCCATTCGTATGTCCACCAATAGGAAGTTTTACACCGTGTGAACACAAGTTTGAAGTTACGTCACTGCACACCAAACTACAATCGTGTGAACGCAAGATTGTAATATATATTCTTCTTCTTATGGCCGTGTGAATGCACCCTTTTTCCACCAATAAGAATCTTAGAACCATGTGAACATAGATGTGAATAACCAATAAGAAACGAACGGCTTATATCCAGTTTAAGCTGCTTGATACAGTATAAACGAATCCCCATATATATATGCCAAGCTGCTACGTTTTCTCTTGATCAGTTCATATGTACTTTTAAGCTATAAGCACGATCTAGGGTTTGTTGAAACTTGAACATCGAAACCCTAATTTAGGGTTTATAAATTAACCTTAGATCGTGTATCTTCACACGTTTTAACAGCCACAAGCTACATAATATTCTGCTTTTCTTGTAGATCTAGGGTTTGAGAAACCCTAGGTCATGATTTTATGTGAAAGCAAAACATTAATACCTTAACCCGCGAACTTCGACAGCAAATAACTTCTTCATTAGGGCTCAGATCGAAGATCACTCCGGTGAGATTCAAGACACAAGTGCCAAGAATCTACAGTTCAAAAATCACGAAGATCCAACGGTTAACGAAGGAGAAAACGTGTTTTGAACATGGCTGTCCACAGAAAACTGCATTCACTCTTACTGCTGACTTTGACGCTTAATAACTTTTTCCTGGGGATAAAACTCGACAATCCCTCCGGTGGATGTTTAGATCTATGTATGTAGAACACACATATAGAATTTCGTGACGATCCAACGGTTCAATCAAAAGTTATGACCTTCTGAATACTGCTGCGCACACAAAAACGTCCAGAATAATCCATACGAATTTTTCTTTTCTTCACCATACACGAACACCTCGTCGGACCTAGATATCAAGAGCCTTAGGCTCTGATACCAATTGTGGAGTCCATTGATCGTTAGACTCAATGGTTATGAACCATTATATCTAGGTTGATCATCATTTATATGATAACATAGCGGAATAAGAACAATGATCATAACAAGGTGTTTGGACACAAAGACATGAATTAAAACAATTGGATTGCTAATTATATTAATAATCAACAATCACTAGACGTGTATACATTGAATCCCACGTCTAGTCGACACACACTTTAGGTTTACATTGTGAATGAATTGAATTAATAAAACCTATGACCCTTGGTTCCTTTTATAGTGTAAGGATTAGGGTTTACAAGAGATAAGGATGAATAAACAAGTAAATCTTCTATTTAAATAAACTTATGCAGAATATCTTTTACATGTTTATCTAAATAGAAGCTTCCATAAGCTTCTTTTGTCTACGTTTTGTCAATGCTTGAATTGCATGTGACAATGCTTGGATTGCTCTTGACAATGCTTGATTCCATCAACGCCTACATAACTCTTGTCAACGCCTGGAATGCTCTTGTCAACGCCTAGACAAATACTCCACGTTTTCTTCATTTTTGAGTTTCTGCCACATCAACTTTTTGACCCAACACATGAGCCCCCAAAACATAACCTTAGGATTAACTAGTAAGAAAATATAAGCTTTAGTAAAAAACAATAAACTTATACAAGCCACACAAATAAGCCGAAATATATAAGCTTAGAACTAAACTAGTTTTTGAAATAAAACATAATATAAGCCCACTAGTTAAGGCCCAATAGTAAGTAATTAACATTTACTAATTACCTTAAGTTTTTACCAAGCCCATTAACCTTTTTACCCCAACCGGACCCTAATGGGCCGTATAGCCCATCACTAGAATTAAATAGGTACTTTTCGTGCCAAAAATGTCATATGGTGAAAGTTGGGTCCGAAAATGAGAACTAGTAAAACTAAGTAAACACTTTCGTGACTATTATATAGTCCAAGGGGCGTTTGTGCCATTTTTGAAACTAAAGGGGTAAACTAAAACCAACCGTGAGCCTTAAATAAACTACAAGGACCTTTTGTGCCATTTTCGAAACTCATAACAAGCCCTAATCCCACCTTATATAAATGCTGTGGGATTGAAGGGGGTATTTGGTCATTTCTTGAAAGTTTACCAAGCCCTAGGGGGCGTTTTCATAAATTGGAATAACCAACAAGGACTAACGGTGTAAGAGACTTAACGGATGAAAACCTAAAGCTAACTTTCTAAACAATTATATTTACAAAGATTTATTATAGTTTTATTTAATTAAAAGTAGTAATAAAACTTGTCATTTGTAAAATAAATCATTTTAGTTATTTACAAACTCTACGAAATTGACAAACCCCGTTAACCATTTCCCTTTGAAACTTTAAAACTTAATAAATCGTAATTTATTTTTTTATGATAAATTAAATAAGATATAGTTACTTATTTTATTTACGACCCCTCTTTCCTTAAAACAAATTTATATACATTTATATATATTTTTACCTGAACAAAAATATATATACATGCCTTTATTTCACTATAAGAACAAACACTTAAACCAACGTAACAATTCATAAATTGTGATCATGCATTTTCATATGTACCATTCATCATGCATATTTATTATTGCATTCACTGAGACATTTAAATTACTTAGGTAAGTTCTCCAGTCCGTGACTATACTGTGACATCATCCTCACTACCTCATTATCACTAAGGTGAGTTCATGGCCCCATCTTTACTATTTTATAACTGGAGGAGAAAACATACAAAAACTATTTATATGCAAGCATGCACAGACAACAACAATTTAATTGCCTACTGTTTGCTCCATTCTCGTGGACTGTATTAGTTAATAGTGTAGCGCGAAATGTATGGATAGATCTATTCGGGTATTGACAACACCTGACCTGTCGTGATCAGCTGTCACGTATTGCTTAGGCCGAGCAGCAAGTTTATGTCATTGTCGGATTAAGGGAAACCTCAATCAGGATAGACCCAAATGGGCTTACTGAGAATCATGTCTAGCTTCTATTACAAGGCAGTAGGAACTACTGTAGCGTTGGGCTGTGATGTCCTGCTACCTTCGTGGTGCTTTGCATATTGATACTTTATTTAATTAATTAAACCTGTGAATTCACCAACCTCGTGTTGACCCCCACATTTTACTTTTATGTTTTCTCAGGAAAGTAAGCAGGTTCATGCATTGGATTCCAGCATTTTAAAAAGCATCATGTTGACCATCGGGCTGGGATATTTATTTCTGTTTTATAATAAATGTGGTTTTTAATTCAGACAAGATACTAAATGTGTACGATTAATTCATGTAATATGTTTCCAAATGATATTATGATCATTGCTCTATATGCTATGTGCTATCGATCCACCCAAGTAACACCCCAATTACTTTTCCGCTGCATTTGACCAACTTGGGGGTGTTACAGAAATGGTATCAGAGCGCATAGTTATAGAGAACCAGATCAAAAACTTAAAAATTTTTAAATAATAAAAATTTTAAACTGGACTATAACTGAACATAAAAATCAATCTAAAGAAAAATTGATTTTTGGGGAACCTATAAGTTAGGCATATAGCATTGTAGAGCATGCATATTATGTGAACTAACTTCACATTGATTTATTCCCTCATGGTAAATAAATCACATAAGTATCTATTTATACTTTTGACATCATGGTTAAAAGCTTTAAAACCACATCGCATATGCATCATGAAAACTTTTTAAATTGTGTAAGTTGAAAACTTGCTCAACTTTAAAATGTTACTTTCAGATATCATGACGACGCCCACTATTGTTACTACTTTCGAGGAGCTTATGGTTCCTACCATCACACCTTTGTCACCGACGTTAGTACTAGTTGGACCTGCATCTGATACAGAGTCCAGAGATGACCAGCAGGACGGGGTCATCGTACTCACAGATTCACCTACTCCTTCACCACCCACTGTATCTCCTACTACACCACTTCTTGTAGTACCTGCATCCCCTCCTAGAGAGGTGGACCAGGTCGTACCTTCTCTACCATCCTTACCACCACCTTCTGTACCTAGCACTTACCCCACCAGTGTCTTGCCACCTCGTAAGAGGAGACATGACACTATCCCTGACTCGACCTATGAGATTGGAGAGGGATCAGGAGCCGGGCAGGCTAGACTTAGTGCCCTTCAGGCATAGGTCGATGCACTCACAGCCCGACAGGCACAGGACACCACCCTTATCCACTCTCTACTACAGGCAGACCAGCAAGGTCGCGCCATGCTCCAGGAGAGACTTGACTCTCTCTACTGGGCCATAGCCGGGGAGTCATACACCACCCGGGAGACCATATACTGGCTATTGGATGAGGTAGCTTACCTCCGTTACCGCTTAGCTTCACTGGAGAGTCATTCCTACGAGACTCGAGCCGCCATCTACACACAGGAGGACACCTTTAGGACCTTCGTGGATTTGACAGATCTCCGTCATCAGGGGATCACTACAGAGACGGAGCAGTTACGGAGTGCCGACACTGCACGTCAGCAGCAGCTACTAGAGGCTTTGAGATACACTAGAGAGACCCGGAGTGCCGTGATCCGTATGCAGGACGAGCGTGCACCACCAGCTGGACCATCTGCACCTGCAGGCAGCCATACTAGTGTAGGGTAGATTTTTAGTTGTACATCATGACAAGCACTGAGTTGCATCTCAGCTCGCATGATTTATCTCTTTTGTACTTATATTCCTTTTAGTTGTATTCGTAGTACCTAACCTTAATAGGTAGGATATCTTTTGGTTGTATTACAAACATATGTACCACTATTTCAGACAGGTTGCTATGACCCTGTCTTAGATCGGTTGTACTTGTACTATACTGTTGTTTGTCAGAAATAGCATGTTACTGTCCACTTGTTTGTTTACATTTATATTATTATGAACTCTTAACGGATTATCAAATTTGTTGTGAATTCTATGCATAAACATTACCCATGCAGTTTAATATAACCATCTTTTATCAGCTAACAAATCTCAGTTTTTCTTATTAATATAGAAAAATGCCACCAAGACGCGCACGCCCAAACCTCGCAGAAACACCTGCGACGACTATATCTGATGCACAACTCAGAGTACTAATTGAGCAAGGCATTACTGACGCCTTAGCTGCCAGGGAAAACCGCCCCAACGGAACCCATGGAGACAGTGAAAACTCTAATAATCGAAACCGCGAAGCTCGAGGATGTACTTACCCTGACTTCCTAAAGTGCAAGCCCAGCTATTACAAGGGCAAGGAAGGGGTAGTCGAGCTCATGCAATGGTTTGAGAGGACTGAGACCGTGTTTCGTATTAGTGACTGTACTGAAGAGAACAAGGTGAAATTCGCCACTTGTACTCTTTTGGAACATGCAATCACGTGGTGGAACTCACAAGTTGCTACCCTCGGACACGATGGAGCCTATGGGATGACATGGACTGCATTGAAGGAAAAGCTTACCATGAAATACTGTCCACGTAGTGAAATCAAAAAGCTGGAGAATGAATTATGGAACCTCAAATGCACCAACTTCAATATTACGGGTTACAACCAGAAGTTCCAGGAACTAACTTTGATGTGTACCCGTATGTACCCAAAAGTGTCGGATAAGATAGAGAAGTACGTTAGTGGACTTCCAGACTCTGTTCATGACAGTGTGCTTGCATCTCGACCTACTACCATCGAGAGTGCAATTGAGTTTGCCACGGAATTAGTGGACAAACGTGGTCGCGATCATATGATTAGACAAGCAGAGCACAAGAGGAAAGTCGATGATAACTACCGTCATCATCCCCTGACTCAACAGCCCAAGAGGCAGGGCTTAGGTCAAGTCTGCAGTGCTGTTTCCTCAGGATCACCACCATACGTGGGAAACAAACCAAAATGCTCAAAGTGTAACTTCCATCACTACCCCACTGTTGAATGCCGAAGACCAGAGCAAGGCAGTGCATATGTTCTGACCAATAGGAACAACTTCAGTGCCAACAATAAGCCCCACAACGGCAACAGGCAGAATTCCCGTGGAAGTGGATACCAAGGAAGCCGCCAGCTCACTGGCAGTGGAAACATGGCTCGTAAGGAGATCCGTTGCTTTGGTTGTGGAGAGATTGGACACATCAGACCTGACTGCCCAAAGCGTAAGAATGAAAGCCAAAGCGGAGCATCCGCCAGAGTTTATGTCATAGGGGAGAACAGGACCAACCCCGACTCCAATGTAGTTACTGGTACGTTCCTTCTGAATAATCGCTATGCAAATATTTTATTCGATACGGGAGCCGATAAGAGTTTCGTATCCACAGAGTTTAGTAGCTTACTAGGCATTTTACCAACCCCATTAGATAACTGTTACAGAGTCGAGTTAGCAGACGGAAAAATCATTGAAACTAATACCATCATAAGAGGTTGTACTTTAAACCTTCATAATCACCCATTTGATATTCAATTAATACCCATAGAACTAAGTAGTTTCGATGTCATCATTGGTATGGACTGGTTAGCCAAATATCATGTAACCATTGTGTGTGACGAGAAACTAGTCCGTATACCATGGGGAAACGCAGATCTAATTATCCGAGGAGACGGAAATCCGGATAAAACAGACACTAGGTTGAGTGTGATCTCGTGCACCCAAGCCCAGAAATATCTACTAAAAGGATGTCCTATCTTTTTAGCACATATTTCTAAGACATACAAAGATGAAGAACCCAAGGAGAAACAGATCAAGGATGTACCCATCGTCCGTGATTATCCTGAAGTCTTTCCAGACGACTTGCCAGGATTACCTCCGACCCGTCAAGTTGAATTTCAAATAGACTTAGTGCCAGGAGCTGCACCTGTAGCTAAAGCACCCTACCGTTTAGCACCTACCGAGATGAAAGAACACGCGGAACAACTCAAGGAACTGTCAGACAAAGGCTTTATCAGGCCCAGTTCCTCACCTTGGGGAGCCCCAGTATTGTTTGTCAAAAAGAAAGACGGTTCTTTCCGAATGTGCATCGATTACAGAGAACTGAATAAGTTAACTGTGAAAAACCGCTACCCGTTACCACGAATCGACGACCTATTTGATCAGCTGCAAGGATCAAGTGTGTACTCCAAGATCGACTTACGATTCGGGTATCACCAATTGAAGGTCAGAGAAGAGGATATACCAAAGACAACTTTCAGAACACGATACGGTCATTATGAGTTCCAAGTCATGCCGTTTGGACTGACCAATGCACCAGCCATATTCATGGATCTCATGAATCGAGTATGCAGACCCTATCTGGATAAGTTCGTGATAGTGTTTATTGATGACATCCTCATCTATTCCAAGAATGAGCAAGAACACGGAGAACATCTGGCTCAAGTTCTAAAACTGCTTAAGGAAGAAAAGTTGTACGCAAAATTCTCAAAGTGTGATTTTTGGATCCCTAAAGTACACTTTCTCGGTCATGTGATTGACGACAAGGGAATCCAAGTTGACCCCGCGAAAGTCGAATCCGTGAAAGATTGGGCATCTCCCACATCGCCGAAGGAAATTCGTCAATTCTTAGGTCTTGCCGGTTACTACCGACGATTTATCGAAGGTTTCTCTAAGATTGCTAAACCAATGACCAAGCTCACCCAGAAAGGTATAAAGTTTGTGTGGGAAGAAAAATAAGAAGCTGCATTCCAGACCATCAAACAAAAATTGTGCAGTGCACCTATTTTAGCCTTACCAGAAGGTAACGAAGACTTCGTTGTCTACTGTGACGCCTCGCACAAAGGTTTGGGAGCTGTGTTGATGCAGAGACAGAAAGTGATTACTTATGCTTCAAGACAACTGAAGAAGCACGAGCAGAATTACTCCACCCATGATCTAGAACTTGGATCCGTAGTTTTTGCCTTAAAAATCTGGAGGCACTACCTGTACGGGACCAAGTGCACAGTTCATACTGATCACAAGAGCTTGCAACATATCCTAGATCAAAAAGAATTAAACATGAGGCAACGTCGTTGGATAGAATTACTCAGCGACTACGACTATGACATCAAATACCACCCAGGAAAAGCAAACGTAGTTGCAGATGCACTAAGCCGAAAGGGAACTGATCCTCCCATGAGAGTTCGAGATTTAGTCATGACCATTAATTTGGACCTACCCAAACAGATATTAGAGGCTCAACTCCAAGCACAGAAGCCCGAGAATATCGGAAAGGAAGACATAGGAGGAATGCTTAGGACAGACCTAAGCAAGGAAAAGTTAGAAGCTAGAATGGACGGAACGTTGTGTCTACACGGAAGAAGCTGGCTACCATGTTACGGAGACTTGAGGAACGTGATCATGCACGAATCCCATAAGTCCAAGTACTCCATACATCCCGGATCCGAAAAGATGTATCAAGACGTGAAGAAATTATACTGGTGGCCGAACATGAAAGCAGACATTGCCACCTACGTGAAGAAATGTTTGACTTGTGCTAGAGTTAAGACAGAACATCAGCGACCATCAAGTTTGTTAGTTCAACCCAAAATACCAAAATGGAAATGGGACAATATCACCATGAATTTCATTACCAAACTTCCTACATCGTCCCACGGTTACGATACAATCTGGGTAATCGTTGACCGCCTCACAAAATCAGCTCACTTCTTACCTATCAAGGAAAATGATTCTCTGAGCAAATTAGCCAAAACGTACTTAAAGGAAGTTGTGACGAGACACGGGATAACAGTCTCAATCATCTGCGATAGAGATGGCAGATTTACATCAAACTTCTGGAAAGCTTTTCAAAGAGCTTTAGGGACAAACCTGGATATGAGTACCGCATACCATCCACAGACAGACGGTCAGAGTGAACGAACGATCCAAACACTAGAAGACATGCCGAGAGCATGTGTGATCGACTTTGGAAAAGGATGGGTCGAACACATTCCATTAGTAGAGTTCTCCTACAATAACAGCTACCATGCCAGTATTAAGGCAGCACCATTTGAGGCCCTCTATGGCCGCAAATGTCGTTCACCAGTATGTTGGGCAGAGGTGGGAGAATTCCAACTGACAGGACCCGAACTGATCCAAGAGACTACTGAGAAGATCACCCTCATCAAGCAACGAATTCAGGCTGCACAGGATAGACAAAAGAGTTATGCCGATAGGAAACGTAAACCGATGGAGTTTGCTGTAGGTGATCGTGTCATGCTGAAGGTATCACCTTGGAAGGGTGTTGTACGGTTTGGGAAACGGGGGAATTAAACCCACGTTACGTAGGACCCTTCAAAGTAATTGCCAGAATTGGAGAGGTCGCCTATCGCTTAGAGTTGCCCCAGCAGTTGAGCCGGGTACACCCTACATTCCACGTCTCAAACTTGAAGAAGTGCTACGCGGATGAACCATTAGCAATTCCATTGGAGGGAGTCCATTCTGACGACAAACTTCAATTTGTAGAAGAACCAGTGGAAGTCGTGGAGAGAGAAGTTAAGAAGTTGAAACGAAGCCAAATCCCGTTAGTTAAAATACGATGGAACTCTAGGAAAGGTCCCGAATTTACTTGGGAACACGAAGACTCGTTTAGTGCTAAGTACCCGCACCTTTTTACCTGAGCAGTGACGTCATCTTAAGCTTTGAGGACAAAGCTAAAATAACGGGTTTATGCTGTAAAACCTGTAAATTTCAGGTTTTGACTATGTCAACATTTTGTACGTCACCTCATGATATCTATATATATTTATTCTATCACCTTTGCATGAAATCCTTTGAACAATCATATGCATCACATGAGCATACATCATTCTAATCATCTCAACAGGGAAACAGCTATATCACAATATTTATTGTGACTATGAGTATTTTAATCATAAAAGCATGACCACATTTGTATGACTATATTTCAATAGCATACTGGACAACAAATGATCTATTGTAAAGGACTTTAAGTCATCTGAACATATGATCACTTGCATACATCCCATTGATTTTCTAAAAATCCAACGTCATGATCATAATTAATAACTGGCTATTTATATATATAAATATTTTTAAATTGGATAGTTTATATATATTTTTCACACTATAATTGACTTTAAACTACGATGACAATTACTTTTACACATGAACACTACAATAAATCATTTATATTTCTTTTATATATTTTTGTCATAATAAAATCACCTAAGGACCATACTTTCACCAAAGGCCCTAGACGTAACCAAAATTACTTAAACTCAAACGTACTCACATATTATTATAACCTTAACTCACCTGGACACGAAAATTAAACACAAGCATACCCTAGACTTTTATTTAGCCGTATATATTCATATATATACTTACCCATAACCTTTTATACCAAAACTCTTACCCTCCTTACCAAGTGTCTAGACTACACTAATTATAACACTTAGGTATACACATTACATGAATTTTATTTCCCTTTGACTAGAAAACTATGAAACCGCCGGTTTCATTAGAAAACCATGGGGACTTGTACATTTTTGGGCAATTAAGGTTAGTACTAGATACACTATTGGAAGGAATATGTCACACATCCATTCTTGTTACCCCTAGCCGTGTATACTCACTCCACCACACACCAAAACTTTGTACAACATGCCTTTAAATGGAAACACTCAAAACTACCTTTTGTCCCTTTTGAATCCTAGTATGCGACGGCTAAGACAAACACAACTAGCAAACTTGTACATCTTGGGCATTTATGAGAAGTCCTTGCCAAGTACCTTGCCAAAATACTCACAATCTCTTTTCCCCTATCTCTTGCCGTGTCCTACCCCAAGCCACAACCCACCTTTCACTCTTAGATATTTAGGAACCTCACAAACACTCATTCACCCTCACACCATATATATTCGGATCATTAACCCTCCCATATAACACCTTGAGTTAACCAAAAATCCTCCATCTCATTTACTACCAAATCTTAGTACTCCAAGCATTGAAGTCTAGCATTCAAGACTCCTAGGACTCGTCTAGAAGCAAGCCGACGCCAATACCACTCCCTTTTGTCACCATTTTGATCAAACAAGTAAGTAAGACTACACTAGACCTATTTCCATCATTCTTTTACTTTCCATCTCATAACATGCATGTAAAAGCTTAGGAAATGGACCTAGGTTGCCATGCATACGTAAAACCTCCATGAAATGCCATCCATATGACATATAAGCCACGGCTTATATAATGGATGAACATTTCGTGCCCTAGAAGCCTTAACCATGTTCTAACATGTTGGACACCTTGCTTAAAAACCCTAGAAATAAACTAGTTATAAATGGGTACCTTAAAAATGTGTATATTGTAAAATAAGCCGAGCCACTTAGCATATATAAGCCCATATTGTTATATAAGCCACGACATTTGAGCCTTAAAATCTATATAAGCTGAAGTTAGTACTAGAAGTAAGCTAGCTTTAACCTAAACTTAATATAAGCCGAGACTTGGTTGGCTTATTTAAGCCTTTAGGAATTTAAGCCTAAATATATAAGCCATGCAAAAATAAGCCGAACCTTATAAGCCTTAGAATAAGCCCATGAGCCCCCAAAACATAAGCTTATGATTAACTAGTAAGAAAATATAAGCTTTAGTCAAAAACAATAAACTTATATAAGCCACACAAATAAGCCGAAATATATAAGCTTAGAACTAAACTAGTTTTTGAAATAAAACATAATATAAGCCCACTAGTTAAGGCCCAATAGTAAGTAATTAACATTTACTAATTACCTTAAGTTTTTACCAAGCCCATTAACCTTTTTACCCCAACCGGACCCTAATGGGCCGTATAGCCCATCACTAGAATTAAATAGGTACTTTTCGTGCCAAAAATGTCATATGGTGAAAGTTGGGTCCGAAAATGAGAACTAGTAAAACTAAGTAAACACTTTCGTGACTATTATATAGTCCAAGGGGCGTTTGTGCCATTTTCGAAACTAAATGGGTAAACTAAAACCAACCGTGAGCCTTAAATAAACTACAAGGACCTTTTGTGCCATTTTCGAAACTCATAACAAGCCCTAATCCCACCTTATATAAATGCCGTGGGATTGGAGGGGGTATTTGGTCATTTCTTGAAAGTTTACCAAGCCCTAGGGGGCGTTTTCATAAATTGGAATAACCAACAAGGACTAACGGTGTAAGAGACTTAACGGATGAAAACCTAAAGCTAACTTTCTAAACAATTATATTTACAAAGATTTATTATAGTTTTATTTAATTAAAAGTAGTAATAAAACTTGTCATTTGTAAAATAAATCATTTTAGTTATTTACAAACTCTACGAAATTGACAAACCTCGTTAACCATTTCCCTTTGAAACTTTAAAACTTAATAAATCGTAATTTATTTTTTTATGATAAATTAAATAAGATATAGTTACTTATTTAATTTACGACCCCTATTTCCTTAAAACAAATTTATATACATTTATATATATTTTTACCTGAACAAAAATATATATACATGCCTTTATTTCACTAGAAGAACAAACACTTAAACCAACGTAGCAATTCATAAATTGTGATCATGCATTTTCATATGTACCATTCATCATGCATATTTATTATTGCATTCACTGAGACATTTAAATTACTTATGTAATTTCTCCAGTCCGTGACTATACTGTGACATCATCCTCACTACCTCATTATCACTAAGGTGAGTTCATGGCCCCATCTTTACTGTTTTATAACTGGGGGAGAAAACATACAAAAACTATTTATATGCAAGCATGCACAGACAACAACAATTTAATTGCCTACTGTTTGCTCCATTCCCGTGGACTGTATTAGTTAATAGTGTAGCGCGAAATGTATGGATAGATCTATTCGGGTATTGACAACACCCGGCCTGTCGTGATCAGCTGTCACGTATTGCTTAGGCCGAGCAGCAGGTTTATGTCATTGTCGGATTAAGGGAAACCTCAATCAGGATAGACCCAAATGGGCTTACTGAGAATCATGTCTAGCTTCTATTACAGGGTAGTAGGAATTACTGTAGCGTTGGGCTGTGATGTCCTGCTACCTTCGTGGTGCTTTGCATATTGATACTTTATTTAATTAATTAAACCTGTGAATTCACCAACCTCGTGTTGACCCCCACATTTTACTTTTATGTTTTCTCAGGAAAGTAAGCAGGTTCATGCATTGGATTCCAGCATTTTAAGAAGCATCATGTTGACCATCGGGCTGGGATATTTATTTCTGTTTTATAATAAATGTGGTTTTTAATTCAGACAAGATACTAAATGTGTATGATTAATTCATGTAATATATTTCCAAATGATATTATGATCATTGCTCTATATGCTATGTGCTATCGATCCACCCAAGTAACACCCCAATTACTTTTCCGCTGCATTTGACAAACTTGGGGGTGTTACATTCCAGCCCTACCACCTCTACTAGATGCATGTTGCCCAACAACAACAGCAGGCTTTCTCCCTGGTTTTTTCTTCTCTACAACAGGTTTAGGTTGGGGTTCTTCTTGACATGTTGCCTTATTATGACCCTGTTTCCAACAGTTTTTGCAGGTCATTGTTCTACCCCTCCTACTAATTTATGTTCCATTGTTTTCATCAGGGGCTCTTATTCTCTCTTTCTGTGGTCTACCAGGCATCCTTCTTAAAAAGTGGAGGTAAGGGTGGAATGTCATTAGTCCTTTTCCACATGTTAGACCCAGGTACGGGTCTAATGGAGAATTGATAAGCATTAAACCAAAACTCTTGACTATACCAGTGGCTTACTCCTAGATCTATTTCAGTTCCTTCATGCAAGATTGTAGCTACAGCATGCACACATGGAACCCCACTCAACTCCCACATCCTACAGGTACATACCTTGTTAAGTAAATTCACTCCATAGCTCTCATCATACCTTCTGACTTCAAGTTCTTGGTAGCCACTCTTATATACAATCCAATCTCTACAATAACAGAAACAACTAGATTAGTATACAGGTCAAATACTAACAAAAACAATGAATTATATACAAGCATAAAGAGCGTTTACCTTTGTTTTTCTTTGAGTACCTCTAACCTTCTTCTTATACTAGGTGTTACAGTGTCTTCTAATCTTGAAGCAAGCTTTTTCATTGCAACCAATCTTTGCGTTATGTACAACCTAATCTCTTCTAGCATTGTTATGATAGGTTTATGTCTTGGTTCCAAGATTGCTCTGTTAAAACTTTCCGATATACCGTTCTCAAATGCAGCACATCTCCGGTCCATCTCAAAGAAAGCCCTTGACCAAGAATTGGGATTCCTTTGAACCAAATAATCAAAGGCTGCTTGGTATAACAATCTTATCTGTTCCATGATCTGATCAAACTGCTGTTCTAATGTACATGATGCTGCAGCCCAAAAAAGTCTTTGGTACTGCATTCCGCTGTACTTCTTCTTAAACTTGGCATAAAGATGCCTTGTGCATTTCCTGTGTTCTGCTTGCGGTATCCAGTCATGAACAGCATCAAGTAATCCCTATTTCAGAAGGTATTGATTAAGAACAAATAAACAGAATTAACAAAAATGACATTTAAATTATTAAATGTGTTACCTTATGGGAATCAGATATGATTGTTATTCCATCTCCATCTTTCAGATTTAAGTCATTAACCAGTTGATTAATAAACCAACCCCAATTTTCATGATTCTTAATCCTTACTACAACCCATGCAATGGGGTACATTTGGTTATTTCCATCCCTTCCCATTGCTGTTAGTAGTTCCCCCTACATGTATGCTTTAAAAAACAGCCATCCAACCCGATCACCTTTCTATAGCCTGCTAACCACCCATCTTTGACCCCTTTGAAACAAATATATATCCTTTTGAAAGTTTCTTTCCCATTTGCTGATACATCGACATCTACCCGACAACTTGACCCTGGGTTAGATTCTAGAATAGCATCTCTATATTGATACAACTTGCCATAATGCTCAATCAGGCCACCCTCATGATCAAATAATGCTAACTGTTTGGCTCTACGGCATTGACCAATACTTACATCTATCATATACTTCTGCCTGATGTTTTCTTTCATTTTTCTCAAAGGCATAAATGGATCCTCAACAATTTCTTTACAATAGTGAAGTGCAATCCACTTGTATGTGACTAAAGATCCTAGGTTGTAATTCCTACAACATTTATGGTCTAAAATCAATGACTTGATTTGAAATGAATGCTCAGTATGCATCCAAGATGCATACAACCTAAATGGACAAGTTACTTTTTTTTCATACTGAATCATTTTCTTTGTCCATTTACCAGGTGATCCAACTGATGTACCTTCACCAGGAGAAGTGGTGACCTTTTTCACATTCACCTTTTTTAACTTGATTGGTTTTTTACCCACAACCTTTCCCTTTCCCTTAGACCCAGTTGTCCTAACCTTATTTTTCATAACCCTATTTATGTTACCTTTTTTCCCTGCACATCTACCCTGTTCAACATTTCTTCCACAATAAACAAGCAACTCCTTTTAGTCACTCTTCATGTACCAGAACTGATAACCATGGGCAACACCATAGTTTGCTAAGGCTAACTTCAACTGACTAGGGGACTCATATCTCATTCCTAGGATTGGCTCCATCTTATCCCATGGGATGTCAGGGTCAAATGCGGGATAAACAACACCCTTTTTTATCTTATTCGATGAATCAATATTGCTTTCATCAAGGTCTACCTATGGTTGTTCATGTAATTCAGGCAACCTAAAATTAGCACTACCTCTAAAAAGAACCCTTGAAGTACAAAGCTTATTGAGGAATGGGTCTTGTGTGTTAAAGTTCTTAATCACAACAGAGTCATCACTCTCAGTTTGAAAATCTACATTGTCAAAAACTAGTTCTTCATCACTGGAATAATACTCATCACTAGACTCTCCTATGTTTTCATGCTCTTGTTCAAGTTTAAGCATTTCAATAATATCATAATCAAAGTGTTCAAAATACATATTTATCTCATTCCCATTTTCATACCCAGCTGTAAGCATATCTAGAATATCCTGATCACATTTAATTTCCTTAAGGCCTAAGCGTAAGTCTTGATCTGTTCGGCAATAATAAATCCTGCTAAAGACTGCACTATGAAGTAACCTTTTAATAATCTCCCTAAGAATGTCATATGATATTTCATCGAAATTGGTATCATTTACCTCTTTCATGTCACCCCCAACATACCTCATTGGCTGAGGATAGAAGATCCCATCCCATTTTAGAAATACAGTAAAGACAGGCTTCCTAATTTTTTTCTTCTTTTTGTACTTACCTGCAAAGCATAATGTAATTAGGGTTTATGCACAATTATTACGTAATAAGACTAAAATTAGGGTTTCGAGAAAGAGGGGTTTTTTCAATTAGTGTTACACAAAGGTTTATCAGTTAATAATAACGAGTTTTCATCCCTAAAATCACATCAATTAGGGTTTATGCAAATTAATTAGATATTCTGAAAAAATTAGGGTTTCGAAAAAAGGGGGTTTTATCAATTAATGTTATACAATCGTTTAACATTGAATAATAACGAGTTTTCATCCCTAAAATCACATCAATTAGGGTTTATGCAAATTAATTAGATATTCTGAAAAAATTAGGGTTTCGAAAAAAGGGGGTTTTATCAGTTAATGTTATACAATCGTTTAACATTGAATAATAACGAGTTTTCATCCCTAAAATCACATCAATTAGGGTTTATGCAAATTAATTAGATATTCTGAAAAAATTAGGGTTTCGAAAAAAGGGGGTTTTATCAATTAATGTTATACAATCGTTTAACATTGAATAATAACGAGTTATCATCCCTAAAATCACATCAATCAGAATTTATGAAATAAAAAACCCCCTTTTTCCAAAACCCTAATTTTTCCAGAATCTACTTTATAATATTCAGAGATGGATAGATTACCTTTTGCCATCTTGATTCAAGAGTGAAACTAAATCGACTATCAACAACAACAAACTGGATTATGATGATGATTTTGTTATGAGAGGAAATGGAACTCGTTATTAGTGTGTGTGTAAAAATGGAAGTCTTTGTTTAATAAGTTAACGTAAATAATAGATATTGGAAATCATACGTGGCGTTAATAAACATAAAAAAAGAATGACGTGGATATTACCGTGCCACGCTGCCGGTAACAATTTACCAAATGGGTAACTTCGAAACGATTTTGAAAGTAGAAGGGTAAAGTCACGAGATAAAATAGTAATTGTTTAAAGTCGACACAAAATAATAAATAGGATGATATTTTATGGCTTTTACCCAAAAAAATAATATACTTGATAAGAAGAAGTCAATAGCATATGGGGCCATTTATCCCATCACGTCACAAGTTTCACTTTATTGAAAGATTGAAATGTTTAGTTTATTATTATCTTTTCTTTTGTGTAAAAATATACTGGTAGTTCAGATTTGTAATTAAGCAATAAAGTATAGCATTAAAAAGCTTATAAATTTTACTTTGTGACAGATAAAAGCAAAACACGTACATAAAAAATCATAAAAGTAGAAAATTGGTTGAGAATATTTTAAGTAATTATGTTTGACGTATCTTTGACATTTGATTTTAAAAATGAGGTAACATTTTCAAGTAAAAGATGATACTTTTATAGTTTGGTGTGTATAAAATGACATTGATTCGATCAAAATCACATGTAATTTGAGTAAAATTATATGTGATTCAGGTAAATCACTTGTGACTTAAATCAAAAGGAAAATAATTTATCCTCTTACTTGATATGCATACATTTCTTCCTACTTTTATGATTATGACAAATGGATTGATACTTGGATGAGATTAAGGAAGAAAATTAGTGGATTACACATGTTTTAATTTGATGTGAGTAGGAGGATATTGTAGGGAGATTTAACATTTCTCAAATCAAAATCACATGTAATTCAAGCAAAATCACATAGAATTTGAGCAAAATTACATGTGATTCAAGTAAATCACGTGTAATTTAAATCAAAATCACACGTGATTTAGAGCAAAATCACACGTGATTTAGAGCAAAATCACATGTGATTATTTGTACTAAGTTTTATTTAACAGTTAAATTCATTTTATTAAGTAATAGTGTAATTACAAAAAGTTAATTTAAAGATGTATTTAATAAAACATGTTTTTCATTATAAACGTTTTAGATTCTTACTTATTTATTTAGATAATATGAATCTTGTTGAGGTAAATCACATGTAATTTACGCATGAATTACATGTGTTTTGCCACACCTTTATACTTGGTTATTAGATATCACATCGTTTGTATTATGTACATTTTTATAGACATCGCATCGTTTGTATTATGTATATTTTTATAAATATTAAGTATTAGACATCAAACATAATATAAATTACAAAGAATATAAATTCAATGACTCAATATGTTTAAGTAAAATTAGACATTTCTGACGATTTACATTTTTTTCAGCTTAAAATTTAGGTGATTTTTCTATCATTCTTTCATCTTCCTTTCACACCATATTTATATCGAGCTCGTGACATATTTTTATCTAACACTTTTTTCATGTTATAAAAATATAACGGACAATACCATATAACAAAATAGGAAATAAAAAACTACGTTTTTTAATTCGTTTATGTATAAACCACATATGATTTTTATAAATCACATATGATACATTAAAATTACATGTGATTCGTAAACAATTACATGTAATTCATAAAAAAAATCCACATTTTGACCAAAATTTACGACTTTTAAATTCATACACATTTCTAATATCTAAGTAGGTCATTGATAAGTCATGTATTATGACTCATAGCAAATCGATATGCGCAAGTATGGCTATATATTGAGGACTCGTCCATCAGATTGGAATCGTAGTTACAATAAATCACATGTGATTTGTACAAAATCACGTGTGATTCGTACAAAATCAACGACGTGTGGTTTACTTCTTTTTCTAGATCAGAACATAACCACTTTCGATTCAAGATTAAAACACAATTACATGTGATTCCTTTTATAATAGCAAAAAATAAATCATAAATTATTTACATATTTTAATCAAAATCACACATGATCTCCCTATAATTATATAATTACTTGTACATCATCTTATAAGAGATTTGTGATTTTAAAAAATTCAATCAAAGTTAAAAAACAATAAACTCAACTAACTTCCTATAAGATATTATATACAATCGCACTTTGATAATTCAACCAACTTAATTACAATTACATGAATAACAAAAATGAATAAGTTAGCAAATGAAATAAGTAGTAAAAACAAAATTAAAGAGTTGAGAATACACAAGGGCTCCCTAACAAAACAAATACAGAGTAACAAAAAAATACCAATTCTTAAAGCGACATTAAATTATACTTTATCATCCACTCAACAGCTTCATACATTCCCGTTGCTATAAACACTATCTAATGCGTAACTAATTTTCTTTCCATAATCAAATACAATGATATCATATTCTGAATTAAGTATTTGAATTTCAAGAACTTATACTCTTTCATCTAAATCATAGTTTCTGATTATATGATGAAACGACGAAGCTGTTGGTTTTATAGTGATCTAAGGTGGTAAAATGAAGTTCCGATGGTGTTTTGATATTTTTTGACGCTGGTTTTAAATTTTATGGTGGCGGTTTTTTTAGAGGATAATTTAGTGAGAAAAAAGGTTGTGTGTAGAGATATAATTTTGGATAAAGAATGAGAGGTAGGTGTATGTTTGTAGACTTTATATATTAATGAGAAGATGGATGGCTACCGTTGGATCTAAATAAAATAAAAGATTAGGATGTGTTTTTTTTTTGTGATATGGTTCTACATAGATAAGTTAAGATCTGCATAGACCATGTAAGTAGCATAGACTCAATGAAAAAAATCTTCACTATCAATTTATTTTTGATCCAAGGGTGAAGATGACACCCACATTTCATATTAAAGGCAATATGGTCAACCTACATAAACATATATTTTATACTCTTTTTTCAAAAAAATTGATCGGGCTCTCCAAAACCTATCTTCTACCAGCTTTTTCCGGCGAGCTGCCCGAGCACCCACCTTTTTCCAGCGAAGCTCGTCGTCATAAGCATCTCATCATCATGATCAGGTCTACTTTTCACATTCGAGATCTAAGAATCACATTATATATGAACATGTATGAGAAAGGAAATGAGACACAAGTGAAAGTGATGGAAGATGATGATAAATGGCCTGTATGATCAGACCTACAAGTGAAAGTGATGGAAGGTGATGATCGATGATGATGAGACACAAGTGAAAGGTAATGGTGTGTATGATTAGACCTACGTCTCCCGCAACAAATTCATGCACTTTATTATGCACTACATCGTGGCTCTTTATGCACCCCGTGGTCTTTCATCATGGTCCTCATTTGGACACCCCATCCCAATTAGCAGTGACAAATTATAGATTTAAAAGAAGGATATAAGTAATTGAATTAGAAATATTACAATCTCTCTGGATAGATGTACGTTTTTTATAGCGAGTTGGTAGGTTTAAATGAGATGTGACCATGAAGGTTTTTTTGTTGTGGATTTGAAGTGGAAGATGAGATATTTTTTTCGACGAGAATCATATATGATCCGGTATAGAATCATATATGATCCGGTATAGAATCATATATGATCCGTTATGAATGACGTATGATTCACTATGAATAATATTTTATTTATGTTAATTTTTTAAAAAATTTGTTTAAGTATTTACAACTGATAATTTACATAAAGTATGATTCATAAATCGATTCTACACGAAGTAAATCATATATCATTTTACACGAATCATATATGATTCTACACAAATCATATATGATTCTACACGATCTATGATGTAAAACCCGCAAAAATACATGAAGATACCAATTAATTAAAACTTTATAGTTAATTAATGCACGACAAGTATTACGTATATTAAATGTATATCGACAAGTATTTACGTATAATAAATAAATCATGACACGATATAACACGAACTTAAGTCACGAATATTTAATACACGAGAATCCATATAAAACACGAAAACATATAAAGGGGTGTTTGGCCGTCGGTTCTAAAAGAAATAAAAGGGCCTAAAGCCCGACCCGTTAACCATTTAACTAGCAAAAAATACTTCCTGTATTCTCATTTTCAAGTTAAAAAAAAAATAGAAAACCCTAATGGTGTGGTGTAGCCGCCGACAAGAATACGAGAAAAAGGGAAGGAGAAAACATTTTGATCTTTGATTAATCATAAGGGTGTGTTCGTGTTTGTTTTCTTAAATCATTACGCATTAGGTAATCCTAAATCTTTCTTTTCCTTTTAAGAATCATGATTTTTATTTGATAAAAGTATGAACATGTATTAATATAAATTAGTCAAGAAGTTAGATCGGGTTTTGTTTTGGTTTGGACTTTGAAACCGAGAACCCCTTCCAAGGGGTGCTCTCGGTGGGAATATAAACCCAACAGCCACCGGCCTATTGGCTCGATGGCTGGGTTCCTTTGTCAGCCGCAACGCAACAAGGCCCCCGATGGGGTGTTTGTTCAAGCAGTGGCAACCGAGACCTTTATGGTCTCGGTCGGAAAACCACGCAGCCGGTGGGAACCCCGACTTGGCAGTGGCAAAATCCATGCCGCCGGTGGGAGCCTCGGCTGGCCGGTGGTAAAAGCCACAACCCGGTGTGGCGTGGTGGTGTTTGGTTCGTGCAACCGATACCTCGTGCTCTCGGTGGGCTTGTTGTGGGGCTCGGCTAAACCGAAACACCAAGGGGGTGTTTGGTTATTATTTTGGCTAAACTGATTTTGGATTCAAAATACTTAGCTTAATTAATTATTGGTGAAATTAAACAAGGCCTAATTACTTTAGCTTAATTAAAAACTTAGCTTATTAAATTAATTATATTTTAATCATGGCTTAATTAATTAAATAATTCATCTAATTTAGTTATATAACTTATCAAGTTTATAGTAAAGTATTATTAATATATATTCATGATTTATTATTAATTAATAATCAATTAAAATCATGACACCTTCTTAATTAATAATTTATTATAAAGATTATGACATGTTCAAGTTAGTTATTAAAATACTTTACTAACACAATATCTAATAATCATGACTTATAAGAATATATTCATTAAGCTTCGGCTTATATTATTTACTTATTCAATAAGCTTATTACTATTTATGGAAACTTACTATTTTTGGAAACTTACTATTTATGGAAACTTTCTATTTTTGAAAACTTACTATTAATGGAAACTTACTATTTTTGAACACTTACTATTTGTGAAAACTTTCTATTTTTGGGAACTTACTATATATAGAAACCTGCTAATTTTAGAAAGTTACTAAATATGAAAATATCAAGTATAATAACTGTAACACCCCACTTTGATAAGTGGACCGTTACATGATAATTATGGCATGTCATCAAAGCATGCAAGATAATATGTCTTAAAAACATAAATGACCATAAAGGAAAGCTGGAAACAAACATCGACTCCCAAACATAAGCTCACACATGCATAAAGTAAAGAATGTAGAAAAAGAACTAAACATTGTCCAGCAAAGCATAAGTATATAAATGCATAAAGGAAATAAAGTCAAAGTGAGCCTCCATCCTATGCACGTACTCTTGAATGCCTAAGTCTGTCCTTTAGTACCTGCCGTATGGGACATGGAAAGAAAATACGGCTGAGCAATACGCTCAGTGAATGGATATAATGACATGATAAAAATGACTGAAACATAAGTAAAGTATGAAATGCAGTGGAAAATGTGTAAGTCCTGGAAAACCTGGAACATGTTTTATAAACTGGTTTATAAACTGAAAAGTCTTATGTTTATTCATGAAAATGTAATTTAAATGCCAAAGAGCTCATATAGGTCATGAAAGGTATCAACGTGCATGAATACATAGAGGGGTGACCTCGTCATGCAATTAGAGGGGTGACCTCTAATTATATAAGTCTGGGTGGAGGGACCAGCTCCAATATAACGGATGTAGAGCACACATCACAATCACCTTGTAAACCTGAAAAACATGTACTAGGATGTACCCATACGCCCCACATGATAATAATAATAATGGCCAAATAACTGAAAGGGACGTGGCGAGAAATCACTCTCGTCGCAGAAGAGTCATGACACCGTTGCCTCAAGTGTCATGGTTATGGTACCTGTATAACTAGGTGAACATGGTCATGCATGTACATAGCTCAGGCAATTTAAAATGATAGCATGGTAATTACTGAAAAGTTTTATAACATGTAAACTACTAGGGAAAACAGATGGCAACAAACGGGGAATCCTAATCATGCATAGAAAGAGAATGTCCTTACTGAAGGACAGAATATCCGTACCTTATGTCTAGTAACGATGAAAGATGAAAGGCGGAAAGTAAGTACTCCGACTTCACGAGTGCCACATAATAAACGACGTGAATGAGTTGTATGTTCATGTATAACTTACTAATTCTTAGTTTACTTAACTTGTTCTTGACTTGTTTGACTTGTTCTTAACTTGTCTTACTTGTTCATGTCTTGTTTTACTATTTTAGGTTTTATCATGAAATTTCTTAGTGTTTCATGTGTTCTTGATTAACGTATTTCTTGTTTCATGTTTCATGTGTTATTATACTTGATGTTTCATAGTGAGGAACTTTCTAAAAATAGTAGGTTTCTATATATAGTAACTTTCCAAAAATAGCAGGTTTCCATATATAGCAACTTTCTAAAAATAGTAGGTTTCCATTAATAGTAAGTTTCCAAAAATAGAAAGTTTTCATAATTAGTAAGTTTCCAAAAATAGAAAGTTTCCATAATTAGTATGTTTCCATAATAGTATGTTTCCATAAATAGCATGTTTACATAAGTAGTAATAAGCTTGTTCAATAAGCATAAGATATAAGCTAAAGCTTAATGACCATATTTTATAAGTCATGATTAATTACATTTCATATAGTAAAGTTTATTTAATAAATAATATAACATGTCATAATCTTATAGTTAATTTATTAATTAATAATATAACATGATTTTCTAAAGTAATTATTAATTAATAATAAAGCATGGTTTATATCTTCATAAAACTTTACTATAACTTGGTAATTGTATAATTAAATTAAATTAAATATTAATTTAATTAAACCATAGTTAACATATAATTAATTAAAATAAGCTAAGTCTTTAATTAATTAAATTAAATGAATGCCATGTTTTATATCATGAATAATTAAATAAATTAATTATTATAAGTTCAACATTAATTTAATTAAATGTACCATGTTAATTTCATGAATAATTAATAAAACAATTATATCCTAAGTCCAAATTAATTAACCAAAATTTATAACCAAACACACCCTTGTGTGTGTTTCGGTGTACCCGAGCCCCAAACCTAGCCCACCGAGACCACCATGGTCTCAGCTTGCTCGAACAACAAACATCACCACAGCCATCGCGGCTGTGGGTTTGCCACTGCTTGCCGAGACTAGCCACCGGCCGAGTGGTTTACCACCGGGCTCAGCCGGTTGCCGCTGGCGGTTCAAACTTCCCACCGGGATCCTAGGCTCTCGGCTGCCTTTGTGGGGGTTGTTTGTATTGCGGCTCACCCATAAAAACAGCCACCGAGGCCCCTTTGGGGCTCGGCTGGCCGCCGACAATACCCACCGATACCCTTGTGGTATCGGTTCCCATGCTAAACCAAACCAAAACCAAATTTAATCTTGTCTATTACATGTTTTATTCATTCCAAATCATGTATTATTATTTAATTTATTAATTCATGATCAAAGAAAATAATAAAAGAAAAGATTAAAGATTTAGGGATACCGAAAATATTGAATGAATGATGAACACACACGATCTTGTAGGATGTGTACACACGACTAACCAAACACGAATAACATGATGGATTAAACCAAAAAAGAAAGATTAGATTAAGACGAAGAATAAAAGAGAAAATAAAAGGTTGTGATTTCCTAGTGAGAGAAAGATATGATGTTTCTCTCTCTACCAACTATGAAAATAGAAAACACACACACACAAATGAGGTGCTAGGGGCCTTTTATACTACAAGTGTAATGTATAGAAGGCCTTCTTCATTTGTGTGTTTGGGACTAATTCCCGTTACATACATAACATAAACTAAGAACTATCGACACCGTTGAATAGCATTTTCCATGAGCTTCGCAACGGTATATTATATGACCATCACTTTAAATACTGCTAACAATCTCCCCCTAAGGGGTGGTCATGTAATATCTGACTTCACTTCTTTGATGCTGCAGACTTTGAAGCTCGTTGTCTTGAGAGTTCCTTCATAGTTCCTTTCATGACTTGTGATCTTGGATCCTTGATTTTTGTCCTGACTTGATCTTGAAACTTTGCCAACTTGTGTTCTTGTGTCTTTCCCCACATACTCATATTTTGTGTTGTCTTGAAAGCTTGTTAACAATCTCCCTTGATGATCAGAGTAGCACAAGTCTTTGTCTTTAGATGTTCTTGAGCTTTCTTCATTTACTTGAGTATGTGGTCTTGAATCACGAATCTTGAGGTTACGCCACCGTTTGCATTCCTTCGGTTTCCCGTTATACAGTACGAATACTGTACCTGTGATTAGGTAAGTTCAAAGAACTTCCTTGACAGGGTTTCCGGCAGTGGTAGCCGTTCTCAATACTTGAATATCTCGAAAGATAATTCATAGTGAAGAGTGAATCATGCAGTTCCATTTTGCTGATTAAGTCGTCAATTCGTTTCCTGGAACAAGTTTGAATCAATTAAGAATTAAACCATTGTTGCTTTTCAGTTGACACAAGTTTGATTCATATAGAATCTCACAAGTTACCTACCGCAGTGCTGTTTGATGATGTCACTAGAAGGATTTCAATTCGTCACTGTAAATACTAATGAGTATTACTCTGAATGTTCTGGCAAGATCAAAAAGATATTGCGTAGAGACCTGGAACGAGTTTGAATAAAAAAAGAATCAAACCACTGTTGCTTTCCAGTTAGCATATGTTTAATTCAAGTGAATCTTAGATATGACCTACCGCAGTGTTGTTTGATGTTAACATTAGAAGGATTTCCATTCATCACTGTGTATACTACTGAGTATCACTCTGAATGTTCTAGCAATACCACAAGGATAGAGCGTAGGACTCTGCAATTTATCGCTTGTGTTCTAATGATGAACAACAATTGATATATGGAATAAGTGTCCTAATGAGATTTTTGATGAATATCGTTGGCTCTAGACTCTATAAGTGCACGTTTATTTGGTGATCGGAGGCTGGAGCAGACTGTCACCTTTTCAATATCTACTATCTCGAAGTGAGAAAGTTGATAGAAATGAGTTGAACTCCGTGACAATAAAACAAACTTCTTTTGAGAGAAGCTTGAGTAGACTGGGAAGGGTTGTGCTTTGCATCACTGGGTCCATGATGCTTTGTCTTCAATACCAGAAATCATCAACGTAATTCTGATAGTAGATGTATTGACCTGGTTTCTGCCTAAGTTGTATGGATGGCTATTTTATTTTCACCCTTTATCTTTACATTTCTTTTTCATTCTTCAACCCCTTCAATGCTTACCAAGACGTCATAACTAGCACTTTGTTGTGATTGTTCCAATGCTAGCCTAAGTCATTAGTCGGCATTTTTCCCGTTCACTCAACTACTCCATCTTTCCTAAGGACTTCTAAATTCTAATGGATTGTCCCTGGGAAGATCCCTCCGGTTCTGGTTGGATCATAGGACGAATTCCTAACCACCTTTTGACACCAATACCGTCGTGAATTAATGTGTTGAAGGGTATAGATACCGTAACAAGAAAAACCTATTGAAAAGGCAATCAAGGTGTTGATGAAATCAATGTTTAAACGTTGAATGTTTTCTATAACACCAAAACGCTTCCCCTATATATGTGCATCATAAAAGGAAAGGTTTTTGCACATATTAGGAAGAGAAAGCACTTATATCAAAGATCTTATCCAAGATGACACATTTTGAACACATTTTATCACTGTTCTCCCCCTCAAAAATTGCATGTGTTTGTGAAATTTTTGATATACTAGTGATGTAACATGGAGAGAATAATGTTTCATGAAAATTTGGAACTATATTTTATGAGATTTTTGTACTCCCCCTCGAAAAAAGAATCTGATAAAAGAGAGGAGTATATGAGCACACAATTTGAAAGACATTGAAAAATATCTTTTGAAAATATCTTGAAAAATTGTGCTCAAAACCGAGAAAACTGAATTTCCCGTTGTTGAGGAAAAATGTACATAAATGAACATTTTCCTTGAGTTCATGAGCTTAAAACTTTGAATGTTTTAACATAAGCCCATGACCGAGAAAAATTAATTTCCCGTTGTTGAGGATAAGTCATAGAATTTCCTTTCTTTGGGGACCGGGTTATAGTCTGACATGTGACTATAAGCCTTTATGAGAAGAAAATTAGAAAAGACATTTTTGAAAACATTTGAACTCCCATTAGAACTTTATGTACATACCAGTGTCGTTAGTGAGCGACATTTTTAAGTACGTCCATATTATCGATGCTGAGAGACATGTCGAAGGAGAATATTTTTGGTATTTTTGAAAGATTTTCTCATTTTTATTTTGTTTTTATAGGTTTTATATTTTTGTATTTGGATTTTCTGATAGATATATACAAGGTTACTGCGAATGTGCAAGACGTTCAAGTTCATCTGGAGTGAAACTACGCATACCAAGTCGACGAACCAAGAACTCAAATCTGTCTTGAGAATGAGCTTTGGTGAAGATGCCGGCTAGTTGGTTGTCCGTCTTGACAAAATACAGTTCGACTGTTCCTCTTTCCACATGCTCCTTTATGAAATGGAATCGGACATCAATGTGCTTGGTCTTGGAGTGTTGGTCCGGGTTGCAGGATATGGCTATGGCTGATTGTGAATCACAATAAATAGGAACTTTGTTAAAGTGAAATCCATAATCCGTGAGTTGTGTTCTCATCCAAAGGACTTGAGCACTACACACGGATAGAGACACATATTCTGCTTCCACGGTGGACAACGCCGTGCAATCTTGTTTTCTCGAGGACCAGCTCACTAGCTTCTCGCCTAAGAATTGTGCTCCACCGGAAGTGCTCTTGAATGTATCATGACACCCTGCATGGTCGACATCTGAAAAAATTAGTTCGATTAAAACCAAAATCCTTCGTATACCAGAGACCCATGTGAATGGCTCCCCGGAGATAACGAAAGATCCTTTTAACCTCCGTGAGGTGCTTCTCGGTTGACTTAGCTTGGTACCGAGAACATAAACAAGTAGCATGCACAATGTACGGTCTGCTTGAGGTTAAGTACATAAGGGACCCTATCATACTTTGGAATTTTGTAGCATCTACAAATGTCATTTCCTTATCCAAATCAAGCTTGTGTTTAGTGTCCATTAGAGTACCAATAGGATCATAGTTTTCCATTCCAAATTTCTTTAGAATCTCGAGCACGTATTTGGACTGATTTATGAAAATACTACGGGGGGATTGGTGAACTTGGAGACCAAGAAAAAACGTCATTTCCCCCATCATGGACATTTCGAATCGGCTTTTCATAAGGTCGGAAAATAATATGGAATATTTTGGGTCTGTAGAGCCAAATAGTATATCATCTACATAGACCTGAGCCACCAAGATTTCGTTGCCGTAGTGCTTGATAAACAACGTTGGATCAATGGTTCCTTTGCTGTAGTGATTTTGGATAAGAAATGATGATAATTCGTCGTACCATGCCCTCGGTGCTTGTTTCAAATCATAAATTGCCTTTTTCAACTTGTAGACATGGCTTGGATGTTCGGTGTTGATAGGACCTTCAGGTTGACATACGTACACATCTTCTTTTAACGGCCCATGCAAGAAAGCCGTCTTCACGTCCATTTAATACACAGTGTGCAACGTATGCCAAGAAAATCTTAATATCTTCCATTCGAGAAACCGCGACGAAGGATTCTGCAAAATCAATTCCCTCCTTCTGTTTATAACCTCTCACAACTAAACGAGTCTTGTTCCTAATGACCGTTTGCTCTTCATCCATCTTGTTTTTGAATAACCATTTCAGGGTAAGGGGATCGATATTGTCCGGGCGTGGTACTAACTCCCATACATCAAGCCGGATGATTGAGCTCTTCTTGCATAGACTCAATCCATGATGCATCGGTCATTGCTTCTTTAACACTTGCTGGTTCCATTGTGCTGACTGATAGTGCATAGATACACATATCACCTTCGGTACGCAGCTGATTTCGTGTCGATACTGGTCGTGAGAGATTGCCAATCACTTGAACCAAAGGATGATCCTTAGTCCATTTGTGTTCATGTGGAAGTGTATGAGAAACTTGACGCGAGCTTGACGGATCCACATATGGTGTTGAAGGCTGAGTAGTACTTGTGGAAGCCACAAATGGATTAACAAACTCATGTTCGTTGAGCATCGCATTGTTTACATTTTCAGCAACTATTTCATTCTGAAGATAAACATGATTAGGAATTTGCTGAGAATGTTGTTGAGTCGCGTCAGCAGTTGGAGAAGTGGTTGGAATATTTGAAGTCAATATAGTTGAGGTTGACTGATGAGACTGTATTTATACATAGTCTCATCGTCCAAATCAGGCTTAAAACGCTTAAAATACCCAAAAATATGCCTGTGTTTATTCATTGTGTATTTCAGGTACGGATATCGTGAATTCACCAAAAGATTACAAGAATGAAGCAAAAACGCACACGGAAAATGAAGC
This sequence comes from Glebionis coronaria, assembly GCA_025667525.1. Taxonomy (NCBI): domain Eukaryota; kingdom Viridiplantae; phylum Streptophyta; class Magnoliopsida; order Asterales; family Asteraceae; genus Glebionis; species Glebionis coronaria. Next base: position 356,340,544 of record CM046879.1, read on the forward strand.
CGCACAAAGAACCAGGCCCAAGAATGGAATTTGCAAAAATGCCCTTGATGTTTTGAAGATTGGCAAGATTGGTCCCTCAACTATTGAAGACTTGTCACTTTAGGCCCTTGTAAATCTCAAATATTACAAGCGGGTCCTTAAAGTTTCAAGAATTTATCATTTATGCCCTTGAAGAATGCCTTTATTACATATTTAACCCTTTTCCCATTATTTATCAAGTAAAAGGACTAAATATGTAATTAGGTTAAACATATTATCAAAGGAAAAAGAGTTGTAGCTGTTTAATGGGAAGTATCTAAGTAAAGAAACTTGGGGGACTTATTCTGCCAATACCACACAACTCCTCCTCCAATCTCCTTTCGCCACCTCACCTCTCCCACCAATCAATATCCTTCTTACCGCCATGTCAGATCCCACTACTCTTAAAAAAACAATTAATAAAACCTGGTTAAAACTTAACCTCTTTTTGGAGGTAAACACACTTTCAAAACCCAACCCACCCCTAATCTTAATTAAATCCCACCTGTTAAACCACTCACCACATAAACCCTAATCCCGAATCAAGCCCTAATCAAAGGGTTTTTCTACCAATATTTCCAGATTGACAATTAACACCCTTCTCATCCCAACCCACCAACAAAATACCCTCACCCGTGACTCTATGTGGACCTCCAAGTTTCCCCTGCTTCACCAAAAAAAGAAAAAATGGAATCTAAGCAGAAAATCAACGACCAAGACGAATTCCTTGGCCCCAAAGACCATTCCAACGTCCTAGATTGCTCATCACAACCTGGCATCCCTTCATCAAGCACATGGGAAGAATCTTTGACCAAAGGCAGTCAACCAAAGTTCAAAATCAAGGGCATAATTGGAAGTTTATATCTTTAGGGTTTTTAGCTCTAGAATGTTCATCAATGTACTATAAAGGGGTCGCCTGTGACTTTCTTTCATTTTGTTCCAACACCTTGTAATTTTTTAAAATTATTGAATAGTTAACGTTTTGTTTTATAAATTTTGCAAAGTGTTGAGTTCCTCATTTCTTTTTAGTGTAATGTTAGTGTAATCTTAGTCACTTTAAATTTATTAAAACAAAAAGATTTTTACTTTTCTTGTTCAAGGATTTGGCAGAAATTATTTCTTTTTATTGAGATCCGAATTCAAGTTTTGGAGTGGGTTTATCCTGACAAGATAAAGTCATTTCATGAGTTGAATTTGTTATTTTTCATGTTGGTTTATCTTAAAAAGATGTGGGTTCAAAACTGAAGTCATTTAAGGATTTTTATATAAATTCTGATTTTCTGATTTTAAAGGGAAGTTACTGTTCATTAAGCTCATAAGCTATGGTTGATACCCCTAGCTTATGAGAGTTTCATTAACATACTGGTGGTCTCCTATGTTGTATTTTCAGCAGGTAAGAAGGGCTCCATTATTCTCCTTGCTTTTTCGTGAAGACATAATCTCCCCCTTGGTTCTGTTGTAGAACCACAACAAGGGGTCTCTACACACTAAATCAGATCAAAAGTGGGATTGGTGGCTTATGAGCTGGTGGAATCAGGTAAAACGCCTTGAACTCCCTCTTTGCCATCTAACTTTCATTTATTTTGTGATAAAGTGTGCTTTCTTGCCTATTGTGATTTGTTGAGTTTTGCTTGTTTCCTGTTTAGTTTAGGTCTAGTAGATGTTTTATGGTTGATTTGTATGATTATAAAGTGATTGAATGATTTTAGAGTAATATTTTTCTTCATCAGTAATTAAGGGGGTGTTTGGGTCTGCTATTTTCTGCTTTGGGTGACAACAAGGTAGAACTAAAATAGTCCACTCATGCTTTTTAGATGGTAGGGAGTGTTTATCAGTTTTGGTTTTCACTATTGTAGGTCTTTAAATCACTTTGCATGCTATATTTTTGGTAAAATGGTTAAAAATCAGTAAAGTCCATTTTCTGTCTTGATTTAGTAAAATTTCACCATCATTCTGTATAACCAGTTAGTTTTAGTAGTAAAATAGGGTTTCTGATACTTTGTTTGTGTTTTGGCAATATTGTGATTGCGATTTGGAGCTTTGAAAATCATTTTTTGTGCAATTTGATTCAGATTACTGTTCATCAGTAACCATAAACCATATCAGTTACTGATTAGGGCTTTGTTTGTTTGATTTTTGCTTGCAACTTGTTTCTTTTATAATTTTAACTGACTCCCTACACTCCACTGTGTGTAGGGGTGCCAACAATTGTCCATAAATCCAATAAATCAACAAGTTCTAGCCAAAAATGTCCACAGTTCTTGTTTTTCTGTTAAGGCAGTGGGAACTCATTCCCACTGCTAGTGTAATAGTTTCCCCTGCTTAGCTAGAAAACAAAAGTTCTCCACATGTCACTTTTAGTCTTTTGAATTTTTTGTCTTTAGTGACCTAAAATAGGTTTTAGGTCTTCAAACTTTTTTCAATATTTTTCTTATTTTATTTTTGATTTTCAGTATAATTTATTTTCCAGTTACTGTTCATTTAGTATTTTTTAGGTTTAATAGTTATTTTTAATTACTTTTAAATAGTCTATTTTTGTCTTTTAGTGCAGAAAATCTTTATTTTTCAGTTTTAAAAATTTTGTTAGACTTAGAAAAATATTTTAAGATTTCTAGTTTAAAAATGTTTTACTGTTCACTGTTTTAATTAATTTTAGAATTAAATTAGTTTAATTAGGGTTTAATTATTAATCAGTTTTGTCTTTTAGTGCAAAATTTTATATTTTTCAAACTTTTTCATTTTTCTAATGTTCATTAGTGTAATTTAGGATTTTTAAAATTGTCAAATTATTTTTGGCATTATTTTATTATTTTTTATGATTATTTTAGTTTAAAAAGTGTTTTTAGTGATTTAAAAATAGAAAAATAGTTTTGAAAATTTAGGAAAAATACTTTTTAGTCTTTAAATAATATAAGTGAGTTATTAGTTCAATAAATTAATATTTTGGGCTTTTTCTTAATTATATTTAATTTTAGGGCTTTAATTAGCATTTAAAATTGAATATTTAATTAATAAAAGGTTTCAAAATATATTTGTTGGATTTTTATTCTTATTTATATTATTTTAGACTTAGTTTAAACTTTTAATTAATTTTTAGGTTTAATTTTTAATTTTGTCGCGTTTTACGTAATTACGTCATCGTTTTACGTCAACGTCATAGTTTAATCGTAATCGTAGCTCGTCTTTTCTTTTTCTCTCTTTAAACCAAAAAACGTCACTAATACAAACTTGATTTTATACAATTGGCACATTAATCCACACACCTCCTTCGAGAACGAACCCGCATTTATTCGGTTTTACGTTTTTCCTAAAGCGTAAGACTTAATACTTGCCACTCATACGCGTTTTTCCTAAAACGTGTACGAAAAACCTACATCAATTTTTGGCGCCGCTGCCGGGGTGGTGTTTAGTGTGCCATTATTATTAGTATCGTGTTTGTGTGAGTAGTGCGTTTTTGCTTTTCAATTTTTGGAAAGCGTACATAAACGTACATACTCTTTTTGCTATTTTTCCTTATTATATTATAATATCCAAATAAATCGTATTTAATTTTCCTAAATTAAACACAAAACAATCATTTTACTATATTGTAGATATATTGGTTTTCGTTTTTCTTGTGAATATATTATTACTATATTGTATCTACGTAAGAACAATAAATATACAAGTACTCCAAAAGCGTGAAAACGCAACCTTGATTCGGGATTTCATCACTCGATCATTGTATTCGAATCCAAAGCAAAAGTTTAAAGGCAAAATAGATAAATAATTTCGTGAGGCTTAATTTCAATTTACACAAACTATAAGGTGGGTATAAGGCGGTTGTATTTCACGACCTAAAGGAAAAAGGCTCTTAAGTGCTTCGCGCCGCCTCGTTTCCTCCGCTTGCTTGTGCGTGTTTTGAGAAAGAGGGCTAATCGAGGGTTTGCCGCCCAAGTATTATCTACGTATATTATATTTGCTTGTTTTCAAGATTAAACCCTCTTGAACGTTTTGGTGTTCCACCAACGTTCTAAAGTCATCGAGAACGTTCACTCCACGTGATCGTTTTCATTCTTTGAGGCTCCTTTAATCGAGAAGATCGATTCAAGGGGAGATTTGTAGATTTGTGTCTACGTAATACATTCAAAAATCCAAAAAAATTAAAAAACAATCAAAAACCAAAAAAAATTGAAAAATCGAAAACCGCAAAAAGAATCTTCTTTGCTACCACCCATTCTACGCTTAGTGCATGCGCACTCGATCGAAGGATTATTCCAATTCTAGCGAAGCTTCGAATCGACGCAATCGTAATCGAAGGAATTGACGACGTAGACGAGAATTAGAAACCGACGTTCCTAATATCGTTGTTGAAGAAACCGTAGAGGAGATGGCCGACAATCGTTCGATGATGGAATTGCTCCAAGCGCCCACCGAGGGTTATGGAGACGCGATCGTAATTCCCGCTATCGAAGCGGAGAATTTTGAGATTAAGAGCGGAATGCTTTCGTTGATCCAAGCTACGAAGTTTCGAGGTCGTGAAGCCGATAATCCTCACGACCATATTCGGAATTTTGGTCGTCTTTTAGCCACGAGCAAGTTTAAGAACGTCGACACCGATGTCGTCAAGCTTATGCTTTTTCCGTACTCGCTCGATGGTGCCGCCAAGGATTGGTACGAGAAAGAGCCACCTAATTCCATAACTACGTGGAAGGATCTCGTCTCCAAGTTCGTTAATTATTTTTTCCCACCGTCCAAGACAACGTTTTTCAAAAATGAAATTACGAAATTTGAGCAAAAACCGAATGAATCTTTTAGAGACGCGTGGGATCGTTTTAAGGAATTGCTTAGGCAATGTCCTCACCATGGTTTTTCCGAGTTGCACCAAATCGATACGTTTTACAACGGTCTTAATTTTCAAGAAAAAGATTCGTTAAATTCCGCCGCCGGTGGCAACTTTTTGTGTAAAACTCCGAAAGATGCTTTGATAATTATCGAAAACTGATCCAAGGTTTACCAACTCCGCAACGCACCGAGTGTTGCCAATGTCGCCAATGTTAGTAGTTCTAATCGCGACATTGAGAGAGTTGATGCGAAATTCGACAAGTTGACGAATGTGTTTACGTCTTTTCTCGTTGAGATGCAAAAGAAAGACACTCCCGCTACGGTGAAAGCGGTTGAGGTTTCGTGTACGTTTTGTGGTGGACCTCATAATTATTACGATTGTGCGGCTACGGATGGCCAAACATCGAATGTGAGTGCGTTAAATGGAAACAACAATTTTCAAAATCAAAATAACGCGGGTCCATCACAACAAGGAAATTATAACCAAGGCAACAATTTTCAAAACCGAAACAATTTTCAAGGAAACAATCAACAAGGAAATTTTTCGAATCAAAATCAAGGAGGTTATAATCAAGGTCGTAATATAACTTGGCAAAATCGAGACAATAACCAAAACTCGAATTTTTCAAACAACAACAATCAAGGCAACAATTTTTCAAGTGGTAATCAAGGAAATTTTCAAAGAAACAATCAAAACCAAGGGAACTTTAATTCAAATCAAAATAGTTCGTCAAACGATTTTCAAAATTACATGAAAACGAATGAGGCTAATATGAGACGATTAGAGGGAGAAATTGGTACTTTGAAAGACGACTTTTCTAATACATTGAAATTGCAAAACACGAAGATTGAGCAAGGGCAAATTGATATTAAAAAGATGTTTTCGGCCATAATGAACAAGTCCTCGGGTGCGTCATCGAGTTCGTTACCTAGTGACACCTTTGCTAATCCGAAGGAACAATGTAAAGCCGCCTCGTCTCGTGAGAAAGGTCGTGTGATTACCCCTAACCTTGAAGGATTTCGAGTTGTTTATGCTTCTCAACCCTCGACTTCTAAGACGTCTTCTTGTTATAAAGTCGATGGGGTGAACGTGGCGACCAAGGAAAAGAGTGCACACCCTCGTGTACCTCAAATTCCATCCACGGTTCAAAAAGAGAGCTTTGTCGACCTAACCAAAGTAACCCTTGAAGAAACTTGTGCATCGATCCTTCTTAAAAAACCTAAAAGGCGTATGCCGAGAAAGGAAAAGGATCTGGGACAATTTCTACTACCTTGTGATTTTTCCGAGATTGAGGGATGTTTAGCCCTTGCCGATTTAGGTGCTAGCATCAATCTCATGCCTCATTCTCTTTGGAAATTGATGAGATTGCCTTCACTTACCCCCACGAACATGACAATCGAGCTTGCAAATTGTACGCCTCTTATACCAATTGGAATAGCCGAGGATGTCTATGTCAAAGTTGGAAAGTTTGTTTTTCCCGCGGATTTCGTTATATCCGATTACGAGTGTGACCCTAAATGTCCCATTATTTTAGGCCGACCATTCTTATCGACGGCTAGAACCGTAATCGACGTTCATGAGGGGAGACTTACTATGAGATATGGGGATGAGAAAATGGACTTTTTCGCTAGAAAATCCCAAGGGTTTAATGAGAATGAAAAAACCGAGGTTTCAAAACCTAATGATTCAAATCCTAATGATTTCAAAATGATCACTTTAGCGGAAAGAATGAGGCTTAATGCATGTTTTGAAAGAATTAAGAAAAACGGTTTTAAAGATGATGATTTTAATGATAAAGAGTACGTGTACCTAATTCAAAAGGGTATGAGTAAATTTATGGATGAAAACTCACTTTGGGATGTTTTTAGCGAAACAAGTGAACAACCAATTCCGAAGGGCGACGTTAGTGCCATCACGACAATGACCAAAATGGGCTCGTCTTCACCACCTTCGAAGGACCACGTCTTTGAGGCTTCAACTTCTAACTCCATCGAAGTGCCTCCTTTGCCTAGCCCAACACCCGTTGAGGCTAAAGGGTTTATCGACATCGATCCTCTCGTCTTAGAAAAGTCAGCTAAGCATAGTCATTCGACTTGTAAGTCCATGGTTGTGAGTGCTCACATCGACTCTTTCTTTGACAATGACGATGGCGATTTTGCCGAGATTGATCACGTACTTCAAAATCCACATGAAATTTTTGATTCTCCTAAAAAGAAACATGTGAAGTACGATGATTACGAGTTTGATCCCGAGATTGAGGAAATCATTGAACGAGAGCTAGCTCTTATGCCTTCACTTCCACCTACGAGTGAGGTCGATCTTTCCAAAATCGAGGATGAACTTAATGAGTTGGAACGTCTTATTTTCGATGACGAACCAACTCATGTGACCACCAAAAGTCCGATTCTCGAGGAGTTACCTAATAAACACTCCTCAAATGAGAATTACGTTTACCACATTCGTGAGGATTTAACTTATCAACAATCCCCACAAAAGAATGATGGTTTCGTGCTTGATCGTGATCTTTTCGAGAGAGTTTCTAAGATACTAAAGGAGGGGAATGACAAACCGTGGTTTGACAAGCCTATCTTTGATGAAGAAATCGATGAGATCGACGTTCATGAGGATGACGAGTATGTTGACCCCGAGGGGGCGGTGTTCTTTATTGAGAAACGTTTTGAGAACTTATATAATCCGCCACCCCCTCCCACCAAAGACTTAAATGTGAGGATTTTTAGCGCGACTAATTTTGAATTTGACACGCCAAATATTTTCGACATTATCAAATCGGGTTTTCATAGAGAGTTTTTGAACGATGAAAAAGGAAAAGATTTTAAAAATGTTTTAAAAGATTTTTCTACAAGTTTAACTCCGTCATCACCGCGTTTTATGAGTGCTACCACCTCGTCTACTCCTTTTGACGACGGTTGGTGTGGATCTAGTGTGGGGGAAGCCCCATATGTTCCCTCACATTTCTCCACCGAGGACGAGATTTACGATCCCGGAATTGCTTGTAAAGGAAAATCTCGGTCTTCCACCGATGCAATAAATGGAAATCGTATCTATTTGCTTGGTGTGAGTTTACCTCGAGCAGCTCATAATTTTGACTTACCAATTGTCCCACCTTTCTACTTCTCATCTATTTTCTTCTACCCCATTGGGGTTCGTGTTGGAGTAGCGTTGTTTCGTCTTTCATCCGAAAACGAGGACGCTATCTTTGACCCCGGTATACGTTTATCGGGTTTTTAAAGTACTCCATGTACTTTTGGGCCTTGTTTATCATGTAAGCCCCATCAAAAAATGACCATACCAAGATTATCCCTAAATGATCACATTTATGGGGATTCGAGTCGAGCTTTTGACTCGGTTATCAAAAACAAGGTGCCTCGTGGAGGATTCTCATGCTTATCCTTGTAAATATTATTACTTTCTTAGTTAACGTAACGAGGGGACTTGTGCTCTTCCAACCTTTGTTCCGTGGTTGTTTGTGATTGTGATTCATTAGGTTCATCGTCATCATTGAAGCCTCTCGTGTTCGTTTTACGGATCACTCGAGCTTCGATCGTTGCCTTTGGAGATTCCGATATCCGATGATATCATTTTATGTTCTAACGTTTATCTTATTAGCATAATTCATAAACGGCTTTTAGGTTATTCGTTTTACCCTTTCCATGCTCGAGATTAAGCATTCGACTTCGTCTCTAGTATGGGGGTGTTTTCACCCCTAGACTCGAAACATTGAGGACAATGTTTAGTTTTAGTATGGGGGGGGGGGGGGTGAGTAGATACTTCACCTTGCTTACGTCAACACACAATCCAATATTCATCTTTTTGTTATCGTTTTGTTGCAAATAAGGCTAAAAATGGCCAAATTTTAAAATTTTTCTAGTTTTTCATAAGTGTTTAAGACACGAATGTAGGTTTTCCGATGGTGAGAATAAGAGTAATTTTTGACTCGACCGTGCGTGTTGAGCACTTAGCTTCGATTCCTTAACTTTTTAGGCTAAGTCTCTTAAATGAGGGCGAGAAATGATAGAGTTATTTATAAGTCTCGTAATCATCACGATCTCATGTGTAGTAATTATTAGCTTATTCTCCCCACGCTTTTGCATAATAAATTGTTAATAAATATTGATTTGGCGGTTTAGTCACTATTGTTGGTTTCTAATTTTTTTTGGTAGCTTCCATGTAATTAAATTGGGAAAACATTAAGGTATCTCCAGCGTCACGGTTTTGAAGTATTGGCACCCGAATAATCGAAAGCTTCACCTAATAATAAGATTTCAAGTGCTCACCTAAATTAAGCAAAAATTTGAAGCTCATAAGGCCGGAAAATCTATGCCCAAATTGAAAGTGAATCAAGCCTTAATCTTCGAAGCTTTAAAGATCCAAAATTCGCTTTAGCGTGAGGATATACGTCTTTGGCTAATAAAACCACCGATGAGGCGAATAATAAAAGGCAAGGCAAGACCGAAGTCATAATAAAAGCTTCATGGCGAAGTTGAATAAAAGATGGAGGTAAACAAAAGATAATAAGGCCCTTCCGTTAGGGGGCGTATAAAAGTCTTGGTAATAAGTCTCATGTTCAAAACCGTTATAAAACCGTGTTTATCGATCCTTCTTGTTGACTTAATTTTTTGACATCGTTGTCTATTGGGATGAATTATTAATTTAATGATTTTGGTTACACCGTTAAGTTTCTATTTTAAGACTTAATCTCTATTCACGCATAAGTCAATGATGTATCCTCGTGATCATTAAGACAAAATAAAATATAAGAGATACCAAGTAGGAATAAGGGAGTTTAGGTGTGTAATTAACACTCATGAGATATGATCGTGTTGCTAACTTATAATAACAATGATCTCGTTACACGCTTAGCATGGAATTGGGTGAAAATCGAGGACGACGAAATTATTTCTAACGAAGCATTCACGTGTTCTTGTTCTATGATCCCAAAAGTCACGTTCTCGTGATGAAAACAATACATTATGTCTAAAACGCGTGTAGTAGTTTATTTAAATTTATGTCTTCAATAAATGTCATCATAAAATGAATTTTGGAAGTGCTATGATACTTAATTTCTAGCATTGCGTGAGGACACGGCAATGGTTTAGTATGGGGGAGTGATGAGACTGTATTTATACATAGTCTCATCGTCCAAATCGGGCTTAAAACGCTTAAAATATCATCAAAATACCCAAAAATATGCATGTGTTTGTTCATTGTGTATTTCAGGTACGGATATCGTGAATTCACCAAAAGATTACAAGAATGAAGCAAAAATGAACACGGAAAATGAAGCCGCACAAAGAACCGGGCCCAAGAATGGAATTTGCAAAACTGCCCTTGAAGTTTTAAAGATTGGCAAGATTGGTCCCTCAACTATTGAAGACTTGTCACTTTAGGCCCTTGTAAATCTCAAATATTACAAGTGGGTCCTTAAAGTTTCAAGAATTTATCATTTATGCCCTTGAAGAATGCCTTTATTACATATTTAACCCTTTTCCCATTATTTATCAAGTAAAAGGACTATATATGTAATTAGGTTAAACATATTATCAAAGGAAAAAGAGTTGTATCTGTTTAATGGGAAGTATCTAAGTAAAGAAACTTGGGGGACTTATTCTGCCAATACCACACAACTCCTCCTCCAATCTCCTTTCGCCACCTCACCTCTCCCACCAATCAATATCCTTCTTACCGCCATGTCAGATCCCACTACTCTTAAAAAAACAATTAATAAAACCCGGTTAAAACTTAACCTCTTTTTGGAGGTAAACACACTTTCAAAACCCAACCCACCCCTAATCTTAATTAAACCCCACCTGCTAAACCACTCACCACATAAACCCTAATCCCGAATCAAGCCCTAATCAAAGGGTTTTTCTACCAATATTTCCAGATTGATAATTAACACCCTTCTCATCCCAACCCACCAACAAAATACCCTCACCCGTGACTCTATATGGACCCCCAAGTTTCCCCTGCTTCACCAAAAAAAGAAAAAATGGAATCTAAGCAGAAAATCAACGACCAAGACGAAGTCCTTGGCCCCAAAGACCATTCCAATGTCCTAGATTGCTCATCACAACCTGGCATCCCTTCATCAAGCACATGGGAAGAATCTTTGACCAAAGGCAGTCAACCAAAGTTCAAAATCAAGGGCATAATTGGAAGTTTATATCTTTAGGGTTTTTAGCTCTAGAATGTTCATCAATGTACTATAAAGGGGTCGCCTGTGACTTTCTTTCATTTTGTTCCAACACCTTATAATTTTTTAAAATTATTGAATAGTTAACGTTTTGTTTTATAAATATTGCAAAGTGTTGAGTTCCTCATTTCTTTTTAGTGTAATCTTTAGTCACTTTAAATTTATCAAAACAAAAAGATTTTTACTTTTCTTGTTCAAGGATTTGGCAGAAAGTATTTCTTTTTTTTGAGATCCGAATTCAAGTTTTGGAGTGGGTTTATCCTGACAAGATAAAGTCATTTCATGAGTTGAATTTGTTATTTTTCATGTTGGTTTATCTTAAAAAGATGTGGGTTCAAAACTGAAGTCATTTAAGGATTTTTATATAAATTCTGATTTTCTGATTTTAAAGGGAAGTTACTGTTCATTAAGCTCATAAGCTATGGTTGATACCCCTAGCTTATGAGAGTTTCATTAACATATTGGTGGTCTCCTATGTTGTATTTTCAGCAGGTAAGAAGGGCTCCATTATTCTCCTTGCTTTTTCGTGAAGACATAATCTCCCCCTTGGTTCTGTTGTAGAACCACAACAAGGGGTCTCTACACACTAAATCAGATCAAAAGTGGGATTGATGGCTTATGAGCTGGTGGAATCAGGTAAAACGCCTTGAACTCCCTCTTTGCCATCTAACTTTCATTTATTTTGTGATAAAGTGTGCTTTCTTGCCTATTGTGATTTGTTGAGTTTTGCTTGTTTCGTGTTTAGTTTAGGTCTAGTAGATGTTTTATGGTTGATTTGTATGATTATAAAGTGATTGAATGATTTTAGAGTAATATTTCTCTTCATCAGTAATTAAGGGGGTGTTTGGGTCTGCTATTTTCTACTTTGGGTAACAACAGGGTAGAACTAAAACAGTCCACTCATGCTTTTTAGATGGTAGGGAGTGTTTATCAGTTTTGGTTTTCACTATTGTAGGTCTTTAAATCACTTTGCATGCTATATTTTTGGTAAAATGGTTAAAAATCAGTAAAGTCCATTTTCTGTCTTGATTTAGTAAAATTTCACCATCATTCTGTATAACCAGTTAGTTTTAGTAGTAAAATAGGGTTTCTGATACTTTGTTTATGTTTTGGCAATACTGTGATTGAGATTTGGAGCTTTGAAAATCGTTTTTTTTTGCAATTGGATTCAGATTACTGTTCATCAGTAACCATAAACCATATCAGTTACTGATTAGGGCTTTGTGTGTTTGATCTTTGCTTGCAACTTGTTTCTTTTATAATTTTAACTGACTCCCTACACTCCACTAAGTGTAGGGGTGCCAACAATTGTCCATAAATCCAATAAATCAACAACTTCTAGCCAAAAACGTCCACAATTCTTATTTTTCTGTTAAGGCAGTGGGAACTTATTCCCACTGCTAGTGTAATAGTTTCCCCTGCTTAGCTAGAAAACAAAAGTTCTCCACATGTCACTTTCAGTCTTTTGAATTTTTTGTCTTTAGTGACCTAAAATAGGTTTTAGGTCTTCAAACTTTTTTCAATATTTTTCTTATTTTATTTTTGATTTTTCAGTATAATTTATTTTCCAGTTACTGTTCATTTAGTATTTTTTAGGTTTAATAGCTATTTTTAATTACTTTTAAATAGTCTGTTTTTGTCTTTTAGTGCAGAAAATCATTATTTTTCAGTTTTAAAAATTTTGTTAGACTTAGAAAAATATTTTAAGATTTCTAGTTTAAAAATATTTTACTGTTCACTGTTTTATTTAATTTTAGAATTAAATTAGTTTAAGTAGGGTTTAATTATTAATCAGTTTTGTCTTTTAGTGCAAAATTTTATATTTTTCAAACTTTTTCATTTTTCTACTGTTCATTAGTGTAATTTAGGATTTTTAAAATTGTCAAATTATTTTTGGCATTATTTTATTATTTTTTATGATTATTTTAGTTTAAAAAGTGTTTTTAGTGATTTAAAAATAGAAAAATAGTTTTGAAAATTTAGGAAAAATACTTTTTAGTCTTTAAATAATATAAGTGAGTTATTAGTTCAATAAATTAATATTTTGGGCTTTTTCTTAATTATATTTAATTTTAGGGCTTTAATTAGCATTTAAAATTGAATATTTAATTAATAAAAGGTTTAAAAATATATTTGTTGGATTTTTATTCTTATTTATATTATTTTAGACTTAGTTTAGACTTTTAATTAATTTTTAGGTTTAACTTTTAATTTTGTCGCGTTTTACGTAATTACGTCATCGTTTTACGTCAACGTCATAGTTTAATCGTAATCGTAGCTCGTCTTTTCTTTTTCTCTCTTTAAACCAAAAAACGTCACTAATCCAAACTTGATTTTATATAATTGGCACATTAATCTACACACCTCCTTCGAGAACGAACCTGCATTTATTCGGTTTTACGTTTTTCCTAAAGCGTAAGACTTAATACTTGCCACTCATACGCGGTTTTCCTAAAACGTGTACGAAAAACCTACATCATTGACGTAGATAGTGCAGAAGAATATGCCGTTGGTGTAGATGCAATTGGAGGTTCTTGAACTACCGTAGCAGGTGCAGCCGGGGAAATTTGAATAACACCAAATGACGAAGGACCCTCCATATATTCATCATAAATTGGCCCAAATAAAGCTTCCAAGTCATGTTCCGAAGGTTGTAACGATGATATTGCTGACGGTGCAAATTGAAGCGCGAGTCCTGAACTTACGTGTCCAGAAGTCTGACCTTAAAGCTCGGGATGTGAACTTCTATGTTGAGAGGCCATACCCGATAGTTCAACAAAGGTAACATTCATAGTCTCCATTTCCTTTCTTGTCCTTCGATTATAAACCCTGTAAGCACAAGCAGTTGAAGAATAACCAATGAAAAACCCAATATCACCTTTAGGTTCAAGTTTACCGATATCTTCACGATCATTCTTCGGATAACATAATGCACTGAAGACATGTAGAAATGATATATTCGGTTTTCTTCCATTAATGTTCTCATAAGGTGTTTTGTTGAATCGGGTGTGAATAATGGAGCGGTTTTGAGTATAACATGCAATTGCAATGGCATCGACCCAAAGGAATAACGGTGCACTGGAGGAGAGAAGCATCGTCCGAGCAGCTTCAACTAACGTACGATTCCTCCGTTCCACAAGACCGTTCTGCTCTGGAGTTCTTACAGCCGAAGTTTGATGAGAAATCCCAACTTCGTCAAAATAAGCTCTTAGTTGCTGATTGGTGAATTCTGTGCCGTTATCCATTCTTACAATGATGACAGGGGCTTGAAGTAGCACTAAGGTTTTCTTCAAGAAATTAATAATTACACCAGGGGCTTCATCTTTTGAAGCAAGAAAATGAACCCATGTGTAACGAGAATAATCATCCACAATCACAAGGACATATCGCTTTCCATTAATGCTTTTGATTCTCATTGGGCCACACAAATCCATATGTAGGAGATGTAACCTATTCGTGGAGTTTGGAACAGGTTTGGGTTTATGAGGCTTCTTCTTACTTTTACCTTGCTCACATGAAGGACAAAGATGGTCTTTTGTATATTTGAACTTTGGAAGATTGGTAACGAGATCATCTTTCGGAGTTGGGTGATGGCATCAAAACTGAGATGAGATAACCTTTGATGCCATAACCATGACTTTGTTGATGTGGCTTGGGCCATGAGACAAATTGGAGAAGCAGCAGACATTTGAAAAAGATCAGTAAGTGTAAAGGTTGGTGGTACAATTTCCTTTCAACAAATCAATTCCTTCAAGATCTCTTACAAACATGTATGACTTCTGAAGGCTACCTCCAAGTCTGAATCACAGAATTGCCCAACCGAGAACAAATTATGTCCCAAGCCATCAACAAAAGAGACTCTGGTGATGATTATATTTCCCCAATGAAGATCACAATAGCCTAGAATTGCAGCAACATGATCATTTCCAAATCAAACAGTTCCCATGAATCGCCAAACAAAGTTCTTGAGAAGGATTCGATTCCTAGTCATATGTTTGGAACAGCCCGAGTCCACGCACTAGAGACTAATTTCAACAGCCTGCCATTGATAAGAGAAGAAAATATTCTGGCAACCGATGAAATAGGTTCCTGTAGGGTTAGATGATAATTAAGCCTTATCACATACCGACATTTCACTGTCAGTATGAGATCTACTAGTGTCGATAATTTTGCCACTACAGTCAAAATTTCTACCAGTAGACAACTATTTAGAGGTGAAGCTAGGGCTACTAGGCTTAGCAAGACTTTCTGTGGACCCTACGTGCGTACTTTTTGGAACATACACCTTAGCCTTAGGAGTGCTATGTTTTTTACTGATTGATAGCTGTAACCACCATAATTCAACCCATTCATAGTCAAGCCACAAGCATCATGACTAAAAGTAAAGAAACATTTATTACATTTAGCACAAATAACTTCAGATTTTTCATTTCGAATAGCAAGCTTAAAGTCATTGCATTAAGATGAATTAAGTTTCTGATTATGATTAAAAAAAGGTAAATTCCTAGGGTGTTCTTCTACTTCCACATTATTGATCTTGGGGCGACTACTTCTAGAGGAAAAAGGGACCCTATCATTCCTTGTATTGCTCGTAGGCTGTGTCCTTCTGCTCTTAGAGTAGTTGTTTATTCCTGTAGAAGAAGACACGCGTCTATTAGAATAAGTACTTTTTAAATCAATGACTTGTGGTTGAGATATAGTGGTCGGTTTTGTCCTAACACTTGCTTTACGTTGTTTGCTAGGCACAGAGGTATCGACCCTAGGTTGAGAGGGAGGACTAACACGAAACATTCTGGGGGCAATCACAACAGCTTTTGTTCCAGCAACCTTGGGAAAAGGTGTTACAATAATACGAGTAGGTCCCGAGGTTGCTGGTTTCTGGATCATCGTGTCCACAATCGAGCTAGGCTTAGAAGTCTTATCTTTTAACAAGGCATGTAACTTATAGTTCTCACAGATTTTATCGATTAGTTTATGATAGACAGACTTAATTTGTTCAGCAGCCCGCTTATATGAAACAACTTCAGATTCTAAATCTGCAATCGTAGTCTTAAGCTTCTGAACATTCCCATCATTTGCCTTCTCTAGCCCAGAAGAAGCCAAATTGTTTCCCTGAGCACCTCCTAACTGAGTTGCCAATCGTACGATTTTTTGTTGCATTTCATCGTAAGCTTTATCGTACGAAATCTTGTCATATTTGCATTCATCACATTTTTTGACAAGTTTATTCCAAAGATCGGTGAATTCTTTATCCTTTTTAATGACATACGATTCCAGTTGCTCTTTCGTATGTTCAAGCTCAGTTTGGAGGGTTTCATAATCCGACACAGAGATATTTAACGCAACGGGACTAATATCACCACTGTCACTTGCTTTAGAGAGACGTTTAAGATTGTTTTCCAAAACTTTAATTTTATCAAGAGATTCATCAGCCTCCTTAGCCAAACATTTAAAGTCTTCAACAAATTTGGCTAGTTCTTTAAGAAAAACGTTTTCCAAATTGCTTATCCTAGCATCAACTTGATTAACAATCGGATTAATATCGTTTTGAATAATTTTTTGAACCTCAGTCAGAACGGGTGAAGTAAAATTTCCTCCAGTGATTTTGGAATTAACAACACGTTTAAGAATGACAAAGTTATCTTTTAGCTCGTTTAGAAATCTTCGTGCAACACTCGGTTTAGGAGGATCATCTGACATTTCCTCACTTTGTAACAAAGACATTTCAGTTCTAGTTTTAGACCGGACAATTTTTTTTGAAGGATTAACTTTTGGATAATAAACCGGTGTGATTCCTCTATTAAGCTTTTGCAATCGTAAATGACTCTCTTTGGCAAGTTCAACGGTTTCTTCCAAATCACAAATAACGGGAGGATCATGCTTATCTAGCAACACATTACCATTATATAAACTTTGATGGGTGGTATGAGCATGCTTAAGATATTCAGAATTGGGAGGAAGAGGACAACCTAAAACCAAATTTGTAACAGGTGTAATTAATCTCATTCACTTTTGGTGCGAGCATGTTTATCGTCTACATAGATTGGCCACGTTTTACCAAAAGGTTGTCTAATTCCCTGATCCTATCCTGAGCGTTGCAAAAATCCTCAAGAAGCCCATCTTCTCGAATTTTGAAATCATGTTTCAGCTTTTTTCGTTCTTCTTTTAGATCTGAAATAATAGATTTTTCAGTTGAAAGCTGTTTATTAAGAGAGGTGATTTCATCATTCAATTCGCTTATCTTTTTAGCACTACTTAAATGTAAGGCATTTAATTTTTTTAGTTGTGCATTTTTTTTGATAAACCGATGTAGCATGAGCTTGTTCTAGTTCTCTAATTTTAGCATGATGAATTTCAAAACTTTTCTCCCGTTCCTTATATCGCGCAAGCTCAGTGGTCAATTTGGCATTAGTTTCTCTAAACTTATTATTAACCACCTTAGCATGGTCAACATCCTTAGCAAGCTTATCAAATAATGATTTATAATACGCATGTGTCGCATCAGGATGGATTGTAGGCTGGGCGACTTGATCTTCACTAAGGTCCACACTGGGCTCATCCGAAAGTATATTACTATTATTCGTTGGATCCCCGTGTGTCTCAATGTAGGGCTCAAGTATCTCAGTATGCTCTTCCTCCTAATTAGACATACTATATATATCATTATCATCGAAACGTAGGTGTACCTTAGAGGGACCGTCTGAATCATAGACGAGAACGCTATCATCATGCATTCCTGAGGTAGATGCTTACTGTAAGTTTAACATCAAGATGTAGTTGGCATTCACTTCTTCTTCCTCGTCATATTCTGCTGCAGAAGTCATAAGATCAATTTCCTCAGCTTGAAGTGGAATCCCTGCCTCTTCCTTTTGTGCTATAAGAAGCTGAGTCTGAAGATAAGCAACATCCCTCTTCTTTTTAAGCTGTGCAATCTCGAGCATTATGACCAGATCCCCTGCAGTTGTAGCACTGAACCTGACGATTGTTGTTTCCATTTCCCGTACCAGTATTCTCAGCACTTGCAGCCATAATATTTCCCATCTGATTACTAACCGTTGGCACAACAGTTAACCCATTCTGATTACCCACATTTGGAACACTCAGATTCTGACCACGGTTTGGTCCATACTGATTTCCTGCATTCCCAACAGTCTGCCCAGCATTCTGACCATATTGTTGAAACTGTGTCCCCGTTTTCCCAGCAACTACCAATTGGCGATCTTGATTCGCATTCATGAAAGGTTGAGCAATCTGCCTATTTCTAGTGTTCTAGGAGATTCTCTGATTGTTGTTGGTGGGGCTAATGGTAAATTTGAATGCCTTTGCAAGAAGTGCAAGACCAGTATTAATCGCATGAGTAGGGTTGGTGATGTCATCAAAACAAGCAATGGGTTGTTGTAAGTAATTCACAACAACAGGAAGTTGATATCCATAAGAGGTGAGTTGTTGTTGTTGTTGTGGCATGAAGTTACTTAACGAGGGTTGATGGTAGGGTACCATGGGATATGACATAGATGACAGAGAGTTTACCATAAAAGCCAATGGATCTTGTGTTTTTGCACGTCTTTCAGCCATAACTTCGTTAGCTTCATCTTGATTCATCCTCAAATAATCATATACTTGAGTGTAGTCCACGACATGAAGATCCTTGGTTTGATTGACGAGGGTGACATATCGTGACCATTCAGAAGGAAGATTATCAAGAAATTTGATGTTGGCAGCAATTTATGCAGGTTCATGTTTGTTTCTTCTAAGATGATTCATAAGAGTTGAAAACCGATGATAGTAAGGTTGAATTTGTCCCCCTTCAGTAGACGTAAATTTCTCCCATTCACGAAGAAAATTAGTTTCCTTTTCTTGTAAACCAATTTCACTCCCCTTCATCATTTTTTGGATCCTAAGCCACATCTCGTGTGCGGTTTCTGTTGATCCCAAACTTAGATCGATTAAGCTTTGTGTATACGAGATTAGATCAAGTACTACACGTAGAGAAACCTTTGCTTATGAATAAAGTAACAAAGTGTTATGCGGAATTAACACTTGATCTAAAACACAAAGATGTTAAACAAACTTTCACTTGTATTAGAATAATCGTGTTTGATTACAATGAAAGAGGTTTAACTTGCGAATACTTATGAAAACTAATATATGACTTTAACCTAAAAGATCTTCTTTTATAGAACAAGAAGTCTTGTACAATAAGCTACGAATCAACTATTCTAGGTAAAGATAATAATAGAAAATACAATGTTGTGCTTATCTTTACCATACATAAATAAAGAAACAAATAAACAAAAGATTCGTATGAAGATATTCCATCAGTGTCAATCTTCAAGGCTGTCAGCGTTGACTTCTTCAATGTCAACGCTTGGCTATCAGCGTCCAATGTCATCCTATCAGCGTTGACATTCTTCTTATCAGCGTCTAGTGATCTGACCTATATTTTATTCCCAACAATCCTCCCCTAAACTTGATATCTATTCCAATGATCAAGTTTCTAAATAAAAACTTAAGGCTTAGGAGGAATCTTGCAAAAACTTCTTATGTTGGTGATAAACATATCTGATCAAGTCCTTGGCCACGTCACTAGTATAATCAATCTCCAAGGGTGTCTCTAGCATCTTCTCCAATACTTCTTTGGACAAGAAATAGTCAGCATCCACAAGTAAATATTCTGAAAACTTTGTAGAGCTCATATGAAATACACCACAAGTAGAATAAAGCCTCCAATGAAGATTACTGAGATCATCTTCAAGATCCTTCCATATGGTAGGATCTGCTTCTTTTGGACCACACAAAGTCATAAATGTGTTCCAAAGTCTTATTCCATTTGCTGAAGTAGGTGCTTCAGCTGTATACTTGGCCTCTATTAATCTCCATAGATGCACCAAGTCTTCTCTGTCTATGCTTGCAAATATAGAAATAACTGAAGTGAAAGTATGTACCTCCTTTCCAAATCTGCCAATCTTCCAAAATCCACACTCATCTTCATCAAAACTGATGATTGGATTTCTGTCATCTAGAGGTACTACATTAACCAAATCTGAAGCTTCCAATGGAGAAAGCTTGAGATGCTTCCTTATTACACCTTCAGTTGGAAAATACACATCCATATCTTTAGGAAATTGAAAAGGATCTCTTTTCTTCACTGGTCTTTGAGCAATCCTCATTTCCTTTTGAATCTGCATTTCCTCAGCAAGCTCTTGTTTCCTTTCTTCTGAAAGAAACTGGTAGACATTTTGTTCTTGCACCTTCCTCCAAATAGGATGTGCCCTATACTCTAGTTCCTCAAAAGATAAGGCCAGCAACTTCTTGTATGTCCATCTGGGTTGATGGCATCTAAGCAACTTGTAATACAATTGCCTTCTATCTCTCTTGAGCCAGGTCTTGACCTCTTGTGCATTAAACCTCATAATCACCTTTATGTCATCTTGTACCCTGAGAAGAACTTCTAACCCCCAAATTTTATCTGATAAACTCGTACCTGGGTTGTCCATAACCTTGTCTTCCCAAGCATGGTACATTCTGGTGATTTCTGGTAGGTCCCAATCAATCTGATTCTTCAACTCATTCAATCTTTCCTTTGCTAGCTCATCCCCATATTCAAGCCTTTCTGGATCTTCAATAATTTGAACACTTGAATCTGATCCATCACCAATTTCTTCTTCACTCTCAGAAGCAACAAACGGTGATCTACCACTCTTCTTCAAATCTCTTTCCAAAAGTTGTGCAGCCAACTGTTCATCAAAAGCAATTTGTGCTGCATCCTTCTTTGGAACATCTTCTTCAATCAGAATCCCTTTACCTTTGTCTTTTGGATCAATAATAGGTAAAGTAGAAGAAGAAACCTGTGTGGACACATCTTTGATGATTGTTGATGACTGAAATACATCAACACCACCTGCAACTTTGTCAGCGTTCAAGTTACCTCTATCAGCGCCACGATTACCTTTGTCAGCGCTGGATGTGTCAGCGTTCAAACCTGTATCAGCGCCCAATGTTTCTTTGAAAGATCCTTCCAAGTTTAATGGTGTCACCTTGGATGTATCAATAACTGGGTGCTTCTTCAAGTTGGTGAGTGCTTCAGCAACCTGCAAAGATTCACTAAATTGTGAACTCTTCTCTGAACTCTTTTCACTAGCTGTATGAATCAGCTCATCCTCTTCATCCTCTTCATCCTCCCCTTTGGAAGATTCCTCCATTAGACTCCTGCTACTTGGATTCTCCAAAACAGTAACCCGCTCCCTCAAAACTTGGAGTTCACGTCCCTGTTTGTTGACAATTTGTACAAGGCTGACATTTTGCTTTTGCAAGCTAATGACAGCAGCCGTCAATTCAATTATTGTCATAGGTTCCAGTCTGCCCTCAGCTAGAATGGGGATTTGACCTCCCAAAATAGAATCATGGGGCATGGATGAGGTCTTAATGATGTTGGGACTGTCTTGACCAGCATCTAAGCCTGTGTCAATAGCCCCAGCCTCACCCATTTCACCAGCCACACTTGTGGAGGTGGTTCTCTCTGCTACAAGGCTAGGACCACTAGAGGAGAACACTCCAGTAGTCCTTTGGCGTTTATGCAACCTAGATTGTAATGGGGTGGAAGATGAAGTAGATTGTGTGGGTGTTGGTTGGTTAAGGGGTGTTTGGAATTGTTCAGGGATGGTATCAGCGTCGGTGTTGGCTGTGTCAGCGCCAACATTTTGAGTGTCAGCGCTGGGTTGGTCTATGTCCATGTTTTCTGGTGAAGGTAAGGGTTCATGAATAGGCTCAAGTGGGGGTTCAGGGTCTGGTTGTGGTTGTGGTTTAGCAGCCTGAATTACTTCAAGCATGGGTTGGGTAAGAGGTATGGATCTGTTTGTGGAGCTCATTTTAGCAAAAATGGTTTTCTGTTGTTTAGGAATCTCATAAAAAGTGTCATGATCCCTAGAACAATATTCTTGTAAATCAAAGACCATTTGCAAAAATCTAGGGTAAGCCAAAGTCATTTTACTTCCCTTGTTTTTACACATCCCTTCAAAAATCATTTTTGAAAAATTATACTTAAGCCCACGTGTTATACAAACCAAAGCACTTGCAATTGACCTGTTTATTTCATTAAAAGAAGTACATTTTGGACTTAAGCATTGTAAAAGGACATGTATCAAATATTTCCAGTCAGAGGGAAATTCCTGCTTATGATATTTATTTAAAGTGACATCAGCAGGAATAGGATAACCCAATTCCCTAAGACCCTGTTCTATTGTTGCAATGGCAAGGGTAGTCACACCATCAGCGTCATCAAGACGCAAAGCTTGGCGAACCAAGGCTTCAGTGACCACCCATGTTCTTCCATGAACAGTAGATGTTAATGTGGTCACTCCATTAGCTGTTGTGGAACTAACATTGTTCCAAAACTGTCTAATGTGTGCGACAGGGACTAATGGTGTATGAGAAAGTGCATACCTTAATGAGGATGCATTTAAAAATGCCACCATCTGTGAATACTGAGGGAACAAATCATTATCAGCAGTCAAGTAAGCTACCATATTATGTTGACTCTTAAACTCCAATGTTAAATTCTTTGAGTTGAACTTGGGTGCCATTGTGAAAGCTGTTTAGGTTTATATGATATGGGAAAAATCTAGGAGAAAAATGTTAGACAAGAAAATATGAATACCAAGAATAAAAGGATTAGCCAAATTTATAGGAGAGATGCACGATTTTGATTGGTCAAAAATGAGGCAGTTATATTCAAAAAGCAATGATGAAAATATTGAATCAAATATAACTTATCTCATGCATTAATTAAAAGTAACAACTCCCCAAAATTACGGCCAAAGATTAGTCAAAAATAACAACTGGGTAGGGCCCACTAGGTGTCAACGGTCAAAAATAGCCCATCAGCGCCCAACGGCTATATTTTCTTGTCAGCGTTTGCCTAAAGCCTTGTCAGCGTCACGATTGGACGTAACAGCGTTTGGAGAAAAACTTGTCAGCGTCTAAAAATAAAAATAAAAATATTTAAAAAGAAAAAGACCTTAACAAAGTAATTTATCCTAAGGGAAATATCTTACAAGTTGATAATAATTACTGGGCGGCAAGCACTGTCCATTTATGCACACTTGCTTAAGCAAGATAGACACAAATGTCCTCTAGAGTCCCTTGCTAACCAAAATACTTACCAACAAAGTTATTTCATAAAATTCTTTGTAACTCCCAGGTAGACCCATAACCAAACTATTCCCAAGTCTCCCATCAGACCACAACCAATTCTAGGCCAAAAATGTCTTGGCAGCATGCATAGTTTGACAACTTTGCATGCTACAGTGCCTCATGGTTTAGTAAAACTAACCCATACTCACCTGTGGACACAATCTAGAATTGTGATGAGAGTATTATAAGAATACCCAAAAGTCCTAAAGGTTCCTTAAACCTCCCCTTAAACTATGATACATGAGTTTTCAAAATATATATGAACATTAAAAATTTATGTCAAGATAGGAATATAAATATTCCAACCATCATCCATAAACAAAAACATGTCCAAATAGCTCTTCAAAGATCCATAAGCAACTCTGTATCCAATGGCATAAAGCTACCACCACCTACACATTTAGATGAAAACCACAAAACTAACATTTGTTGCTGACAGCGTCCCGACAACACTTATCAGCGTTGAAGGAACTCTTGTCAGCGTTAGACAATAATATCTCTAACAACGGCAAAATAACACTTATCAGCGTTACATGTACCTTTGTCAGTGTTAGAAAAGTAAAGTGGAAAATCTAAATCATCACAAAGACCAATAACAATGCATTATCCTGTACATACTTTTACAAAAAGGTTCCAAAACACATATTAAGTGAGATTAACCATTCCAATATTTGTTACCAAATATTGAAATCGTCCAGCATCAAAAGGTTTAGTTAATAAATCAGCCACATTATCTTCTGTGGCTACCCGATCTGGTTGTATTAAACCTTTCTCAAAGCAATCTCTTATAAAATGATGTCTAATTTCTATGTGTTTGGTTTTAGAATGATGTACAGGATTTTTAATAATGCATAAAGTACTGTTATTGTCTACAAAAATCTTGGTATGCATAAAATTATACCCATAATCCAACAGCTGGTTCTGAATCCATAAGACTTGTCCACAACAAGCAGCTGCAGCCACATATTCTGCTTCAGTTGTAGAGTTTGCCACCACTGTTTGTTTCTTGCATTGCCAAGATATCAATCTACTCCCAAGAAATTAGCATCCACCAGTTGTGGATTTTCTATCAAACTTGTCACCACCATAGTCACTGTCTGAATATGCAATAAGGTCCAATGGAGAATCTTTTGGGTACCACAAGCCAAGATCTGGATAACATCTTAGGTACCTAAAAATTCTCTTTACAGCAAAAAGGTGACATTCTTTGGGAGTCACTTGATGGCGTGCACAAGCACACACAGCAAACATGATGTCAGGTCTTGAGGCTGTAAGATACATCAATGAACCAATCATTGATCTATAGTGCCTAACATCCACATCCTTTCCAGCGCTAATCTTTCCCCAAGGGTGTTCCCTATCCATAGGAGTGGAAGCATCCTTTTCATGTGGAGAAAAAACATATTTCTTCAAGATTTCAGCTACATACTTGTCTTGGGAGATGAAGATACCATCTTCTTTCTGCTGAACTTGTAACCCTAGAAAGAAGTTCATCTCACCCATTGCACTCATCTTGATTTTATCTGTCATGAGCTTGGAAAAGTCCTCACTCATTTTTGGATCAGTAGACCCAAAAATGATGTCATCAACATAGACCTGCACAAGCAACACATGTTTTCCTTTCTTCTTTGTAAATAGTGTCTGATCTATGGTGCCCCTCTTGAATCCATTGTCCACCAGATATGTAGACAAGGTACCATACCATGCTCTTGGGGCCTGATGAAGTCCATACATTGCTTTCTTCACTCTATAGACCTTGTCTGGATTTTCAGGATCTTCAAAACCAGGAGGTTGCATAACCTATACCTCCTCAACAATTGTCCCATAGAGGAAAGCACTCTTCACATCCATTTGGTAAACAGTAAAATTCATACAAGAGGCATAAGCTAAGAAAATTCTTATAGCTTCAATTCTTGCAACTGGTGCAAAAACTTCTTCATAATCGATTCCTTCCTCTTGTGTATATCCCTGAGCTACCAAACGTGCCTTGTTTCTGACCACAATGCCTCTTTCATCTTTCTTGTTTCTTAGAACCCATCTTGTCCCAATTGGTCTCACATATTTAGGACAATCAACCAGCTCCCAAACATCTTGTATAGCAAATTGGTGAAGCTCATCCTGCATTGCTTCCACCCAACTAGGTTCTTTGAGAGCATCAAAAATCTTCTTGGGTTCTTCTTGTGACAGAAAACATGCAAACAAACATGCTTGTACAAGAGGGGTATCAACCTTCTTGTGTATATTGGCAATAAATCCACCAAGACTTTGATGGGATCTTCTTGTCTGAACTGGAGCCATAACATCACCAATGATCTGAGATGTGGGGTGATCCTTTGCTGTGGAAGTGAGAACTCCTCCTTCAAAAAGTCTGGTGTCCTCAACTTCACGCTCCATGTTGCCAATATCTTCTTCATCAGACTCTCTTTGATCAACATGAATCTCTTCATGGACATTAGAAGGTCCACCTTGTTCAAAATGTGAAGAGAAAAGATGTGCAAAGGTGTTGTCAAAGTCTGATCCTTGTTTGTCAGCGTTTGGGCTAACAACGCTTGAACTATTTGTGTCAGCGTCTGATCCATCAGCGTCTGAATTGCTCTTGTCAGCGCTTGATTTCCCTTTGTCAGCGCCTGAAGAAGTATGCATGTTTGTATTAGGTGGTATTTGAAAACCACCATTATCTTTTCTAGCAGCAGCAGCAGCAGCATAATACTCATCTGTCCATATAGGAAGTGTAACATATTCTTGTGTGGGAGATGATTTAACTGCTGGTGGTCCATCCTCCTTAGCAACCTGTATACCTGAAACATTACCAATTCTCTTTTCCAAAACACTTGAAGTTACCTTCACAATGTCTGGATCAGTAACAAGCATATAATTTAAAGCTCTAGATAAAGGTTCTAAGTCAAACAACCAATTTGGACCACTTTCAGGATCACTAGGTTTACTTTCTAAAAACCTAACATGTACTTTTTCAAGTATACGTTTTTCCTTTTTAATGTAAACCCTATATCCTTTGCTCTGCGCTGAATAACCCATGAAGTAGCCTTCAACACCTTTTGAATCAAATTTACCTAGGGCTTCACTAGTTTCTAAAACAACTACATGACAACCAAAAGGCTTGAGAAAG
This sequence comes from Glebionis coronaria, assembly GCA_025667525.1. NCBI lineage: Eukaryota > Viridiplantae > Streptophyta > Magnoliopsida > Asterales > Asteraceae > Glebionis > Glebionis coronaria. The sequence goes on from CM046879.1 coordinate 356,366,920, forward strand.
CCAATATTTGGCTTCCTTCCCCAAAGTAATTCATAAGGTGTCTTATTATGTATTTTGTTGACCAATGCCCTATTTTGAACATAACAAGCCGTGTTAACAGCTTCAGCCCAAAAGGCTATAGGAAAGTGGGCATCAGCCAACATGGTTCTGGCTGCTTCAATAAGGGTTCTATTCTTCCTTTCAGCAACCCCATTTTGCTGTGGGGTTCTAGCTATGCTAAACTGCCTAGTAATCCCTTTCTTGGCACAAAAATCATCTAACAACTGATTTCTAAACTCACCCCCATTGTCACTTCTAATAATTTTGACCTCATTACCATTTTTCTTTTCAATCTGGGTAATGAAATTAATCAGACTTTGGGCAGTTTCACTTTTCTTGGCTAAAAAGAAAGTCCATGTAAACCTGGAATAATCATCAGTGATAACAAAACAATATGATTTACCCTTCAAACTTTCTATATTAGTTGGACCAAAGAGGTCCATATGCAATAAGTGAAGTGGTTTAGAACTAGAGTGCACCTGTTTAGACCTGAATGAGACCTTGTGCTGCTTGCCCTTAAGACATGCAACACAAGTGTGGTCATTGTGGAAAGCCTTTTCAGGCAAACCATCAACTAAACCAAGCCTCACAAGTCTATTGATATTCTTAAAGTTTATGTGCCCCAATCTCCTGTGCCAAAGATTACTTTCATCTACTGAGGCTTTAGCATAAAGACATGACATCATTTTATTATTTACCTTAATTCCATTAAGATTCACATTATATATGTCTTTATGCCTTGGTGTTCTAAAATCTATGTATTTTTCCTTAGGGAGCTTATAATCTTTGCTTAACACCAAGCACTCAGTATCTGTGAAAAGAACCTTATTTTTGTTATCACACACTTGTGATACACTAAACAAATTATAATCCAGTTCTTTTACCAAGAAGACATTCTCAAACCGTAGATTGTTGGTGACAAGGGTTCCTTTTCCAGTGATGGTGCCGTAGCCCCCTCCAAAGTATACCTTATCACCATCTTGAATAGGAGTGAAGTTTGTCAGATAGTCTTCTTTTCCTGTCATGTGCCTTGAGCATCCACTATCCCAGTATCCATAATCATTGATCTTCTTCTGAATGCCCTGCACATAAAGAAAACACATTAGTTTTCTTTGGGAACCCAAGCCTTGGAAGACTTGGATTCATCTGGTTGTTCAACAAGAACAGACTTGGTTCTCATAACAACCCCATTTTCATCCCTGTTTGAATGAAATTCCCAGTTAACCCCAATTGGTGTTGACATTGCTTTTGAAATATAATGAAACCTGTTGCATGTCATAGAAACACCAGTAGAATTAGAGTTTTGGTCTTGTTTTGGTCTCCATGTTAAGCTAGTAGAAGCTTTCGACCTATTTCCCTGTGGTTGCAAATACCTAGGTTTAGCAGTGTGTCTGTCAGCGCTGAAATTGTTCTTGTCAGCGCCCCGATTGCCTTTATCAGCGTTGAACCTAGGGTTTGCTACAGGAACCCATTGCCTATTGGACCAAGTGTTTGACTTTTGAAAAGGTCTTAGGCCTTGTGTGTTAGACCCTCTAGAAAAGAATGGGGCTGGTCTAACAACTTGTGAACTTTTGTTCACAAAGGTATTGGGTCTGACAGTGTTTGACCTATGTTGACTTTTGTCAGCGCTGAAATGGTTCCTATCAGCGTTGACATTGGAAGCATTGACACATTTGTATGCCAAATGTGAGAAGCTACCACATGTGTAACAAGCTTTTCTAGACATAGTCTTAGGTCTAGAAGCAAAGAAGCCTGTTCCATGGTTACTAACTTGGCTTTTTGGTGACCTAGAATTCCTATACATCTCTGCATACTTAACACTAGGTTTTCTAACAGTTTGTGGGCCAAGGTCAACAGCTTTGCCAGTGGTAGGGTGTGTGATCTTAATAGGTTTAGGATCATTGGACTCCACAATTGGTATCATGATTGGTGTGGGCTCATTTGGACTTTCACACAACAACCCTCCCTTAACAAACAAGGTGTGGTTAGCTTTCTTCCACTCATCTAGGTCAGTCAGTTTTTGCTTGTATTCCTCAACTGGGGAAGTCACTCTAGGTGGAGGAATAAATTCCTTCTCTTGAAGTTCTGGCAAGCCAGTCCAAGATAAGTCCTTTGATTGGACACCATAGAAATCCCCAGCTGGTGGTGGAACACCAGTATAATCTTTCATCCCAATCCCACTCATATCCTTAGAGTCTCTTTGTTTACTAACACACTCTCCTAGGGATTGTGTGGCCTTATCAAATCTCTGGATTTTAAGACTCACATTATCTTTATTTTTGTTAGCCTCCTCTAACTGAGCTATCAAATCAAGATTAACCCTGTTTACTATATCTTGACAATCTTTACTTTGATGTAATTCATGTTTTAAGATATTTATTTGATCCTTTAAATCAAACTCCATTTTCTTATACTCAGCTACTGTCTTTTCTGTTTGGGTAAGAGCAATTTGATAATTAGATACTTTGCATCTTTCAGTACTTGCCTCATCTAATAATCTTACTATCTCTTGAATTAGTTTTTCAGTATTTAAACGACAACCCTTAGAACAGAAAGCATCATCATATACCTCATTATCTGATGAAGAGGAGGAGTATGCCATGAGAGCATATTCAACATGCTCTTCTTTAACTTCAGCAACCAAAGCTCTGTCCTCTTCCTCATCCTTAGCCATCCAGCTCCAGTCCCATTCTCCAACGCCATCAATTTGTTGAACAGCAACCATGGCCTTGGGATCTTGGCTCTTAACCATTTGGCTTGAGGGCTTACCAGCATCAGATCTTCTTGGAGATCTACATTCCCTCATAAAGTGCCCCATCCTATGACAATTGTAGCACTCAACCTTTGATTTGTCAAATCCAGCAACATCCTTAGCATTAAAGGTCATCTTCTTCTTGAACCTTTTATTAAACCTGTTTGCTCTTAAACTTACAAGAGCCATAGTCCACTTGATGTCCATCTCTTCCAATTGCTCATCGCTTATCTGCTCAAGATCTTCATATGTAATCCTTGAGTCACTGGGCAAAGAAGCAATGAATGCACACACAGTATCTAGATCTAAACCAGCGGGCTTAATTCTATCAGCGCCAAAGTTGTGTGTGTCAGCGCTTGAGTATAAAGCGTTGACAGGATATGATCCAGCGCTGACAGACTGAGATCCAGCGTTGACACATTGAGAACCAGTGGCTGGATGTCCATAGAAGTTCATGGAATCAAATTGGCCTTCACTTTGTGAGAAGAAGGCCATGTTACTACTGGAAGATTTATTATCACTATCCAAATTCCATTCATTCTCCAACAGTCTGAGTTTGTTGAAGATGTCATCAAACCTGGAGGTCTTGTGGGTGTTATTGACAAGAATGGATCTTGTCTCAATCTTCCATACATCACCAAGGCTTTTGAGAAAAGTAGCATTCAATTCAGGGTCATCAATCTGTGTTCCCATGAAGGAAAGTTGACTTGTGATGTCAAGAAGTCTACTTCTCACACTGCTGAGATTTTCATTGGGTTGAGCTTTAAAGACAGCATACTCATGCAAGAGTTGCTTCTTCTTTTCTTCTTTTGTGTCAGCATTGCCACCATGTGCTACTTCAAGAGCTTCCCAAAGCTCTTTTGCAGACTCAAAGCGTTTGTACTTGTGCTGATTTTCATGACCTAGGGCGTGTTTCATGATGTTCAAGATTTTCATGTCCACCCTTTTCTTGGCTATATCTTCAACAGATACAGCTCTTCCATCTTCAGGCTTTTCCTTCTTATCAGCTTCAGGACAATTAGGAAGAGCTACCCTTGCAGCAATAGCAGCAGCAATCTTTTGAGCTTTGTTGAATGTGTTCCCATATTCAACAATTTCCCAAAGAGTGTAGTCATGGATGGCTATATATTGCTCAAAATTAGACTTCCATAGTTCAAAGTTCCTGGCATCAAACATGGGAATTTTGATACTAGGGTTTGTGGAGTTGTTTTGTAGCAAAGCAGAAGGCTGATTTGTGCCAGACATGGTGTTTTTAGGGTTTTGAGAGATTTAGGGTTTTTAGGGTTTGGTGTTTTAGGGTTCTTGCGTTACTTAAAGATCAAAAGTTTCTCAACAAGCTCTGATACCAATTGTGGTGTCCTATTGATCGTTAGGCTCAATGGTTATGAACCATTATATCTAGGTTGATCATCGTTCATATGATAACATAGCGGAAAAGAACAATGTGTTGGGAATAAAATATAGGTCAGATCACTAGACGCTGATAAGAAGAATGTCAACGCTGATAGGATGACATTGGACGCTGATAGCCAAGCGTTGACATTGAAGAAGTCAACGCTGACAGCCTTGAAGATTGACACTGATGGAATATCTTCATACGAATCTTTTGTTTATTTGTTTCTTTATTTATGTATGGTAAAGATAAGCACAACATTGTATTTTCTATTATTATCTTTACCTAGAATAGTTGATTCGTAGCTTATTGTACAAGACTTCTTGTTCTATAAAAGAAGATCTTTTAGGTTAAAGTCATATATTAGTTTTCATAAGTATTCGCAAGTTAAACCTCTTTCATTGTAATCAAACACGATTATTCTAATACAAGTGAAAGTTTGTTTAACATCTTTGTGTTTTAGATCAAGTGTTAATTCCGCATAACACTTTGTTACTTTATTCATAAGCAAAGGTTTCTCTACGTGTAGTACTTGATCTAATCTCGTATACACAAAGCTTAATCGATCTAAGTTTGGGATCAACAAGTGGTATCAGAGCCTAAGGCTCTTGATATCTAGGTCCGACGAGGTGTTCGTGTATGGTGAAGAAGAAAAATTCGTATGGAGTTTTTCTGGACGTTTTTGTGTGCGCAGCAGTATTCAGAAGGTCATAACTTTTGATTGCACCGTTGGATCGTCACGAAATTTTAGATGTGTGTTCTACATACATAGATCTAAACATCCACCGGAGGGATTGTCGAGTTTTATCCCCAAGCAAAAGTTATTAAGCGTCGAAGTTGGCTGATGGAAGATTTTCAGTTTTCTGCTTTCACATGAAATCATGAACTAGGGTTTCTACAAACCCTAGATCTACATAAAAAGCAGAATGTTATGATTGGTGGCTGTTAATACAGGATCTATGGTTAATCTACAAACCCTAGTTACTGTTCATCCATTAGGGTTTCACTTGAACCCTAGATTCGGCTTAATGGATACAAAAAGATGAGCAGTAGCAGTTCTTTAATGATTATGATTTGCCATGGTGTGGTCGCTGTTCGAATGAAGAAGCAAACGACAAGTAACAATGATATTTTGCTTGCTGTAACGAGAAAGTGAATCATGAAGATGGTATACACGCTTGGATCTTGCTGATTTCCATGGTATTTGTTCAGCCGTATACTCGAAAAAGATTCCAATATTAAACAAAGGTAATTGCATGTGATTGGATAATGGAGTCAAATGTTTCGGCTGAATGTTTGAAAGAAATCAACATTGGTGCATTGTTTATCTTGCTGGTGACGTGATGCAAGAATACAATGTTTCTCATTGCTTATTATACATGGTTTATGTTCACACGATTGTGCTACAAAAGGGACATATACCATGTGGTGTGTTCACACGGTGATAGCTTTTTAATTGGTGGAAAAAGGGAGTGTTCACACGAAGGATCAAGCAAGTGCCTTATTATGCATTCACACGGCCAAAACCCTAATAGTTGTTATCTAAAGCTTTAATCCTCTACATGCTCATCTATTATTACTTACGTGGGGATGCATCTACATACAAGTCTTTCGTCTCTCATTGGTGGAAATTTTTGTGTTCACACGATGCTTGATAGGTGATTGGTCAAAGGATATTTGTTCACACGGTCAAAAGAAGTACAATATATATTTGCAATTGTGTTCATACGGTTTAGGGGATGTGATTGGCAAATCCAATATACGTGGGACTTCTTAAATATTGGCTTCAAAAAGGATGTAAAAGATCAGATATTCTTTTGGAAGTTAATTATTCACGAGAAGCTTTCAACAAAGGATCAATGAGAGACAAGTTTACATGCGAAGATTAACAAAGGGACGCTGACAGAGTATGGTTTTGACGCTGACAAGAATGGACGCTGACACGTATAGGTCAGCCGCTGACAAGGTTGGCGCTGACGTTTGTTATTTAGGCGCTGACAGGAAGGGTTTCGACGCTGACAGGAATAAGTCAACACTGTCAAGTTGACAGTGTTGTCCGATATATGCTATATCAACGCTGATAAGTGTCATCCGATATCGGACAATGCATCTGATGAAGATATTGGACAAAATTGGATATTGGACAACACACTGTTTGCTGCTGTTTGAGAAAACTGGTACGTTTTAAGCACACAAAAAGGAGGAAAATACACACAAAGGTACATGGAATCTCCGTTCTAATTTAGAATATCATGATGATATTTATGGCTCGGATATTTTTAAACGGATTAATGATTTTAAAGTAAGTTAGCAACAATTCGTGAGGTAATTTATTGGAGTATGTAATCGGGATAGCCTTGTGAAAGAGTTATTCGTTAACATCTTTTACATATGAAGATAATGACTTGTCATGAAGAAGTGTTAGCTTAAGGGGAAGAATTCTTATGGTAAGTTTGATGATTGAAGAAGATTTTTCACGAGTTTGTGTTCTATCATATCTTAAAGTCATGGACTTCCAGCCACTGACTTTAAAGGTAACTTGTTCGTGCTTTACATGGTTGGTGATGAAGACTTGTCATATCTGGCAAACCAATTGCTATCACTTGAAGGAGTTACATTATCGTGCTCAGTGTCTCACATAGGATGAGGATTTTTGACAAACGGATCGAGGTCTACTTATACTTTGTACCATGAGTATGAGTTCTTCATCACATAGATAGTACAAGACATGGAACATAGGTTTGTGGTATTCTACTTCTGCATCAAGACTACTTTATTTATTTTTCTTCAGGATCATTACAAAGAGCCTACTTTTGGAGAATCTTCAAGATTGCATACTTTCACATATTCCCTATTGATGTGTCAAAAAGGGGAAGAATATGTGCTATACTTAAGGGGAAGCTTCTTGGAGATCATGTACTACATACAAAGGATTCATGCTTAAGAGGAGTGTTTTGACATCATCAACTCAATAATTCGACCCAACAGTTTCACAACTATCGATAGCAGCATAAAATCTTCAGGGAGTCCCATGAGAATGACTTGAATTGCTTGATCATCAGCGTCGAGTTGTTTGGATTCAGCTTTATTTAATTCTTCATCCGTTTGCTCATGACTTGAGTCCGCTACTGGGTTAGAATTCGTGGGGTCCCAGGCACAAGAATTGTTCTTCGAACATACGAACCTTTTTGAATCGAGTTGACAATCAACTTTCCCAAAGGTTTACATTTTGCATAACGAAGGAGACGACTAGCCCATGTAGTTGAATTCTCTTTGGTAAGCATGGGTGGACGATTCTCAGTACCCGCAACATAAATATCTTGTTGAGACGTCATTGTAAAAGTCGTGTGTAAAACAGGATCTCAATTCGTAGAAAGCGTTGTAGTTAAAATCCCCTAAAATGAGTAATTCCCCTACGAATGTGATCTCGAGAAAACAAAAATTCTTCAATACCAACAAAAAACTCACGAAATTTTCTAAATCACGTTTTTGAAAAATCTCAAAATAGTTGGGAAGATTTCGCAATGTCTCAAATCAAGCTTCGAAATGTTTAAAAAACCATCGCAATGTTGGTAAACCGTCGCAATGACTCAACTTCAAAACCTTCGCAATACCCAAAATTCAAACCTTATCTGTCGCAACGTCTCAAATGCAAATCCGTCGCAATACCAGAATAATTCTGTCGCAATACCACAATTTCTGTCACAATACCACAATTTCTATCGCAATACCACAATTTCTATCACAATACCACAATTTCTATCGTAATACCACAATTTCTATCGCAATGTCTCAAACTTTATCTGTCGCAATACACAAAGTGAGATTCTGTCGCAATACCCTAAGTGAGATTCTGTCGCAATACCCAAAGTGAGGCTGTCGCAAAGTATATCGCAATGACAGAAACCCTATCGCAATATTGGTCGCAATACGTATCGCAATCAGGATCCCTAGGCCTTTGCGACGAAATCAAGCCAAAGCTGTCGCAATAAATGTTACTGTCCCGAAACATGAGATAAAAATTGAGATTTTTGCCTAGAAAACCGTGATTTTAACCAAAACAAAGTGCCCAAATCTCTACCACGACTATATAGAAGATATGTGGAACACTTGGAACAACAAAAACACGAAAAAATTTGGGATCTTGGTTTTTTTTTAAAAAACTCACGAAAGACAAGATGACTAAAACAACACCAAAGAGATATCCACGAATCCCTTGGCGAATGATACCACTTGTAGGATGTGTACACACGACTAACCAAACACGAATAACATGATGGATTAAACCAAAAAAGAAAGATTATATTAAGATGAAGAATAAAAGAGAAAACAAAAGGTTGTGATTTCCTAGTGAGAGAAAGACATGATGTTTCTCTCTCTACTAACTATGAAAATAGAAAACACACACACACAAATGAGGTGCTAGGGGCCTTTTATACTACAAGTGTAATGTATAGAAGGCCTTCTTAATTTGTGTGTTCGGGACTAATTCCCGTTACATACATAACATAAACTAAGAACTCTCGACACCGTTGAATAGCATTTTACACGAGCTTTGCAACGGTATATTATATGACCATCAATTTAAATACGGCTAACAGATCTAAAACCGAATCAAACCAAATATCAAAAGCCTTTTTCCCTTCCTTTTCTTCTTGCAAAACCGGCGAACAAACTATGGGGCTAGGGTTTCTTATTTTTTTTATTAAACTTGTGAAAATGAGTTTCCTGGGAATGTTTTGTTACTAGTAATGACTTAACGGGCCGGGCTTGGACCATTATGTTCTGTTATTTTTATGGCCGGCCAAACAAACTCCCATAAGGTATATATTTTGTTTTCGTGTTTTACATTTCTCGTGTATTAATATCTGTGACGTGTGTTCGTGTTTTATCGTGTTATGATATATTTAATATACATAAGTACTTGTCGTGTAATAAATAACATAAGTAATACTTGTCGTAAATAAATAAATAATATACGTAATACTTGTATTTATTCATTAAATGTTCATGATACTTGTCGTGTATTAATTAATTATAAAGTTTATTAATCAGTGTTTTCGTGTATTTAATGTCTTCATGTATTTCATACGGGTTTTACAACTCTTCCCCTCTAAAAAGAATAATTCGTACTCGAATTAGAGATACGATAAGCTGAAAAGGACATACCCGAATCATAGACGAATATGAGGGTAAGAAGTCCAGATAGACTCCTCCGTTTCCCAAGTGGCTTCTCGCTCGGGATGGTCCCTCCAAAGGATCTTGACAAATAGAATCGTCTTTCTCCTTATGACCAGATCCTGACGATCAAGAACTGCCTCGGGTTCCTCAACATAGGATAGATCCTCACGAATCTGATCGAGTGGATACGTCACAATCTGTAGATGATGATAATTGTAGCCTCTGAGTAAGGACACATGAAACACATTGTGAACATGAGATAGCTAAGGAGGTAATGGAAAATGATACGATACCTCACCGACACGTTCGAGGATCTCAAACGGTCCGATGAAACGAGGACTGAGCTTGCCCTTAATACCACAACGCTTCACTCTACGTGCTGGTGATACCTTTAAGAAAACATGCTCACCAGGCTGAAATTCTAACGATCTGTGATGTTTGTCAGCATAGCTCTTCTGACGAGCACGAGCTTCCCGAAGCTTCGCCTTGACAATGGCGACCTTCTCATTTGTCACCTCAATCATCTCTGGACCCTCAATGATTCGTTCACCAACCTGATCCCATCAGAATGGAGCAAGACACTTTCTGCCAACAACATCTCGAATGGTGCACACTAGATACTTGCATGCCAACTGTTGTTGTAAGCAAACTCAAGCAAACAGATGTAGTAATCCCAATTCCCTGCCCATTCTAACGCACAAGCACGCAACATGTCTTCTAAAGTCTGAATAGTACGCTCTGACTGACCGTCGGTCTGAGGATGGAAAGCCGTGCTAAACTTGCGTCTGGTGCCCCAATATTTCTACAAACCTCTCCAGAAACGAGATGTAAATCGTGGATCTCTATTTGATATGATATCTGATGGAGTACTATGTAGTCGCATGATTTCCTGCTGGAATATTTCTACCAATCTGCTAACTGGGTAATCCTTGCGGATTGGAAGGAAATGTGCTGATTTGGTCAAACAATTGACAACGACCCATACAACACCATGCTTCTTTTGAGTCTACGGTAATCCGGTAACAAAATCCATGGAGATCTTGTCCCACTTCCATCGGGAATTTCTAATGGTTGTAGTAAAACACTAGCTCGCTGATGTTATATCTTAACCTGCTGACATGCCAGACATTCATAAACGAAATTAACAACATCTTCTTTCATGTCGCTCCACCAAAAATTTTGTTTGAGATTGATAGTTGTATTTTTACGTCTTTTAGGAAAAAGAGCGTAAATAGGGTAAGTACGACGATTTAGGAAAACCGTGCACAAATGACCCTTTTGTGAGATCGTTCTCAAGGAGGCTTGGTGTGTGTGTTAAGACTTGATTAACTTTGAGATTAATATTGATGAGAGAATAGAAAAAGAAAAATGATGACGGATACGAATAAAATTAAACTACGACGAATGACGTAAACTTAAAACCGTAAAACGTGACGAAATTTAAAAATTATCCTAAAAATTCCTAGAAAATCAAAATAAATCCCTAAAAATGCAAATAGAGTTTACCAAAAATCAAAACTTACTCAAACCTTTTATTTAATTAAATAATAATTTTTTAATTCTAATTAAAACCCTAAAAATCAATTTAATTAATAAAAAGCCTAAAATAAGATTTTTCAATTTGCAAACCTCGAAAATAACTTAATTAAACTAAAAAGTATTTTTGAAAAATTTAAAACTAATTAAAACTATTTAAAATGATTAAAAATTAAAATTAAAAATTATATTAAAAATTCAAAATTTATACAGAATTCTAAAAACTTGCAAACTAATTTATTTTAACTTAAATAAACCAGAAATGAAAGTGAAATGACCAAATTACCCCTAATGGGCCTCCAAATAGGCCAAAACAGTAGACAGTCCCCTTAATGGGCTTTTTTAGGCCCAATAAGAAAAATGATCACCAAATAAGCCCAAAATTTCCAGATAAGCTTAAAATTCAATTTTAAACACAAAATTCTAAAGGCCCAAAAGCTGAATCAGTGCTTATCACAGCTTAATCGAATTCAACTTATTCTTAATGGGCTTTTTGGCCCATTAAGCCATAAGCTAATGCCATAAGCTGAAATTTAACACACATCCTTCTTATGAGATTATAAAGCTGTTTGTAAAAAGAATTTTTGAAAAAGCTCAAGAAATAAGTCTGAAATAAGCCAAAGCTCTCTATAGAAAACGACAAAATAGTCATTTTTGAGTTCTAGACCACTTCAAGAGCTGATTCAAGTTGCAAAAGGTTTTAAATCACTTAAATAAGCTTAATAAACAAAAAGATTTCAAATAAGCACACTCAATAAGCTGGAATAAGCAATAAGCTGTTTTGGAAAAAGACAAAGTAGTCGTTTTCTAGTCAAAAGCTAAAACCAAAAGCTGTAAACCTCAAAACTGACTTATAAGATGAAAATAATAAGTTATATCACAAAAAACAAGTTGTTGCACAATAGAATAAGCTAGAATAGCTTAATAATAAGCTGTTGACCAATTAACACTATCAGTGGGAACTTTCAGTGGGAAAGAGTTCCCATTGCTTGACTTTTTTGACTTCCTTTTTAGAGAGTTTTACTTGGTTTATTTGGACAATAAGGACACCCCTACAACCAGTGAGTTGTAAGGAGTCATAATTAAGCAAGAAAACACAAAATCACCCAACCAATTGATACAGTTTAATCAAACAGTACACAGACATGACACATACATGAATATAAGCAGATCTGATGGATAAAAGCTATGTTTAAGCTAGTATAAGCCTACCAAAGTTAACCAAAAGCAAACAACAGTTCAATTAGACTTAGTATCACACAAATAAACTTGTTTCATGCACTGATTCCAAGATTAGGTCTAGTTATAAGCCTATGTGACTGACTGATGAACAAAGATGAACACAAAGTGACCTTTGCTGATGTACTTGACCAAAAATCCAATTTCAAAGCCCTAAATCTACTTATCAGGTTGCAAGAACTTTGTTTTAATACTTGTTAACCCTAATTTAGTATTAAATCTAGGTGTTCACTAGATTGCAGTTCAAATGAGCTAAAACAAGCTAGATAGACCAAGATTCAGATTTAGAGTTTGAGAGCACAAGTTAAGCAAATATCAGCACACAACCACCTTAATATCATATACAAACTCAAACAATACCCTAACACCTGTTCAAATACAACCAAAACATAAACCAACAGCAATCCCAAACAGTCCTTTAAAATACTAAATCAAGATTTTATGAAACCAAAATGTTTTTTAGACTTAACCAAGCCTAAAAAACATCATAACAACATTGTAAAGCATAAAGAACAAGATCACAGGCATCAAACAACACATAACAACGGCAGGCAACAAAATCACTTAGAATAAGTATTTTTGCCAGATTTTGGACAAGGAAAGTGACAAACCTAATGAATGTACATACACACTCACGAATCTAAGAGCTTTTGTGGTAGCTTAACAACCACAAGCTTCCAATAACACCCCTGCTAAGATTCAACAAGGTCAAGAAACATATTATATAAAAAAATGAAAATGAAACAGATTTATCCAACTTGTACCCCACTCCTTGAATCTTCCCAAACCACAAGCTTCATAACACCTTGATAAGTATCTTATCAGGGTGCTATGATCAACTTATGATCCAAAAACTTCAAGTGTTTGTGCACAAATTTGGAAAAATGAGATTTTAGGAAAAACTTTTGAAAACACTTGCATAAACTTCAAACCAAACTTTGAAACTTCAAAAGCACAAACTTAGAATATTGATAACAGGTAAATATAGATGGCACTTGGAATTCGTCAACAAAATCACACACTTTTTTCATTCACTAGAAACAAAGGCTTTACAGATTTGTGACCAAAGTAAACCAAGAACAGAGCAAAATGTTATGAGCTAATGGCTTTATATAAAGGCTTACAAGATAAAGAAAACTAGTAAACCCTAAGTGATGAAGTCCCAAAGTTGCCCTTGTAGAGTTTGAATAATTTTGATTGAATTTGGAGGTTTGTGAGGAATCATGTGATGCCAGTTGGTGAAAAGTGATCCCAGGGGTCCAAATGAAGCTTAGGAATAAAGCTAAGCTAATAGGCGTTGATCTTCTACAAGCTTTTTGTTTGGGAGTGAATAGTGAGGCAGGGGAGGGTGGTAGTAACATGTGAGGTGATGGTGATGGGGGTTTAAAGGTGGGTCTAGGTTTAGTCATCCCTTAATCAAGATTATAGAATATATTAACATCTAATTCCAAGTGGTTAAGAAATACCCAAATTATATTCTTGAGTGAATAGTGAGGTGTTTAATCTAATTTTAGTTTTGAAAATGTGTTAAGGCGCGAGTTTATAACTAATTAAATAATTAGTTATAAACGGGTGTTAGTGGTTTGTGATATGGCAGTTTGGTGGGTTGTGATTGGTGGATTTGAGTGAGTGGGGCACGTGGCACACCATGGTTGGTCTAGGTTAGTTTTGATGTCTCAAAGGTTTGGCCCCTTGTCTTCTTTCCTTGTTTCATTTGTAGTTTAATCAGCCAAAAACTTCTTTCCTTTGTAAATGAAGTTTTAAACTTCACACATTTGCCACAAAAACTTTCCATAAGGTTATCAAAGGACTTGTTTAGTAATTTGATGATATTTGAAAGGCTATTTTTTCCGTGTCTTTATTCTTCAAGGTCTTCTCTTGTATTCTTGTCTTCATGGAGGAATAAAAGTGACAAGTCTTCAATTTTGAGGGACCATTCTTGCCAATTCTTCAAAGTTGAGGGTCCTTTTTATAAATTTGACAAACTTTAGGGACCAAACTTGTAGTTATGAATATACAAGGGTTTAAAGTGTCAATTCTTTAATAATAAAGGACCCTTCTTGTACAATCTTCAATTCTTCAAGGACTTTTCTTGGAAAATCAATTCTAGGGTCCGGTTTATTGTGCGGCTTCTTTTCCCGTGTTCGTTTTTGATTGATTCTTGTGATCTTTTGTCATTTTCTCGATATCCGTACCTAAAATACACATTGAGCAAACACAAGCATATATATGGCACTTTTTATGATATTTTAACCATTTTAAGCCCGTTTTAGACGATGAGACTATGTATAAAAGCAGTCTCATCACTCCCCATACTAAAACATTGCCGTGCCCTCACGCAATGCTAGAATAAAGTATCTTAGCACCTTCAAAATTCATTTTTTTGGACTTTTATTGAATCATAAACTTACTACACTACTACTACTTGCTACTAATTGCGTTGTAGACACAATGTATGATTTTCATCGTAAAATGGGACGTTTAGGTTCATAGAACAAGAACACGTGAATGATTCGTTAGAAATAATTTCGTCGTCCTCGATTTTCACCCAATTTCATGCCAAGCGTGTAACGAGATCATTGTCATTATAAGTTAGTAATGCTTACACTACTCGCCCTAATCACGTACTTAGACTCCCTTAATCCTATTTGGTATATCTTATATTTTATTTTTGTCTTGAATGTTTCACGAGGATACATTGTTTGACTTATGCGACGATAGAGATTAAGGTCCAATAATAGAGTCATAATGGTGTAACCAAGACCATCGAATTAATAACCCCTCTAATAGACAACGATGTCAAAAAACTAAGTCAACAAGAAGGATCGATAAACACGGTTTTATAACAGTTTTGAACATGAGACTTATTACCAAGACTTTTATACGCCCCCTAACAAATGGGCCTTATTATCATAGGTTTACCTCCATCTTTTATTCAACTCCGCCATGGAGCTTTTATTATGACTTCGGTCTTGCCTTGCCTTTTATTTAACCTCGCCATGAGGTGTTTATTATGGCCAAAAACGTATATCCTCACGCTAAAGCAAATTTTAGATCTTTAAAGCTTCAAAGATTAGGGCTTAATCACTTTCAATTTTGCATAGATTTCGGCCTTGTGAGTTTCGAATTTTTGCTTGATTTAGGTGAGCACTTGAAATCTTATTATTGGGTGAAGCTTTCGATTATTCGGGTTGCCAATACTTCAAAACCGCGACGCTGGCGATACCCTAATGTTTTCCCAATTTAATTACATGGAAGCTACTAGAAAAGACTAGAAACCAACAATCAATATTAAACCGCTAAGCCAATACTTATTAGCGAAATTTATATACAAGCGAAGGGAGAATAAACAAACAATTAGAACACATGAGTTTTTGAAAGAATACGAGTACTCTACATTTAGAATAGTAACTTATAATTAACTCTATCATTTCTCGTCCTCATCTAAGAGACTTAGCCTAATATTAGTTAAGGAATCGAAGCTAAGTGCTCAACACGTACGGTCGAGTCAAAAATTACTCTTATTCTCGCCATCGGAAAATCTACATTCGTGTCTTCAAACACTTATAAACATGAGAAAAGTTTTAAAATTTGACCATTTTTAGCCTTATTTTGCAACAAAGCGATAAACAAAAAGATAAACTTTAGAAAGTGTGAAGGTTTGGCAAGGCAAGTATCTATTCAACCCCCCATACTAAAGTTAAACATTGTCCTCAATGTTTCGAGTCTAAGGGTAAGATACTCCCATACTAGAGACGAAGTCGAATGCTTAATCTAGCATGGAAAGGGTGGAACCATTAAATCAATAGCCGTTTATGAAGTGTGCTAAAAACCTAAGGTTAGAACAATCAATGATATATCATATGGATATCGAGAAATTCTTCAAAGCAAACGATCGAGTGCTCACGTAAAACGAACACGAGAGGCTCCAATCGTGAAGATAATGATCATCTAAAAACCACAAGTCACAAACAACCACAGAACAAAGGTTGGAAGGGCACAAATCCCCTCACGTAAGCTACATTAGAAAGCGATAATATGTACATGGATAAGCATGAGAACTCCCCCATGAGGCATCTCATTTTTGATTACCGAGTCATGAGCTCGACCCGATCCCCTCAATACTAATTATCATTGGGGAAGGTGACTTGGTCGAGGTCGTTCAAAGAAGGAACTTCCCCACCAAAGTAGTGCTTCAACCTATGGCCATTCACCTTAAAGTTAGGACCATCATTTTGAGCTAGCTCGATGGTCCCATAAGAAAACACTTGGGTAATGGTGAATGGTCCGGACCAACGGGATTTCAACTTGTCGGAAAATATTTTCAATCTTGAGTTAAAAAGCAACACTTGATCCCCAATGTTAAAAACCCGGTTTTTAATTTTAGAATCATGAAACTTTTTGGTTTTCTTTTTATAAATCAATGAATTTTCATAAGCAATGTCCCTTAATTCATCCAATTCATTAAGTTGCATTTTTCGGTGTTTTCCCACGGTCTCAATGTCATCATTACAATGCTTTAGGGCCCAATAAGCTTTGTGTTCGAGTTCAATGGGCAAGTGGCAATTCTTCCCATACACAAGCTTGTAAGGAGTGCACCCAATGGGTGTCTTATGAGCGGTACGAAAGGCCCATAAAGCATCGTCTAACTTATCCGACCAAGATTGTCGGTTCTCTCCTATCGATCTCTCTAAGATCTTCTTCAAAGCACGGTTTGAAACCTCGACTTGCCCACTCGTTTGTGGGTGATAAGCCGTAGAAAGCCGATGTGTAACCCCATATTTCTTTAGAACCATTTCGAATTGGTCATTACAAAAATGAGTTCCACGATCGCTTATGATAGCACGAGGGGTTCCAAACCGAGAAAATAGTTGCTTCAAAAACTTGACTACCACACGAGCATCGTTCGTGGGCAAAGCCTTAGCTTCCACCCACTTGGATAGGTAGTCAACGGCGACAAGGATGTACTTATTACCACGAGATGATGGGAACGGCCCCATAAAATCAACTCCCCAAACGTCAAAGATCTCACACACTTGGATGACATTTTGTGGCATTTCATCGTTTTGTGTGGTTTTTCCTTGACGTTGGAATGAGTCACACGACTTGACACAGTGCGTGTGCATCTCGGTAAATAGTAGGCCAAAAGAATCCGGCATCAAAGACCTTCTTCGCCATGAGATTAGCACCATGGTGACCACCCGTGGGTCCCTCGTGACAAGATCTAAGGATATTAGAAGCTTCGGTGCCAAAAACACAACGTCGAATAATTTGATCCACACAAGTCCGAAATAGGTAAGGGTCGTTCCAAAAGTAGAACTTGACGTCACGAAAGAATTTTCAATTTTGTTGTGTCGTCATACCCTTGATTATGAAATTTCCCGCATGGTAATTTGTGATGTTCGCAAACCATGGGGTGGACGAGTCTTTCTTAGAATTCACTACACCAAGTGTCTCGAGAGGAAATGTTTTGGGTGATTACCTTTTTCTCGTACACACTTTGGTGAGGATCTTCCAAGCGAGAAAGATGATCGGCCGCTAGATTATCGGCTCCTTTTTTGTCAAGTATTGTGACATAAAATTCTTGTAGGAGGAGAATCCAACGAAGCAACCTTGGCTTAGCATCTTGTTAAGCCAAGAGGTACTTGATTGCCGAATGGTCCACACTATGCTTTTGGTCAAGACAAGATAAGGTCGGAATTTCTCAAATGCATACACCACGGCAATGAATTCCTTTTCCGTTGTGGTATACTTAAGTTGAGCCTCGGTCATCGTCTTGCTAGCATAGTGAATAGGCAAGAAGTGCTTTTCATGACGTTGCCCCAAAACGGCACCTATGACGTAATCACTTGCATCACACATTAGCTCAAAAGGGAGGTTCCAATTGGGAGCAACAAGAATGGGAGCTTCGGTAAGTTTCCTCTTAAGGATTTCAAAGGCTCGTACACAATCTTCGTTAATGACGAAAGGAGAATTTTTTTCGAGGAGGTGTGTAATGGGTCGAGATATCATTGTAAAATCCTTGATGAATCGATGATAAAAGCCCGCGTGGCCTAGGAAACTCCTAACTCCCTTGACGGTTTTAGGATGAGGTAATTTGGCGATGACGTCTATCTTAGCTTTATCTACCTCAATCACCGCTTTCGAAACCTTGTGCCCTAAGACGATTCCTTCTTTAACCATAAAATGACATTTTTCCCAATTGAGCACAAGGTTGGTTTCCACAACGTTTCAACAAGTGTTTCAAATTTCCTAAGCACGAACTACCAAACACGGAATTCATCCATAAAGACTTCCATCGTCTTCTCGATCATGTCATTAAAAATAGCCATCATACACCGTTGAAAAGTTCCCGGTGCATTGCAAAGTTCGAATGGCATTCTACGATAGGAAAACGTTCCATATGGACACGTAAACATAGTTTTTTCTTGATCACGAGGATTGATGGGGATTTGAAAGTAACCGGAAAAACCATCTAAAAAGAAATATAAATCGGTTCCCGCAAGACGCACCATCATTTGATCCATGAAGGGAAAGGGAATATGGTCTTTACGAGTGGCGTCATTCAACTTACGATAGTCAATACACACCCTCCAACCGGTCACGAGTCGAGTTGGAATTAACTCGTTGTCATCGTTTGGCACAACGGTCATTCCTCCCTTTTTAGGGACACAATGAATGGGACTCACCCAAGGGCTATCAGAAATAGGGTAAATCAATCCCGCGCCAAGGAGTTTAAGGACTTCCTTTTTGATGAAGTCGTGAATTTTAGGGTTCACCCTCCTTTGACATTGGATTGCGGGCTTGTAGTCTTCCTCCATTAAAATTTTGTTGGTACAAAATTTTGGGTCGATACCCTTAATGTCGGATAATTTCCACGCAATTGCACCTTTGTGAGTCCTCAAGACATCGATAAGTGCGTTTTTTTCATCATCCAAAAGATCCTTCGTAATAATAACCGGAAACTTATTGTCTCCTTCCAAGAATACGTATTCAAGATGAGGAGGAAGATCTTTCAACTCGAGGATTGGTGGTTCCTTGATTGAAGATTTGGGTTCGATACTCATAACCTCCACCGACGGAGGAAATGGGAAATCGTTAAGAAAATCTTTGATAATTGAAAAGTCCTCATCATTGTCGAGGTCTTCGTTAGAAGTTCGACGTACGATAAAGTCTACCGGATAATAGAACTTTCCCACTTTCACAAAAACTCTTCGGCCAATCCACATGCGGGAATCGTAGAATGATCGGCCATCTCGATAGACATTCTTGAAGGAGTAAGATTAGGAAGATTGAGCGACTTGAATATGTCAAGAGGAATCAAACTAATACTAGCACCAAGATCGGCCAAGGCATAGCATTCTTCCATATCTTGAATACCAATTGGTATTAATAACTTACCGGGGTCACCGACTTTTTGAGGTATGTAGTTAAGATAAACCGATGAACAACTAGACAATTTTTGCAATTTCTCCTTGTTGTTTAACATACTCTTAAAGTTGGCGGCAAGTCGAGGCATCATGATTAAAGCGCCGGCAAAACTTATGTTAAAATGCAAATCATGAAACATCTTAATAAAAAGCTCAAATTGGTAGTTGTCACGCTATTGCAATTTCTCCTTACGAAGTCTCGATGGGTAAGGTAAGGGTGGTGTTGGGTGGGGCATATGCATAGCCTTTGGAATCTCGGGTTCCAATGTTGGTAAAGGGTTGACCGTAGGTGTGGTTTGAGCGGTACTTTGTGGGATTGTAATATGCTCCTTTTCGACCACCACCTCGGGTTCTTCCTTAATTTCCTCAGGAGTAATTGGTTGAGGAGTCGGTTCCTTAAAGGTGTTACCACTACGTGTGGTAATCACTTTCATCTCTCCCTTCGGGTTTGACACGGTGTTACTAGGAAGACCACCCGAAGAAGACGGTTTACACATTATAGCCTCAAACATGCTTGATATTCTTTCCTCAAACTTAGATTTCCTTTTATCCGCCTTAAGCATCTCTTGTTTAATTTCATGTTGGCCTTGCTCCATTTTTTGTTGATTTTGTTGTAACCTTTGCACGTTACTCTCCATTTTGTTTGTATGAGTCTTAAGTTCATTTGCAAGCTCGTTTTTCAACTCATTTTTCAAATCATTCTTAAACTCGGATCAATTATCTC
Source organism: Glebionis coronaria (assembly GCA_025667525.1). Lineage (NCBI taxonomy): Eukaryota > Viridiplantae > Streptophyta > Magnoliopsida > Asterales > Asteraceae > Glebionis > Glebionis coronaria. The sequence continues at coordinate 356,387,214 of CM046879.1, forward strand.
CCTTTGTATATTATCAAATCTAGCATCATTAGCCGTTGAATAATCAACAAATTCATTTGGAAGATCTTTCACGTTTTGCAAACCTTTGTTGTTGTTTTGAAAATCACAGTTTTGATTTTTGTTTTGCACTTGCTTACTAGTCCCTTGATACCCATAGTTGTTACCCTTATAATTGTTCCTTTGATTTTCTTGGTAACCAACTTGATTGTTTCGATAATTTTTAGCATTTTGATTTGGTGGAAAACCCGGTGGAGTCAATTGATTAGTGCGGGTAACTTGACCGTTTTGGTTATGAGTTCCAGTGGCCGCGTAGGTACTCGAAGTGTTACCACCGGTGGTAATGCACTCGGAGAAATCATGACCTCCACCATAATACATACAAGAAACCTCAACCGCTTTAGCCGTAGCGGGAGTGGGATGTTCACCAACTTTAAACTCAATCAATAGTCCCTTAAGCTTATTAAATATCTTTCTCTCCAAATTAGCCTCTATTTGGCAAGCATCGATGGTATGTGACAATGAAGGCGAAGACGAAGCCTTGTGAACACTCGATGTGTTACGAGGGCTATAAACCTTGGTCCTATTCTCAATGATCAACAATGCTTCCTCGACCGTTTTACACAAAAAATTACCACCCGCGGCGGCATTGAGATAGTCTCGTTCACGATCGTTCAAGCCATTGTAAAACGTGTCGATTTGATGTAAGTCGGAAAAACCGTGATGAGGACATTCATGCAACATTTCCTTAAACCTATTCCAAGCCGTTGAAAAACTCTCATTATACTCTTTTGAAAACTTTGAAATCTCGTTTTTCAAATGCGTAGTCTTAGAGGGCGGGAAAAATTGGTTCACGAACTTCGAAACGAGATCCTTCCACGTCAATATAGAATTGGGTGGCTCTTTCTCTAACCAAATTTTAGCGGGCCCCGCTAAGGAATACGGAAAAGCATCATCTTAATCGAGTCGGTCGAGACGTCCTTAAACTTGCAAGTTGCAGTAAGACGATTGAATTGGCGAATGTCGTTATGAGGATTGTCCTTTTCGTCACCACGAAACTTGTTGTTTCGAATCATGGACAACAAAACCATCTTAACCTCAAAATTATCCGCAAGGATAGCAGGAATCACAATCGCTTCTCCATAACACTCGGTGGGTGCTTGAAGCAACTCCATCATTGTACGATTAGCCATGGGTGCTTCTTGTTCTACGATGGGTTCGTCAATAGGAGATTCTTCACTAGAGGGTGTTCCTTCCTTTCGGTTTCTACGTTTACGTGCACGTCTTGCTTGGTTACGAGTTTGCATATACGTCACGTACAACGTGGGGATGAGCAAAGAAGATTCATTTGGGTGTGTTTACTTTTTCAAATTTTTTGTGCTTTTGATTTTTTTTTTACTTTTTTTTTGGATTTTGGTGATGTATTACGTAGACACAAATCTACAAATCTCTCCTCAAATCAAATCTATCGATTAAAGGAGCCTCACGCCTTCGATGACTTTAGAACGTTGGTGGAACACCAAAACGTTCCAGAGGGTTTAATCTTTGAAACCAAGAAAATATATATGATACGTAGATAATACTTTGGGTGGCAAACCCTCGATTAGCCCTTTTTATCAAAACACGCACAAGCAAGCAGAGGAAACGAGGCGGCGCTAAGAACTTAAGATCCTTTTTCCTTTAGGTCGTGAAATACAACCGCCTTATACCCACCTTATAGTTTGTGTTTATCAAAATCAAGCTTCACGAAATTATTTATCTATTTTGCCTTTTTTCTTTGTTTGAGATTCGAATACAATGATTGAGTGATGAAATCCCAATCAAGGTTGTGTTTTCGCACTTTTTGGAGTACTTGTGAGTTTATTGTGATACGTATACAATATAGTAATAATATTTCACAAAAAACGAAAACCGATAATACGTGTGCTTAGAGTTCTAAAACACACAAATATTATTATGGATAATATCAAAACAAAAGTTTTTCAAACTTAACACAACACGCCTCCTCTGCAGCGGCGCCGAAATGATAGTTGTATTTTTACGTCTTTTAGGAAAAAGAGCGTAAATAGGGTAAGTACGACGATTTAGGAAAACCGTGCACAAATGTCCCTTTTGTGAGATCGTTCTCAAGGAGGCTTGGTGTGTGTGTTAAGACTTGATTAACTTTGAGATTAATATTGATGAGAGAATAGAAAAAGAAAAATGATGACGGATACAAATAAAATAAAACTACGACGAATGACGTAAACGTAAAACCGTAAAACGTGACGAAATTTAAAAATTACCCTAAAAATTCTTAGAAAATCAAAATAAATCCCTAAAAATGCAAATAGAGTTTACCAAAAATCAAAACTCACTCAAACCTTTTATTTAATTAAATAATAATTTTTTAATGCTAATTAAAACACTAAAAATCAATTTAATTAATAAAAAGCCCAAAATAAGAGTTTTCAATTTGTAAACCTCTAAAATAATTTAATTAAACAAAAAAGTATTTTTAAAAAATTTATAACTAATTAAAACTATTTAAAATGATTAAAAATTAAAATTAAATATTAAAATAATATTAAAAATTCAAAATTTATACAAAATTCTAAAAGCTTTCAAAATAATTTATTTTAACTTAAATAAACCAGAAATGAAAGTGAAATGACCAAATTACCCCTAAAGGGCCTCCAAATGGGCCAAAACAGTAAACAGTCCCCTTAATGGGCTTTTTTAGGCCCAATAAGAAAAAAGATCACCAAATAAAGCCCAAAATTTCCAGATAAGCTTAAAGTTCAATTTTAAACACAAAACTCTAAAGGCCCAAAAGCTAAATCAGTGCATATCACAACTTAACAGAATTCAGCTTATTCTTAATGGGCTTTTTGGCCCATTAAGCCATAAGTTAATGCCATAAGCTGAAATTTGACACACATCCTTCTTATGAGATTATAAAGCTATTTGTAAAAAGAATTTTTGAAAAACTAAAGAAATAAGCTTGAAATAAGCCAAAGCTCTCTATAGAAAACGACAAAATAGTCGTTTTTAAGTTCTAGACCACTTCAAGAGGTGATTAAAGTTGAAAAAGGTTTTAAATCACTTAAATAAGCTTAATCAACAAAAAAGTTTTACATAAGCACACTCAATAAGCTAGAATAAGCAATAAGCTGTTTTGGAAAAAGACAAAGTAGTCGTTTTCTAGTCACAAGCTAAAACCAAAAGCTGTAAACCTCAAAACTGACTTATAAGATGAAAATAATAAGTTCTATCACAAAAAAACAAGTTGTTGCACAAGAGAATAAGCTAGAATAGCTTAATAATAAGCTGTTAACCAATTAACACTATCAGTGGGAACTTTCAGCGGGAAAGAGTTCCCACTGCTTGACTTTTTTGACTTGCTTTTTTAGAGAGTTTTACTTGGTTTCTTTGGACAATAAGGGCACCCCTACAACCAGTGAGTTGTAGGGAGTCACAATCAAGCAAGAAAACACAAAATCACCCAGCGAATTGATACAGTTTAATCAAACAATACACAAACATGACACATACATGAATATATGCAGATCTGATGGATAAAAGCTATGTTTAAGCTAGTATAAGCCTACCAAAGTTAACCAAAAGCATACAACATTTCAATTAGACTTAGTATCACACAAATAATCCAAGATTAGGTCTAGTTATAAACCTATGTGACTGACTGATGAACAAAGATGAACACAAAGTGACCTTTGCTGATGTACTTGACCACAAATCCAAGTTCAAAGCCCTAAATCTACTTATCAAGTTGCAAGAACTTTGTTTTAATACTAGGTGTTCACAAGATTGCAGTTCAAAATGACCTAAAACAAGCTAGATAAACCAAGATTCAGATTTAGAGTTTGAGAGCACAAGTTAAGCAAATATCAGCACACAACCACCTTAATATCAGATACAAACTTAAACAATACCCTAACACCTATTCAACTACAACCAAAACATAAACCAGTAGCAATCCCAAACAGTCCTTTAAAATACTAAATCAAGATTTTATGAAAGCAAAATCTTTTTCAAACTTAACCAAGCCTAAACAAGCATCATAACAACATTGTAAAGCATAAAGAACAAGATTGCAGGCATCAAACATCACATAACAACAGCAGGCAACAAAATCACTTAGAACAAGTAATTTTGCCAGATTTTGGACAAGGAAAGTGACAAACCTAATGAATGTACATCCACACTCACGAATCTAAGAGCTTTTGTGGTAGCTTAATAACCACAAGCTTCCAATAACACCCCTGCTAAGATTCAACAAGGTCAAGAAATAGATTATATAAAAAAATGAAAATGAAACATATTTATCCAACTTGTACCCCACTCCTTGAATCTTCCCAAACCACAAGCTTCACAACACCTTGATAAGTATCTTATTAGGGTGCTATGATCAACTTATGATCCAAAAACTTGAAATGTTTGTACACAAATTTGAAAAAAATCAGATTTTAGGAAAAAATTTTGAAAACACTTGCATAACTTCAAACCAAACTTTGAAACTTCAAAAACACAAACTTAGAACATTGATAACAGGTAAATAAAGATGGCACTTGGAATTCGTCAACAAAATCACACACTTTTTTCATTCACTAGAAACAAAGGTTTTACAGATTTGTGACCAAAGAAAACCAAGAACAGAGCTAAATGTTATGAGCTAATGGCTTTATATAGAGCCTTACAAGATAAAGAAAACTAGTAAACCCTATGTGATGAAGTCCTAAAATTTCTGCTGTAGAGTTCGAATAATTTTGACTGAATTTGGAGGTTTGTGAGGAATCATGTGATGCCAGTTGGTGAAAAGTGATCCAAGGGTCCACATGAAGCTTAGGAATAAAGCTAAGCTAATGGGCGTTGATCTTCTGCAAGCTTTTTGTTTGGGAGTGAATAGTGGGGCATGGGAGGGTGGTAGTAACATGTGAGGTGATGGTGATGGGGGTTTAAGGGTGGGTTTAGGTTTAGTCATCCTGTTGTCCCTTATATTTATATGATATAACACGAATTAAAGAAAGAAAATAGATGAAGAAGATGAATTCTAGAGAGAGAAAGTAGTGAGAGAAAGTAGAGAGAAAATGGTTGGAACTAGGTGAATGTTAGATTGAGAAGTGAAAGAAAAACAATGAACCAACACCCTTCCTAACATGCTAGGATGGGTATATATAGTCCACCCACATGCGGGATTCTTTATGGACTATATGGTTTAGGCCGGGCTTTCCTTTTGGGCTTTAGTTACTTATCAATGAACTTTAGCCTAAAGTTAAGCCCGTATAACACGACTAATATGCTACCTATTACAACGTTCTAAAATACGATACATAATAAACATATGACCGAGCATTCTTGTTTGACTCAATATTTTTGAGGCTAACAATCTCCCCCAATGAGAGGTCATAAACCTTGGTCATTTAGGAAATTTGTAGAGATTACTAATCTCGCCATAAATGAGTCTTGAACGTGTAATCGTAGTCTTGTTCCTTCATGCTGTGATCTTTGAGCCTTTGTCGTTGTCTTTCGACTTTGTCTTTAAGTTATTGCGATCAATCCACAAACACTTGTACTTTCCGATAGATACCTTTGCTAGAATTTCGGAATGATGAAAAACCAAGAATTCTTGAACGTTTGATCCAAGAAAGTTTTTGTTTTTAACCAAAAACAAGATACCAAAATCACTACAACACTATTGAAGAAGGTATACGACTTGAAATCACAAACAAACACAAAAAATCTTGAATTCGTGGAAGAAATAAGGTTCAAATCAAATAAATCAAATGAAAACACAAGACTACCCCATGGCGATTGATACCAAATGTTGTCCCTTATATTTATATGATATAGCATGAATTAAAGAAAGAAAATAGATGAAGAAGATGAATTCTAGAGAGAGAAAGTAGTGAGAGAAAGTAGAGAGAAAATGGTTGGAACTAGGTGAATGTTAGATTGAGAAGTGAAAGAAAAACAATGAACCAACACCCTTCCTAACATGCTAGGAAGGGTATATATAGTCCACCCACATGCGGGCTTCTTTATGGACTATATGGTTTGGGCCGGGCTTTCCTTTTGGGCTTTAGTTACTTATCAATGAACTTTAGCCTAAAGTTAAGCCGTATAACACGACTAATATACTACCTATTACAACGTCCTAAAATACGATATATAATAAACATATGACCGAGCATTCTTGTTTGACTCAATATTTTTGAGGCTAACACATCCATTAATCAAGATTCTGGAGTATATTAACATCTAATTCCAAGTGATTAAAAAATACCCAAATTATGTTCTTGAGTGAATAGTGAGGTGTTTAATCTGATTTTAGTTTTGAAAATATGTTAAGGCTCGAGTTTATAACTAATTAAATAATTAGTTATAAATGGGTGTTAGTGGTTTGTGATGTGGCAGTTTGGTGGGTTGTGATTGGTGGATTTGAGTGAGTGGGGCACATGGCACACCATGGTTGGTCTAGGTTAGTTTTGATGTCTCACAGGTTTGGCCCCTTGTCTTCTTTCCTTGTTTCATTTGTAGTTTAATCAAACAAAAACTTCTTTCCTTTGTAAATGAAGTTTTAAACTTCACACATTTGCCACAAAAACTTTCCATAAGGTTATAAAAGGACTTGTTTTGTAATTTGATGATATTTGAAAGGCTGGTTTTGGCATGTCTTCATTCTTCAAGGTCTTCTCTTGTATTCTTGTCTTCATGGAGAACAAAAAGTGACAAGTCTTCAATTTTGAGGGACTATTCTTGCCAATTCTTAAAAGTTTAGGGTCCTTCTTGTAAATTTGACAAACTTTAGGGACCAAACTTGTAGTTATGAATATAAAAGGGTTTAAAGTGTCAACTCTTCAATAATGAAGGACCCTTCTTGTACAATCTTTAAGTCTTCAAGGACTTTTCTTGAAAAATCAACTCTAGGGTCCGGTTCATTGTGCGACTTCTTTTCTCGTGTTCTTTTTTGATTGATTCTTGTGATCTTTTGTCATTTCTCGATATCCGTACCTAAAATACACATTGAGCAAAAACAAGCATATATATGTCACTTTATTATGATATTTTAACCATTTTAAGCCCGTTTTGGACGATGAGACTATGTATAAAAGCAGTCTCATTAGAGATCATGATACATTTTGGTAGAACCTAGATGAATGGAGAATAGAGAGATGTGAGCCTCAGTCAGTAAGGCTTCTCTGAGTGTAGAATCCTCTGGAACACATAACTTGGTACCCTGCCATACAATGCCATCGTCATCTATACAAAACTCTGTCTGCTGATCGATATTCTGAATGATAGCCCATATCCCACCATCGTCCTTCTGAGCTGCCTTGATCCGAGAGATTAAGTCTGGCTCAACTCTCAGATTAGCCCAGTAACTATGCTGTCCACATACAAAAAGCTCAATGTCTAAACGCTCTAGATCATGAATAATTTCTTCTTCCACCTAAATGCCAACAATCATGTCTGATTTCCTACTTAAAGCATCGGCCACCACATTAGCTTAACCAGGATGGTACTGAATGTTGGTATCATAATTCTTTAGTAGCTCTAACCATCGTCTTTGTCTCATGTTTAGTTCTCGCTGAGTGAATATGTATTTAAGGCTCTTGTGATCAGTGAAGATGTCACATGACTCACAATACAGATAATGCCTCCAGATCTTGAGTGCGAATACAACTGTTGCTAATTCCAGATCATGAGTGGGATAATTTTCTTTATATGGCTTAAGCTGTTGTGATGCATAGGCAATCACTTTCCCATGTTGCATGAGTACACATCCAAGTCCTTTTCCCGAAGCATCGCTATAAATCTGAAATCCACCTGTGCTAGATGGGAGAGTAAGAATAGGTGCAAAAACCAAGCGCTGCTTAAGTTCTTCAAAGCTCTTCTCCCGCTCATCATTCCAGACGAATTTCTCTCCCTTACGCATCAGCTTAGTCAAAGGCAAGGCTAACCGTGAAAAGTTCTCCACAAACATGTGATAATATCCAGCTAATCCCAGAAAACTACGAACCTCTGTTGTAGACATCAGTCTTGGCCATTTTGTCAGCCTCAACCTTCGCATGATCCATGGTAATCCCTTCTGTTGAAATGATGTGGCCCAAAAATGCCACCTTATTTAACTAGATTCACACTTGGAAAATTTAGCATACAGTTGCTTCTGGCGAAGAATCTGTAGTACCGTGCGAAGACGCTCCTCGCGTTCTTCCTTAGATTTCGAGAAGATCAAAATGTCATTGATGAATACAATGACTAATTTTTCCATCTATTCATGAAAACACGGTTCATTAAATCCATGAATACCGCTGGAGCGTTTGTGAGTCTGAAAGGCATGACTACGAACTCATAGTGACCATAACATGTGCGAAAAGCAGTCTTAGAAATATACTGCTCCTTCACTTGCAGCTGATGGTAGCCTGATCGTAGATCAATCTTAGAAAAGTGCTTGGCACCTTGCAGTTGGTCAAACAAATCATCGATAAGTGGTAATGGATAACGGTTTCTGATCGTGATCTTGTTCAGCTCACTGTAGTCAATGCACAATCGCATGCTGCCGTCCTTCTTCTTAACGAATAGCACCGGTGCACCCTATGGTGATACAATCGGGAAAATTAAACCTCGCTCTAGTAACTCCTTTGAAATTGTCAGAAGGTTAACATACGAACAGATGCTGAACTCGCTACAACTGTCCAAACAATGAGATTCGGGCAGAGTTTCATGCTTCCCCAAATCCGCAATGAGATTCGGACAGAGTTTCAAGCTGGACCAGCTCATGTAAATCCTCCTCCACCAGTCACACTTCACACATCGTTGGAACGCTTCAACAAGCAAAAGCCTCGTTCATTCGAGAAGACAGATATTCCGTCAGATGCTAAGAACTGGATATCCCATATGGAGAAGATATTCGACGCTATAGGTTGCGATGAGATCTATAAGGCGAGGTTGGCAGTCTACAAGTTTGAGGGAGATGCTTTAGCCTGGTGGAAGGCTTACAAGCAAGCCAATGGAGGTGAGACATGGCTTGTCACGGTGAGATGGACTCAGTTCAAGGAGCTGTTCTACACTCGTTCTTTCCTCGAGCTGAGCAAGAACGCCTCAAGAGGGATTATCACTCCACACACCAGAGGGTGGATGAGACCAGTGCTGAGTTTATGTAGCGCTTTCTACGGTTGACTGGTTTTCTCAAAGCAGCTGCTGGGACTGCTGAGGAACAAGCCAATAACTTTCGTTGGGGCCTTCGAAAGTCAACTCTCGACTGTCTCCTATGCGCGACATTTACTGATGTTGCCCAAGTTGCCGACGCTGCTCGTAGCTTGGAGATTCTTTAGGAAGGGATGATCTTCAGGATAGGGATGAGTTTGAGGAGTTGGAATGACCAGAAAAGAGGTATACGTCATCCATCAAGCGTTACCATCTCATTCATATTAGTACTTTCAATTATATATCATGCTCTTTTCAACTTGATCTTTCAGGCAGAAGGGTGGAGACTGGTACCAACCGGCCACTTAGCAGAATAACTACAGGAACCACGGTCAGACTTACGACCGTAATGGATCCGACAAGCGTGGCGCTAGTGATAACTACCGTAACAATGCCAACTACTCCAGCAACAACAGGTCCTTTAATTAAATTCTTCAATGTTAAACTGCCGTGTGACACAAATTCTAACATTACAACATTATAACAGGAACTCCGGTAACGAGCGTGACCAGGACAACAAGAGTCAGCAGCCCAACTGATCAGCTCAATCTGGTATGATAACCTAAATTTTCAGCGTAGTCATGTTTATGTCTCAATAACCATGTCTCACGCATATCTTCTGAATCAGGCTCTCAGCTATCGAGGGTACCCTCTGGAGGGTATACCCATCCTGTCTGCACCACGTGTGGACGAAGGCACCCTGAACCGTGTCATGGTGCTACTGGTGTGTGCTTCATGTGTGGACAGGCTGGTCATCTTATGAAGGACTACAAGAAGGGGAGACCGTTGGTACATCAGGACATGCCCCCCAAAAGCCAACAGCATCCGATCGTGTTTTTACCACTACTCGGGACCAGGCCAACAAGGCTTCAGGTACCATCACCGGAATCTTATTTATGTATGTACATGCTGATTGCGTTTTGTTTGATACGGGTGCGGCCCATTCAGTTATATATACCACTTTTGCTGCTCGTATTAATAAGACACCTACACTACTTGATAATGTGTTAAGTATATCCACGCCTGTGAGAGACTATGTTCACATTACCCATGTGTATAGAGATCTTTCCTTAGAGTTTGATGACAAAATTCGTCCTGTTGATGCACTCCAATTAGACATGTGCGAGTTCGATTTGATTAAGGGTATGGATTGGTTAGCAGCACATCACGCTACAATTCATTGCCATTCATATTTGGTGATACTCAGGCTCTTGAATACATTCATAATGGTTTTCTACCAAGAAGGTCTGTACAAATTATTTATGCCTTACAAGCACGTGCGTTGTTATCTCATGGTTGCGAAGGTTTCCTAGCTACCATTCATGACACGACTGCTGAGGTTCCTTCTATCCATGATCAACCGATAGTTTCAGAGTTTATTGACGTATTTTCAGAAGAGCTTCCGGGTATACCACCTATCCGTGAAATGGAGTTTGGCATTGAGCTTGTTCCGGGAGCTGAACCTATCTCCAAGGCTCCTTATCGCATGGCTCCCATTGAGCTCAAGGAGTTGAAGGATCAGCTACAAGAATTACTGGAACGAGGTTTTATCCGCTCGAGTATCTCACCATGGGGTGCACCGGTTCTGTTTGTTAAGAAGAAAGACGAAAGCATGAGATTGTGTATCGACTACCACGAGCTGAACAAGATCACTATCCGAAATGGTTATCCCCTACCACGTATTGATGATTTGTTCGACCAACTAAAAGGTGCTAAGCACTTTTATAAGATTGATCTACGATCAGGCTACCATCAGTTGCGAGTGAAGGAACATGATATTTTTAAGACTGCTTTTCACACACGTTATGGTCAGTATGAGTTCGTGGTTATACCTTATGGTCTCACGAATGCTCCAACTGTATTCATGGACTTGATGAATCGAGTTTTCCATGAATTCTTGGAAAAATTCGTCATTGTATTCATCGATGACATTCTGATCTTCTCGAAGTCGAAAGAAGAACACGTGGATCATCTTCGCATGGTACTGCAGATTCTTCGACAAAAGCAACTGTATGCTAAGTTTTCAAGTGTGAATTCTGGTTAAGTAAGGTGGCATTGTTAGGTCACATCATTTCAGCAGAAGGGATTACCATGGATCATGCGAAGGTTGAGTCTATCACAAAATGTACAAGACCGACGTATGCAACTGAAGTTCGTAGTTTTCTGGGATTAGCTGGCTATAGGTTTGTGGACAACTTCTCACGTTTGCCTTGCCTTTGACTAAGCTGATGCGTAAGGGTGAGAAATTTGTTTGGAATGATGAGCGAGAGAAGAGCTTTGTCACACCCTACCATGGCGGAATATGGGGCGCGACGTATGGATATCATCACAACAATAGCATGTCTATATTGAGAACTAAATGAATATGAAATGACATAAAAAGGTGACATAAATTTCATGACAATATCTCAACAATGCAGGAGTCTAGGTAAGTAGGTAAAAGTCCCACCTCTTATCAAAGACAAACAAACAACAGAAACAAATCAACATATAGGTGTCCAAGTATCACTTATGAAACAAACAAAAACTAAGAAGGAACGAGGATCTCCTTCTATATGTAATCCTATGCTTCCAAGCCTACTCACTCCTACTCGCAGGCTTAACCACAAACTCACCTGAAAGAGACACTAAAACCTGTCAACAATAATGTTGGTGAGAGTCATAGGTTTAAACTCCAATGCCAAAACGTAATACATTTACAGCTGTGAATAAACATCATTCAAAATCATACAAACATTTGGACAGTGTGATACTAACATGCATTAACTATTCAACACAACATAGGATTCAATCCTTTCCTATCTTCCTTCCATGGTATATTAGGCGCCCATACACTTAATAACCGAACCACAAGACCCCGTCTTGATCCGAAGGACCAGTCCGGTCACCCTTGATATCAAGTCATACTTAAATAAATTAAGTACATCACATAGCAGTTAAGTGCATAAGCAAAACACAAAAGTCAAAATCAAAACACTTAAAACATTCACATCAAATCATTTATAAAAACAAGTAAGTGTCTCTTCCATTCCATCAGGAAGTAAATCATTAAGAAATATGGGACTATGAAACCCACCTGATTGAGCTTCTCCAAATATCTGCGCACTAGCAAAAAGCTAAACACACAAATACATACAATCAAGACACGAACCAAATATTAAAATGGCTCACTAATCGATGATGGATGTCTAACCCTCTCCCTCATTTTAATCTCATTAATATTCCATAAGCATCCCATTACACCTCTCTAATAAGCCCTTAAATTAATTAAGTTCATAACCTATCCCATTATCATTCTACCGAAAATAGTCTCGATTTTTATACCGCAAACCATGAGCCAAACACCCACTTAACCAAACCTATACTTTATCTAAAGGAAATCCTAAGCCCTTACATGTGTTAGCTAACTCTCATCTTTAGCCCCAAATGTTAAAGCTACTGTTAAGGCCCCGATATATATATATATATATATATATATATATATATATATATATATATATATATATATATATATATATATATATATATATATATATATATATATATATATATATATATATCTTTACATTATATATAAGAGGAGGGATATGCCACATAATCAGCTTTTAATCCACGTCAGCAGAATTAGTTTGGGCTCACGTTATGGGCTTACGTTATTTCATCACATATCACTTCCCCGTCTTATATTCTTTTCCAAACCCTAAACTAAACCTCCACAAACTAATCGATCGCAATTAGTGTAAAAAAACGTAATATTAATCATTGATCTCATTCCCTTCGCATAAACCCTATACCTCGACTTTTTACAATTGATTCACCTCAACAATCATTCATAATCTAATCATCACTCTACATGAAGATATATGGATAGGATTAGTTTTGAAGGTATGAATTTTAATTTATATATTTAGGGTTCCAAATTATTTTGTTTCAATCAAATATATAACTATACGATTTATGTTGCTTATCATCTAATTCAAATATATGATTATATGATTTAACTGAATCATATAGTCATGTTCGTGTGATTTGTAATTAATAAGGTTTTTTGGGTTTTGTAGGTTGGATTTGATCGGATTAATTATTTGATCGGATTTGCTAACCTAATATGCTAAAAATGCTAAACACAAATTTCATTACAGAAAGTTAGCAATAAAGGAAGCAAGCACATTAGCTGTAGTGCCTTGAGGCATGTCTTGATTATTAACTGATAGCTAGCTGACATACTTATCAGACAATCGACTTTCAATTTAGGACATATGAAAGATTGCACTTATATTGTTATGCGTGTGTTTGCAATGTGTTTAGATTATCTTCGTAAGTTGTGTTTATATTCTATATTTACCAAAACATAACATTAATAGAACCAAACACCCCATTAAAACTGAACTTTTCCAGCAACCTGAAACACCACCTAAAACATGTTTCACCTTTTAAAGAATATGTGCATCCGCTTCAAGTAGTTATGCATTGCTTTCTTTCTGTCTATTATGAGTAATCGTTCGATAATCTTATTCTTCAATATCATTATATAATTGATTATCGTTACGTTCAATGTGTTCACAGGAGCATGTTGGATCCAGATAGTACATGCCTTCTAAGCTTTGTGGAATCTTTCATTGTAAGACCGGTGCACTTTGAAATTGTTTTTAGTAGGATGTATGTTTTAAAGATTACACACGTGGGTTCTGTATACAGATTGTTCCCTTACAAGTATATGTCTCCCTAAGTATTGGGTTAGCGGTCTAGTAACTTATTTTCTGCTTTTCTTTTACATATTTTACATAAAAAATATTTCTATTGTAGGGATTTTAACTACGCGTTATCTTTTGGATTCTTATAAAGCACTCTCAACGTTTTTAGGTAAGTGTGCACTTTTAATTGTTTCTTATAATAAGCTTTGTATGTTTGGTATTGTGTTTGTATATTTTGTGTTGACTACACATTTAAAAAGGAGAAATTATATGTATTTCTTCCAAAGTGACACTGGATTTGCATCTTTGCAAATGCGGAAATCATTTTTACTGTGTTTTATATTGTAGATTAGATAAAGGTGGGAAAATGAGTGGGTCGGGTTGTTTGGCTCCTCCACACATTTTTTCCAAAGTCTTAAAGTTTTCTGTATAAATAGTCGTTGTATCAATTATGATTAAAAACATTTTATAATGATAACTTATACTATGTGTACGAATTGATTTAGAAGGTTTTATCCAATTATTAATTAAAAGTACACTTTCCAGTGATGTTTTCTGCTAGACCTATTTTTCCTTTATGCTAGATTTTCTGTATCTGTGTGACCTGTTTGAAATATAACATAACTGACCCACTCATTCAGAATGTTGCTACCTCTGAGATTAGCCAAAATCTGTAAGACTTCCTTCTGGTCATGTACTAAACACAATTTTCTCCGCACAGTTTCAGCTACCACTGAGGAGGAAATATTTGAAGTACAGGAAAAACGATCAATATTCCCCCTTGGATAGATACATGTAAGCCGTGAGCATGATTACTTAAATTATTCGCTCATGCATATATTCTATGACCTGGACGTAAACAACCAAATGAACATATTAGGCTCCCACAATTGAGTATCATCAGCTTTTCCAAATACAGAAAAACAATTGAGTATAATTTGAAGGCAGTTTGCATACTAAGTAATTTCCATGCCAATGGTGTTAATGATCACTTCATTTCTCAGGTAATATCTGTATACTTGCTTCACCATTTAGTTATTATTATGAATTTGAGAATTTGGTTTAAGAATAATATTCCTATACATGTTATGGTTGATTATACAAGGGCGTACGACATATTGAAAGAAGCTCCCTTGGTGCCATTTACAAGCAGTGTTAAAATATTCACTGAGTGTCAGTTATATTACACATAAAGACTAGCAGATTAATTTAGCCTATATCGTACTAACACACACTTCAATTATACTCTGTAGTCACAGCTCCATGGTATGATTTAAAATATATGTCCTTTTTTAAGGACCAATGTTAACTGGTCTTGGTACAAGGACCATCCCTCATCGTGTGAAAGCTATGCATGCTGCTGTTACCCGTATATAGTTGTTAAGATGTATGAAGATATGAGAAAGAAAAGCCTCTCAACTAAAAACCAGACTAACTTACGGCGGTGCACACTGAGGACGTCTTACAACAGACTGCAACCCAAGCTGGTCTACGATCCATGGTTGCTCGCTGCGAACTCAGATACAGGAGACCACACATGAAAGCTACTAAATTAGAAATCGTTATCTGGCATTCATTCACTTTTAAATATATTTTTAGTTTGTTTTAATACGAGCCAGGTAATATAGGCGAAATGGCGTAGTTGAAGACATTTAGAGGTTTCCTCCATTTAGAGGATTGTAGAAGACATGAGTGGTGAACTGGTGATACACTCGGTTATCTACTGTTTGAGCGATATAAGAGGTGATGGTGCTCCATTCTGCCATTGAAAAAAAGAACTTATGACTGTTAAATATCTTGAGAAGTCCTACGAGCCTGTAAAAGTTGAGGGAATAATAAAACCCATACGCATCACCAGTTGAGGGAATAATAAAAAGAATCAAAGGACTACCATATGACTCTTAAATATCTTGAGAAGTCCTACGAGCCTGTAAAAGTTGATGGAATAATTAAACCCATACGCATCAAGTTTCTCGGTCTTTTAGAATATATGTATATAAAAATTTGGTAAGGATTATATACCACATTGTATGCAAAAAATATGCATGCACTTATATTAACATCTGTGATGGGAAATAAACTTTAAGGAAGTGCGTCATATCTTAACTCAAACACTTGTCTTATGCAGGAATGATGGCAGGTCTTCACAAGTGATTTCTAATCGTGTGAATAACTAACAGCTCTTCACCCCAGCAAGTTATGATGACCATACACATGACCATAAACATTGCCAAGAAATCAGTTTAGCACGTGGAGCCCCATCGTGAAAGATCAATGGAGTTTAGTGGGCCATACTTTAGTAAGTTCAAGTTATTTTCAACAAGTTCTTAGAAATTAAGCAGTGTTGAACACAAGCAACATAATTACAGGCAAGTATCTTGCACCCTGATATTACATGTCTTTACTGATAGTTCAAGATATTACTTATCCTTTATTATATGGTAGGTATACTTGCGATGTTTAAGCTGGAAATCCTCTTAACAATACCGTTTTACATGTCTCTTAACTCTTAGTTATCAGAATTCGATGTTAGAAGGTTATAACATGAGGCGAAACTAGCATTCTAGATCAATATACACAATGCCACACATTCTATGTTGCAATTTATATATGAATTTTCCGACTTTAAAGAAAAACTAATCAACATCTATATCAGATGGTACACATGAGTGTTAAAGGCATGTTTATAAACAAAGTATACATTTTTTGTTTTAAGTCTTCTACCGACTCTAGAAGTAGACTTTGCTGCAACTTCCGAGGAAACAAAAGTTATTGGAAGGGTAATGGTTTATTACGGAAGTTTTTTTGATATGGATGTCCTACTAAAAAAAAGATCTTTACAATGCAATGTTCTTTGAAACCGAACCAGATAGTGATATTTTTGTTAGATGTGGCAAAATAGACCTTACGCGGTGTGTGTGTTGGCTGTACACCAAACAGTCCCTCATGATTGACTTATATGACTTCACTTCCGAGGATATAATTTTGTTGGGTGTTTAGGAACCTCTTGTGGCGGCCGATGGTAGAGTTTTCAATGGTCTTATTCAGGGGAATGAATGCTCTTTAAAGCTAAAACTGGATTGGAAGCTACCACCTGATACCCTTATATATGTGTTAGTTCAGTCTCTGTTATGGTTTTGAACAACTCTAGATCTCCAATTTTCACAATATTGGTCCGCCCAAAGTATGGTCTCAAGGGCTTCTCCGTGCCTTTTTGAATAAAAAAAAGTTCATTAAGGGATCTCTTCTAGAAGTAAGTGAACAATCACAGCCCACTTATTGCACTGAACTCAAAATCCAAGAGCAGCGACATGTGCTTTTCAAGCTAGCTTGAATAAGAGATTATTTTTCGTATGTATACTCCAACAAAATAGTCCTAATCTTCCCAAGGTAAATAGGTTGCGACAAAACTGATGATTTGATTGGGCTTCAAAACGTCGCGCCTTTGATTTTAGCCTTTTGGCTTGATCATACAAATTGTCATATACAAATTATCAGTAAAAACTAAACCCCATTTTTAATATGTTTTCTATCTTTAGTTTTTTGTGACTTTTCTGGGCCTGATTTTAAAGATACACAAGAAACAACATCAAATGCAGGTAGTAAAAGCAAAATCAAGTTAGACCCCTACTACTACTAAAAAATGAGCATCAACTGATATCCACAATAATTACGCATTTGGAAAGGAGAAATTATATGTATAGCAAGTGTATTGATGTTTTTGTTTTTAATATTCTTTTGATTGTTATATAAGTCAATGCATCAATGTCTTTCACAATTTTATTTTTGAATGCAATTTCAATTTTGGGCTTGAGTCTCTATAATGGGGTATTTGTTGTTCAGTTCTTAGTTAACTGAAATTGCCATTCAGTCACCAATGAACATACAATTTGATTTTTGAATGCAATTTGATTTTTGTAGACAAGTTTCAACATCTGTAACTTGACATATGACTATCTTTTCTGGTGGTCAAGCTCGGGTCTTTGATGATAACCTTCTTTAGTTTCTCTTCCTTCTCATCACTGTTGTCATCAATATTAGAAATCCTTTTGTGTTATGATACTCATAATCTATTCAATAGTTAAATGTCTTAATAATTGGTTGTCATAAACAGGACTTGCTGTTGTGGAAGTTGCCATGTACTTTCAGTTTGTGGAGCTTAAATCCAAATCTTGTGTTTAAGAATTTGGTGAGTCACACTTCTCTTTCAGTGATTTTAACATCCGGGTAAAAGTAGATATAGGAATAGTGAGCGGGCGAGCCTTGTGAGTATCTAAGGAGTTCTTAAGCATGTGACATGCTACTAAATCCTTTTACTGAAAATGTATATTGTTATGGTAAGGTAGGTGTTTTTAATGTTCGTTATCTTCAAAAATCTTGGTCAAGTATGCTCAAGACCATTTTAACCTTGATCTAAGCTGCTTCATTTTTCATTTTTATAGTTGGCAAAATGATGTATTTGTGGTGGCGGAACCAGGATAACTTTCTGTGAAGTTTCTGTAGAATGTCAAATAAAGGTAACTCTTTCTCCATGGACCTAAGCCTTGAGGTACGCTTTTGATGTCATTTTTACTTTTTCGATGTTAGAGAATCTGATAGAGAATGGTTTGTAGGCTACCAAGCATCACCAGTGAGCAATGATACATCAAAATGAATGGGTTAGAATCAGGTCGTGTGAAACTAACATGAGTCATTTGTTCAGGCTGCCACGAATATGCCTAGCATTTTTTTAATGATTAGTTAACACTGGACTATATAGTAGACTTCACTTAGGATAAACCAAAAGTCCTAATCTTGATATAAGAAAAGTAAAATGCTTAAACCAACAATTAAGAGGGTGATTTTTAGTCTAAGTAGGGAATAACATAACTAGACTACCATCTCTATTGTAAGATAACACGTAGGAAGTGCTAATTGTCTTTTCTTGTGGTCTTACCCTTAAGGGATTTATTCGAACAAATAATCTGCATAAAGTATGAAATGCGTCATTATATCCTTTATGTATAATACAAACTAACATATATTAACTATTAGTTTTGAAGGAAGTATTAATCATAGATCAAAGTTAGTGATTTCATTATTTCGCTTTAGGTTGGTGTGGTCTTGCTATGTATTCTTAAAGTTGGGTAAAATTTAGGCCATGTCTACTAATAATTGTAAGCAAAGTAATTAAATCATCAGTGTATATGTGACATAAACCATTAGATGAACAGTTCAATATGGTGACGATTTTATCTTCAACCTTTAAGCTCATCTTTCTTTTATTCTTTTTTTTGTATTTCTAACTTATTTTTTAGTTTTTGCAGCTTGAACTTCAGGAATATGGTACAAATAGTCAAGATGAGTATGAAAAAGGCACATCAGAATAAAGACTGACGAGGATGAGGAAGTTGGCCAACATGCGCTATTATCTATCAATCTGGTGTTCTTATTCTTCTATGATACACAGAACAGAAATTAATAGATGAGAAGGTAATATAAGTTGTTTTTTTAAACTGACTATTAAAAGATTTAATATCGAAACATTATTTTATGAATTGCTTAAAATTGGCATCTGCTTATTTGCTTATTCACTCATTTTCTCTCATTTGCTTGGTGTTGGTTAATTTTTAATACCCTAATGATTGTGTATGAAATCAGGGGTTAACCATCATAAACCTTAATAATGCGTGAAGTTTTGAAACTATTGTTTCACGATGAATATAGAGAGCAAACATTTTTCTCGGTGGTATGTGACAAGGCGACATAACCTTGGCATGATTTACAAGGGCCTAAAACTATTTTGAGCATGTTTATTCATTCAGTATCATGTCTTGATTATAAACAAGTGTGGATTATGTATCTTATCTACATAGCATACTTAAATTAGAACATGCAACATAAGTGTCAAAATTTCATCAGATCTACAAAGATGTTGAGGCCTCTGGGTTTGAGGAGTCTGTTCGTAATTCACGAAGTGACTCCTGGATCCTAGCCACGAGGCAGGCTAAGGCCATGAGTCAATGAATGTAAGACACTTCATAGCGGAACATATTAGTTTCTCTATACGCAAACATAGACACAATAGTTTTATTATCCTTGCTTATGAAGTTTTGAAAAAAGAAGATCCTACAACAGCACTCTATTCTCAATAATTGTGGTGGTAAAAAATTCTTTTTCATTGTATCTCATTAATAGTTTGAGATAGAATAAGTTTATCTACGAATTATTTTCAATCTCTCATATTAGTAAAGAACCTATATCCACAATTTCGTTAGTTACTACATCAGATGTAGCTGATAAAAGTTTATCGCTTTCTTATGCAATGGAATTGATTCATATCATTAAGTGCTATACGAGGATGCTTAAACATTGATGTACCGTGTATCCTTTGTGCCCCTTCACAAAACGTTGGTATTTTTCTTAACTTTCCATTTGGACAATCTCTTTTCAATCGAAACCTCAAAATATGTGATTAAGCTACATATGTTTGAATTACGACACGGTGCTAAGGCTGTGATATTGAGGTAATGAAATCTCCATTTGATAAAAGCATGTTAAAGCTTGCCAGTTGTTCACAATATGTGTGGGTCTGACAAAGATGAACAGTCTATGGGTTTGCATTTTTTTTAAATTTATCCAAACATACGTAACCAATGTTTTAAGACCCACGTCGACCCGGTTCCGACCGAAAAACATGTCATATTGACCCAGGTTTCACATTTTCGAAACCCGACTAGACCCGCGGGGTTTGGAACGACACAAGTCAACCTGGTTCTCAAGACTCGACCGAATTTTGATTTTTTTTGTTTTTTTTTTTAATATGTAAATTTTTATTTTACGATTGAAATTTTATTTTTACTTATTATATTGGTTGGTAAACAATTTATATTTTAAATATACGAAAGTTTTTATGATTTATATATATTATTTTTGTTAATTATTAAAAATAAAAAAAGATATTTTTTTAGAAAACTGGTTTAACCCGAGTTGACTCGGACCCGGTCACTCGACTGGGTCGATTTATAAACCAGGTTTCAAAACATTGTACACAACATAAAGAAGATGATTAAATATTCAGTTTTACTAACTAAATAACTAAATTAAATCTAGATTAAAAATGTAACATTACATATCGCATTAACAACTAAAGTCTTTCACCTCCTTAGATATCATGAAGAATCAATGTTTTGATCTTTTCAACAAAGTCTTATTTGTTTATTTCTTGCAAACTTCTTAAGAATAATCCCTCACATTAGTGGTGGCTATTTTTGACCCGAAATAAAATCCGACCTAAAGCCGACACAACAAAAATTAACAAGTTTGGGTTAATTAGTAGATTTCGAGTCGAGCGATCTGACCCGTTTATTAAATAGGTTAAGTTCGAGTTAGAAAAAAATAAATACGTTGACCCGCCAACCCATTGAAGATATTTTTCTTATATTAAAAACTATTTGTATTTTATTATACGGGTTAAACAAGCGATTCAAAATGCATTTAATGTGCACCGTGTAATTTAGCAACTTTGTATATTAAACAAGTTAATGGGTCAACCGAAATCCGTGTAACCTATTTAACCTATGTAACTTATTTAATCGGTCAACCTAAGTACATATACGACTTAAATAGATCAGGTTCAGGTAATGTGTAAACAGGTTATAGTTGACACAGTTGACCCAATTATTTGAATGGGTTAGGTTTGGGTTGGGGTTGGGGTTTTATGACCCAAACTCGACATGGATTACCACCATACCTTAGATCACGCTTACTTCTAATGTATTGTAATTGTAAAAATTGTGTAATTCGTTTAAAAGCGGATGCATCTGGTCTTTATTATGTTTAATGTATAACTACCGTTATTTACCTATATGTCTACTTATGAATGTGTCAACACTGAATGTTTGTTGTTCAAATCATCAGGTTTTGCTTTCCATCTCATCCTTGCTAACTGACTCAAATCCTTATCCGAGAACCAAAAAGTTAATACGAGTTCTACAAGCTTATTACGAAAAGCATAAAATAAAATTGGTAATATAAAAAACAATAACTATTCAACAAACATTTTTATTATTCTTTAAAAAATTAAGTAAAAAATTAAACTTTTAACACCAATATTTAGTAAAATAAAGAAAAATAAATGAAAATTCAAGCCATACGTGCTCATCGGACGGATTTTGCAACTAAACTAAAAATAAAATTCAAAACAAATTTTACCAATAGAACATTACAAACAAATGTTTAAAAAATAAAAAAGTAAAACAACCATCAAAAGTCATACTCGTCCATCGGACGAGTTTTGCCACTAGTATATATATATATATATATATATATATATATATATATATATATATATATATATATATATATATATATATATATATATATATATATATATATATATATATATATATATATATATATATATATATATATATATATATATATATATGTATATATATATATGTATATATATATATATATATATATATATATATATATATATATATATATATATATATATATATATATATATATATATATATATATATATATATATATATATATATATATATATATATATATATATATATATATATATATATATATATATATATATATATATATATATATATATATATATATATATATATATATATACATATATATATATATATATATATATATATATATATATATATATATATATATATATATATATATATATATATATATATATATATATATATATATATATATATATATATATATATATATATATATATATATATAGTGGGGTTATTATAAAACAAATCCTATAATAAAACAAATGAGGTGAATTCTCAGCCCTCGGATCAAAATTACTAAATATGATAAAAAAATGGTGTATTTTTGTAAACTAACAAACTTTAGGGGCAATTCTCGAAAGAAAAAAAATATTAAACGCGCCCATAATTGATCAAAACACATAGTACACACAATACACGCAGTTAAAAACCGCTCATTAAACACACAGTTAAGGCACGAAAATCGCTCAATAAATACACAGTTAACGCACTGAAACCGATCAAAAACACACACTTCTCACAGTGAATCCGATCAAAAAACTCGCATTTCACACTCTGAATCATCTTGAATCAGAAAGTTAAGCAGCCAATCGAGATGGTTCGAACCTTTATTGGACTATCTCCGCCTTCTCAGTCTGGTAATAGATTTGTTAATTTTTAAGTTATTTTTCAAAGTTTGTTTAAAGATACTTTTTATGCTTGAAAATAAATGCTATTTGTTAAAAATGCAGTATAATGCACTAGAATTAGACTTAAGTTCATATGAATGATTAGGTTAGATGTTGATCAAAGTTTATTTAAAAGTTACTTTTTATGATTCAAAATGATTGCTATGTGTTAAAAATTGCATTGTAATGCTCTAGAATTGGTCTAAGGTTCATATAAATGATTTAGGTCAGATGTTGTTCAATATTTGATTAAAAGTGACTTTTTAAGCTTCAAAATCACTGCTATGTGTTAAAAATGCACTATAATGCTTTAGAATTAGACTAAGGTTCATATGAATGATTTAGGTTAGATGTTATACTAAAATTTGTTTAAAAGTGGCTTTTAATGCTTCAAAATCATTGCTATGTGCTAAAAATTAACTATAATTCTCTAGAATTAGAATTAGGTTCATATGAATGATTTATGTTAAATGTTATTCAAAATTTTTTTAAATGTAAGTTTATATGCTTGAAAATCGGAATAATGTGTTAAAATTTGTATTCTAATGTTCTAAAATCCGACTTAGGTTCATATGAATGTTTTCTGTTAGCTGTTGTTTAAAGTTTGATTAAATGTGAGATATCATGCTTGAAAAACACTATAATGTGTTAAAATTTGAACTCTAATGCTCTAAAATGCTAGTTAGATCATATGAATGATTTTAGTTAGCCGTTGTCTAAAGTATGATTAAATGTGAGATTTCATACTTGAAAATCACTGTGATGTGTTAAAATTTGCACTCTACTGCTCTAAAATCCAAGTTATGTTGTTGATATGAATGATTTATGTTAACTGTTTTTTATAGTTTCATTAAATGTGAGTTTATATGTTTGAAAATCAGAGTGATGTGTTAAAATTTGAACTTTAATGCTCTAAAATCCAAGTTATGTTGATATGAATGATTTAGGTTAGCTGTTGTCTAAAGTATGATTAAATGGGAGTTTTCATGCTTGAAAATCAATGCGATGTGTTAAAATTTGTATTATAATGTACTAAAATCCGAGTAAGGTTCATATGAATGTTTTCTGTTGTTTAAAGTTTGATTAAATGTGATATATCATGCTTGAAAAACACTATAATGTGTTAAAATTTGAACTCTAATGCTCTAAAATGCTAGTTAGATTCATATGAATGATTTTAGTTAGCCGTTGTCTAAAGTATGATTAAATGTGAGATTTCATACTTGAAAATCACCGTGATGTGTTAAAATTTGCACTCTAATGCTCTAAAATTCAAGTTATGTTGATATGAATGATTCATGTTAACTGTTTTCTATAGTTTCATTAAATGTGAGTTTATATATTTCAGAGTGATGTGTTAAAATTTGTACTCTAATGCTCTAAAATCCAACTTATGTTGATATGAATGATTTAGGTTATCTGTTGTCTAAAGTATGATTAAATGGGAGTTTTCATGCTTGAAAAACAATGCGATGTGTTAAAATTTGGACTCTAATGCTCTAAAATCTGAGTTAAGTATATATGAATGATTTAGTTTTAATGTTGTTCAAAATTTGATTAAATGTAAGTTTATATGCTTGAAAATAAGTATGATGGGTTAAAATTTGTATTCTAATGTTCTAAAATCCGACTTAGGTTCTTATGAATGTTTCCTGTTAGATGTTGTTTAAAGTTTGCTTAAATGTGAGATATCATGCTTGAAAAACACTATAATGTGTTAAAATTTGAACTCTAATGCTCTAAAATACGAGTTAGATTTGTATGAATGATTTTAGTTAGCCGTTGTCTAAAGTATGATTAAATGTGAGATTTCATACTTGAAAATCACTATGATGTGTTAAAATTTGTACTCTAATGCTCTAATATCCAAGTTATGTTCATATGTATGATATTAGTTAGCTGTTGTCTAAAGTATGATTAAATATGAGATTTCATACTTGAAAAACACTATAATGTGTCAAAATTTGTATTCTAATGCTATAGAATCCAAGTTAGGTTCATATGAATGATTTAGGTTGGCTGTTGTCTAAAGTATGATTAAATGTGATTTTATACGTTTGAAAATCAGAGTGATGTGTTAAAATTTGTATTCTAATGCTCTTGATTCTGTGTTAGGTTCAAATGAAAGATTTATATAGACTGTCTGTAAATGAATAGAGTGTGTAATCTTTTCAGGTATATCTCCATCAGTTAAAAAGACCAATGAGAAAAAAAAAACCAACGAAAAACAGTGATTCGGATTTTGAAGAAAATACTTTCGATAAATATAAGATAGAAAAAAAGGAAGATAAGGGGAAAAGGCTCGCAGTAAAAAAAGTTTCTGATGTATATTTTCAGTCAAAAAAGAAGGCAAAAACAAAAGATAATATAATCGTTTGTTATCCACAAGCAATTCAACAAAATAAGCCAAAAAAGGCTGACCAGGAAACAATAAAATACAGAATGTCACCAAGAAATCTCCAAAAGGTCCTAAACAACTTAAGCCCTCAACAAGACAAGCGTGTTCGAGAAATGGGATTTGGTGATTTTCCTAAAAACTTCAACATATATTATATCCCATCAACCTTAGGTCTGTTTTTAGCTACCAATTTTGATTCAGAAACACGCACTCTAGGAATGGGAGATTGTAGGAGGATAAAGTTTACCAAACAACTTGTGCATCATATGCTTGGGATACCAATGGGTGATATCCCTGTTGAAACTCTAAAAGAAAAAAATCTATTAGAGCCTACGACTCAGAGATGGAGAAGAAAGGTGAAGCATATTGTCGGTAATGATAAAAAAAATCAGAGTATCAACATTGGAATCATTTTTGTCTGAATACGAAAAAGCCAATTGGGTATTTGGTGTTGGTTTCCTATCACTGTTCTTCTCAATAATCGGAGAAGGTAACAAAGATGGAACGATAAATGAGAGGCTTATTCCATTTATTGGGAATAACAGTGATAGGATTGAAAAAATGGATTGGTGCTCATATGTATTAGAATGTTTGGTGAGGGAATGCACCAGTTTTGATTCAAGTAGCACCTTCAGTGGACCATTGGTTTTACTCACAGTAAGTTCTAATTTAAACTTAAATGCTGTAAGTTTTTTACTTAAAATGCTGTAAAAATTTACTTTTTAGTTTATTAAATTTTACATAAATTTTCAACAGCTAACTACTAAAAAATATTTTTTTGGTGCAGCTTGTGTATTGCAATTCAACTGTGTGTAAAAAGGTAAAGGTCGAAAAAACAGTCCCTGCGTTCAAAGCATGGAATTATCAATTGATGAAAGCTAGAGAATCTCTTGAACTTAAGAAAGGAGGTTTTGGACGTTTAGAAATCGTTGATAGTTTAGAATGGATTGAGCCAAAGAAGAAAGATACCAAAAAAAAGAAATTAGTGAATTTATCAGGTATACATAAAATATATAATAAATATATTCTTGAAATTTTGGTATTATATAATAATTTATTTTGTTGAAGTTGTAGAAGATGAAGAAGAGTTTTCTGAAGAAGAACTTGAAGAAGCTAAAGATTTTTCATATAAAACTTTTAAGGTAATAATTTTGAATGAAATATATGTTACGTAAGATGATTTGGTTAAAAAATTAACTAAAATTCAGTAAATTTTCCGGTCTTAAGGCTCACACAATCAAAAAATATTTGATGCCTGTGGCTCACTAGGAACAAGCTCGAAAACCTAGTGGGAGCCTTTTGATTCCCCATATTGGGAAGACTCCTTCTTTGTAATGAGGATTGAGAACTCGGTTGTTTGAAAATGATAGTTATGATGTTATTTTTTAAAAGTTATGAAAGTGATTTGGCAAAAAAACAATTTAATGCATTAAACTTTAAATGATTTTTTATATTATAGGGAATGTGCGATACTGTAAAAGCTAATCTACAACAAGCAATTAAGCTGATGGAAGATTCTGATAGAAAATTGGATCTTGCTTTTAGATACTATCCCGAGTCCGAAAGGTTAAAAAAACTTGTAAATCATAGAAATAAGGTTTTCATAGTTTTTATAAACATAAGCAAGGTGATGTGGAAGATGAAAATGATGATAGTGAAAATGGGAATGGAGATGAGGATGATAAAATTGATGGTAGTGAAGACGGGAATGGAGATGAGGATGATGATATTGATGATGAAACTGACAATGATGATAGATTAGATGATGACGAAGAAGATGACGATGATGATGCATTAGATGATGATAATGATGTAGTAAAGGGAAATGTTGATGATCAACATGATGATGCAGAAAAAGGAAATGTTGAGGATCAACATGATGGTATGTCTATAACCTTCAA
This sequence comes from Glebionis coronaria, assembly GCA_025667525.1. Lineage (NCBI taxonomy): Eukaryota > Viridiplantae > Streptophyta > Magnoliopsida > Asterales > Asteraceae > Glebionis > Glebionis coronaria. The sequence continues at coordinate 356,414,622 of CM046879.1, forward strand.
ATTATATTTTTCTATGTTCTACTAAATTTTTTTTTGGTAATAATATAACTACAATGCTATAACATTATTACTTTAATTTGGTAAGGTTTGCAATTTTAAAATTCTAACAATGTAAAAATATGCAGATAATGGCGATGATGAAAAAAAGAATAAAAAAGGTGGTGACGATGTAAATGAGGAAAAGAAAGATGAGCATGATTGTAAAAATGCTGGAGAGGGGCCTCAAAATCTGATTGCAGGGCAAAAAATGGGCATTGTACCATTTGATTATACTTATTTCACTCAGACAACTCCTCCAGAAACACAATCTTCAAATGAAACTGATAAAAATGCTCGGATAGCTTATTTCGTAGAAGAACCTTCAGAAGATAGTGATGAAAGTTTGTTGAGTTATCTAAACACTAGACTTCCCACAATAGAACCTTTATCACAAACGAAGGAAGACAAAAAAGGATATCAAATCAACAAACGAATAAAGATTGATGTTGAAGATGATTTGGGTATATTGGGTGCTAAAGTTGTTGATTTTGATGTAGGTCAACCAGGGTTTGATGAATTTGATTTGGTTGACAATATGACCGATAATGTTTGGACTTGTACCTCAGATGTTTTACAAAATCTCAACACTACTTCCTTTCGTCCTAAATCAAGAAATCTGAAATTAAGCCTAGTACGAAACAATGAAGGACATTTTGAGGCAAGAAAAATAAATGAAGGAAATACAAGTGCCATAGAAAAAAGTGTTGAAGCTCATGAAGTTGCTGAATTGCCTCCAAAAACATATGTTGAAGCTAATGAAGTGGCTGAAGCCATTGAAATTCTTGAAATTGCTGGAATGGCTTCAATACTTGTTAATGCAGTCCAAAACACAGACACTAAGACGCCAATGTTCAAAAGTAGTGTTATAGATAAGAATTTAGAAAAAGGCAAAGAGAAAGTGGTTAGTATTGCAGTTCCAGAACCCTCAAATGAAAGTGATTTTAAAAGGCCTATCAGAAGTATGAAAAGAGGCGCTGAAGTATTAGAAGATGCGGTTTATAGGATAGACTCAAGTCAAAAGTTCTCAGCATATAACGAGAGGAAAATTCAACCAGCCATACCATTTACTGAAGATGAAATAAAGGTTATAGAATATGTATGGAGTGGCAGTTGTCCCGAAGGGTTAGTTTTTATTGCATTAACCTTTAATAAAGTAACTGAATTGCATATTATAGATATATTTTCTTTTGTTTGTGATTTGGTAAAAAAAACTGAATTCCTTTTATAATGCGCAGGGAATTTATATTCAGTGGATTGGGCATAATAATTGAATGTATATGGTTCTTGAGTCTTTATCCAAACATCCTAATTTCATCAAATAATCTTGACTTATGGAGTCTTGTTCTGGCGTATGAGGAGACACTCAAATCGAGCGTCTCATTTAACTTAAATTTGTACTGCATTACAGGAATGCTGGTGAGTTTTTGTCTATATATATACTTAAAAAATTGAATTTCTATAGGTTGAAATATTTTATTTTTTTTTGTGATTATATACAGCCTCCCGCTCTGGTTGAACAGAAAATGGATGAAGAACACCTGAGAAAAGTTTTTGATGATAACTTTGAGTCTGTTTTACAGAATTCAAAGAAAACAAATTTGGATAACATTAGTATGGTAAGTCATAAATAACATCTATTACTAATACTATTTAAAAATTATTTACAGCATTACAGTTAAATTTTTACAGCATTACTATGTTTTAGTTTATATTTTTTTATTGAATTATCTACAGGTTATGATTCCTTGCATCCAGATGATAGGTGTTGTAAACCATTACTATTTAATATGCTTCAATATGATATCTGCTGAAATAGAAATCATGGACAACCTTGATGATGATTCTGAGGATCTTGATGACAGATATGGCCCTTATGCCATGACAATGGTAATTTTTTGATTTATGAATCTCATTTGGATAAATAGATATGTATGAATAAATACTAGTTTTTTATAACCTTCAAAATTTTGTTATAATTTTTTTTAAATATAACAGGTAAGTTTTTTTATTGCATTACATATTATTTTACAGCATTAACAGCAATCTTGTATTTTTTCACAGATCAAATTATTCATTGCTTACCTAGAAAGTGTAAATCATCCAAAACATGCTGCATTCATGAAGGCCGTCCCAAGAGTCTTGAAGATGACTTGGAGGACAAAAAAAATGCTGTCGACTGTGGTCTATTTGCTATGAGGCATATGGAGATGTACGTCGGTAAAGAAATATGGTTGATGACAATGCCAGATGAAAATAGATATCAAAAATCAACTATTAACACTCTCAGAGCAAAGTACTTAGCAAAGATTCTGCTGTTGCCTTGTAACCTTTGGAGAAATGAGTTACTCAAAGCGGCGGACCAACATTGGAAGAAGCAACAAAAGAAACAAAAGATTATAAGTGGTTTCAATGTGAAAGTTAATATTGGGCTCATGAGAAAGTTTGAAGCAAGAATAAAGAAGGAAATCCTTGGATGAAGTTTAATGAAATTATGTATAAACTTTTGAAGAATTTTATTATGTAAAGTTTACCCAAAACATAAAGTTTGTTTCTGTTGTAATTTTATTTCAGCTTGGCCTAAGTACATTGTAAATGCCACTCTGTTTACCTAATATTTATTTTGGTTATCCTCTCCTGTAATGCAGTAATTAACCTTTATGATTTGGTAAACTTCTAATGGAAATAAGTAGATTTTTAAGCATTATACCTTTATATTTAATATTTTTTTTAAAGAAATCGGATAAAATGGTATATTGATTTGATAAAATATGATAAATTTATACATTGATTTGCTAAAATATGATAAAGTTGTATATTGATTTGGTAAAATATGATAAAGTTGTATATTGATTTGGTAAATATTAGTAATAACCTTTCTAGAATGTCTCAATTATGATGAATAAACTACCACCTACCTATTAATCTGTTAAAATTAAATATTGATTTGGAAAAATCTATTAAAATTGTATATTGATTTGGTATATATTACAAACTTTAGGGGCAAACTAGTAAATAACCAACCGAGAGCGTCTCATTTATGGTGAATAAACACCCACGTATCTCTTATATTTATCACTTACTAAATATATCTCCAATATTTCTATCTCCCCAAGTTTACACACAGTAGATCAAAACCAGATCAAAAACAAATGCATAAAATTTGAAATGCATCAATCCATAAAGATGGTGAATAACAATCTGAAATCCTGTACTCCTCCTCGTAAGCGAATTAATACCTCTATTTTTTTGTTTTCGATATTATTTATGTTTATAACAATCTGATTCCAACTACCATTTCATGTATCTAGAAAATAGGAAAAGTGTTAGACTGATGATAAAACAAAGAGTAGATTATGGAAATAGTAAAAAAAAGTCGCCGGAAAAATCTATAACTATATCAACCAGTAAGTGATTTATTCTACCTCTTTATTTCAATGAGATGTGTTAAATTTGAGTTTTCATGCTTGAAAATAACTGTAATTTGTTAAGATTTGTACTATAATGCTCTAAAATCCGAGTTAGGCTGATATTAATGAACTAGGTTACATATTGTAAATATTTTGTATAAATGATTGTTTATATGCTTGAAAATCAGTTTGATGTGATTAAATTTATACTCTAATGCTCTAGAATGTGATTTAGGTTCATATGAATGGTTTACGTTAGCCATTGTCTAAAGTATGATTAAATGTGAGTTATCATGCTTGAAAAACACTATAATGTGTTAAAATTTGAACTCTAATGCTCTAAAATTCTAGTTAGATTCATATAAATGAATTAGGTTACATATAGTAAATATTTTGTATAAATGATTGTTTATATGCTTGAAAATCAGTTTGATGTGATTAAAATTATACTCTAATGCTCTAGAATGTGATTTAGGTTCATTTGAATGGTTTATGTTAGCCATTGTCTAAAGTATGATTAAATGTGAGTTATCATGCTTGAAAAACACTATAATGTGTTAAAATTTGAACTCTAATGCTCTAAAATGCTAGTTAGATTCATATGAATGATTTAAGTTAGCCGTTGTCTAAAGTATGATTAAATGTGAGATTTCATACTTGAAAATCACTGTGATGTGTTAAAATTTGCACTCTAATGCTCTAAAATCCAAGTTATGTTGATATGAATGATTTAGGTTAGCTGTTGTCTAAATTATGATTAAATGTGAGTTTTCATGCTTGAAAATCACTACGATGTGTTAAAATTTGTACTATAATGTTCTAAAATCAGAGTTAGGTACATATGAATGATTTAGGTTACAAATTGTTCATAAATATTGATAAAATGATTGTTTATATGCTTGAAAATTAGTTTGATGTGATAAAAATGGTACTCTAATGCTCTAGAAGGGAATTTAGGTTCATATGAATGATTTATTTTAGCCGTTGCCTAAAGTATGATTATGTGTGATTTATCATTCTTGAAAAACACTGTAATGTGTTAAAAATTGTACCCTAATGCTCTAAAATCCGAGTTAGATTCATATGAGCCGTTGTCTAAATTATGATTAAATGTGAGATATCATGCTTGAAAATCACTGCGATGTGTTAAAATTTGTACTCTAATGCTCTAAAATCCAATTTATGTTGATATGAATGATTTAGGTTAGCTGTTGTCTAAAGTATGATTAAATGTGAGTTTTCATGCTTGAAAATCACTACGATGTGTTAAAATTTGTACTTTAATGTTCTAAAATCCGAGTTAGGTACATATGAATGAATTAGGTTACAAATTGTTCATAAATATTGATAAAATGATTGTTTATTTGCTTGAAAATTAGTTTGATGCGATAAAAATGGTACTCTAATTTAGGTTCATATGAATGATTTATTTTAGCCGTTGCCTAAAGTATGATTAAGTGTGATTTACCATTCTTGAAAAACACTGTAATGTGTTAAAAATTGTACCCTAATGCTCTAAAATCCGAGTTAGATTCATATGAATGATTTTATTTAGCCGTTGTCTAAATTATGATTAAATGTGAGATTTCATGCTTGAAAATCACTGCGATGTGTTAAAATTTGTACTCTAATGTTGTATATGAATGTATTATGTTATATATTGTTCAAATTTTGATTAAATGATTGTTTATATGCTTGAAAATTAGTGTCATGTGTTAAAATTTGAACTCTAATGCTCTATATTCCGAGTTACGTTTGTATGCATTATTAAGGTTGGCTGTTGTCCAATATTTGACTAAATGTGACTTTTAATGTTTGAAAATCACTGCGATGTGTTAATATTTTACTGTATCAATATATGAAATAGATGTGTAATGATTCATTAAATTCTTAAAAGTTGGATAACATTATTAATTATTTACAGGTAAAAGCAATGAAAGACTCTCAGAACCAGAGGGATTTAATACAAATGAAGTATCTTCCAAAAGAAAAAAAATATGTGTTAAAAACAAAGTTACTGGTAAAAGAGCAGCAACTGATGACATCCCAACTGATGAAGGAAGAAGCCAAAACAAAAAAAAAGGTTGCAGCAGATGATATTCCAAATTCAACTGAGGTACTTGACGATGCTGAACAAATTCAATCAGACAATGTTTATACATCAAAGACATATGCTCCAACTGTTGTGGTAGAGAAGGTAGTGGTAGAGAAGGTAGCTGAAAAAGGTAAGATGATGAGAAATCGGAGGATTAATGCGAAGAAAGTGGTAGAGAAGGTAGCTGAAAAAGAAGTTTCCGAAAAAGAAATTGCTAAAAAAGGCAAAGCAGTCAATATTACAGTTTCAACTGAGGTACTTGACGATGCTGAACAATTTCAATCAGAAAATGTTGAGACATCAAAGACAGATGCTCCAACTGCTGTGATAGGGAAGGAAGTTGTAGAGAAGGTAGCTGAAAAAGGTAAGATGAAGAGAAATCGGAGGATTAAATCGAAGAAAGTGGTAGAGAATGTAGATGAAAAAGAAGTTGCTGAAAAAAAGTTTCTAAAAAAGGCAAAGCATTATTTCCCAATATCGTCCCAAGAATGTCAGTGCGTCATTTGAATCTTTTGTTAAAAGCATGCACAACAAGACATCTTAAGGTTATAGAAGAAATGGGTTTGGGACATTTCATCAATAATTTTGAGTATATGTCGGTTCCAACCAAGATGACATATTGTCTAACACCCCCACAAATGCTATGCGCAGCGGAACTACAACATTTGGGTGCTAGGCAGTTATCATCGCACACAAGATATATCAAACGAATCAAAGAGACGTAAAAGTTTTAACAAAATTTAAACATTGTTAAAATCATACATGTCTACGGTTTTCCAAACCCAAATGATACAACATAGAGTTAGCGTTTCGGTCCCCACGAATCTCAACCCCCAAAAGATACATTTTCGACAACATAACTGAAAAATTAAAATGTTCAAGTTAAATATGGGTGGAAAAACAAATAGACGCCAAGCCACACACAACTCCCATCCAATGCATGCTCCATGCTATACTTCATCGGTTACCTGAAACACATGCTAAATTGGGTCAACAAATAATGTTGAGTGGAATTCATAGGTTTTATAATCTCATTTTGAACATATGTGTTATAAAAATCATTCACGATCATTTATAGACTTGTCGATCAAACAATCTATTTTCAAGGTTATGACAATTGTGTTTAAGCTCATGACACTAATCCGTTAACTCAATCACCCGCGTAATAATTACCGGCGTGATTAAGATGAAACCATTGCCCCTTCTAAAGGCATCAGTTGCAATTATACCTTATCTCTTATCACAAATTATCCGTCCGCAGGGGGTACTCAACGTACTAGCCCTCGTCTCGGATAGGGTCGTCAACCCCATAGTACTATCAATTGTATAAGCGGCTATTTTCAATCCACACTAGGATTAAACAATAGTTAATAGTTCATGAATATAGGGTCTTTTGCAACTAGGTACTCAACACAATTTAAGGCAACATTCGGGTCCAATAATCATCCATGACATATGTTCCTTTTAGAAAACTAGCATGCATTTCCCTCGCGGGTAAAACAATTTAAAATCAATAGTAAGCGAGGCTACAAATTCACACCTTATATATATAGAGTAGTCGACGATTCGAGTGACGATCACTGACGATGATGAGGATGCCCGGGGAATTCAACACCTAACAAACAATAACGCGTAATGAGTAATCTCATTTATAAACTTTAAGTACTGTATATTACATACATATTAGTAAATTTTGATAATTACAAACTCACTCCAAAACCAAACAATTAATTGTTACTCGTTTTATACTATTCATCCATGTTATTAACGTTATTACCCTTTTCACGTTTTTCGCCGATAGTTACCAAAAGTATGGGCTGTTTTACTAGACTTAAACTTTTTAATAAAATTTGGGAGAATTCTCAAAAATACCTTAAGACCTGTAGAAAACCTATTTTTAATCCCATTAAAAGTTTTTGCGTATACGACCCGTTACTCAACACATTACTAAACCTACGTTTTTCGGACTGATTTTGCACATTGACCAAGTTGGACTCATTTGACCCATTTGAAATATACCATTGACCCATTTGACACCTAAGTCTAATAATAGACTCACAAATGCAGGTTTGAGACCAAAAATCAACCTTTAACCAATTACCAAACTATATCTATGGTCCCCGGGATTTGACCCAAAACCAAACATAATTTCGGATTATGTAGGTTCTCATCTCCCGGTACACGTATTTTCAAAACATCATAACTTTTGACTCGTTAGGAGTCGTAAGCTCTATCTTATACCAAATCGAAGCTAAGAAGACGCTCTACAACTATATCCTAGTGTCACGACCTGTTTACAAAATCAAATTTATGAAAACATCCTAAACAATCTGCCTAAATTTACCCATCTCAAAATCAATCCAACACTCGTTTCCAAACCATTTTATCGACACTTAACCTCAACTTAAACACTACTAACCATGACTAACCATCCTAATCATTCCTTAAACCCTAAAATACCAAATCCATCTCAAAACCCAATCATCAAATCAAACATGCAATGAGGTTTACCCATTCTAAAACACCTAAAAACATGAATTAAACACAAATCCCACAAGCAAAACATCAAACACCATGATCCACCAAACACCCCCATTTGGCCGTGGGGTGTGGGTGATCAAAACACGCCAACCAAATTGATTTTGGTTGGTTTGTTGGGTGATTATCCATCTACTATACCCTAATTAAACATGCATGAACTCAATTAACATCAAAACATATTTTTGAAAAACCCATTTGATTCTTGAAAAATTTTATGGATGCATGTTGGATTAAAGTATATCAAAACACTTGTAATGATTAAACTAGAAGTGGTCTAACCTTGGTATTATTAAAACAAGCTAGAAAAAAAAATATGGTGGTGGTGTGGTGGTTCTTGGCCATCGGCCTAAAGAGAGAAAAGAGAGATGGGAGAAAGTTTTTGGTGTATTTTGTGTTGTGTGTGTGTTTGAATTTCCATTTTGTAAAAATTGGGGCCCTTGTGTGCAATTATAGCATTCTTTTGGCCTTAAGTGAAAACAACCTCAAATGTTTGTGGAAATGACTCACTAGTCAATTTGGAAAATTTTTACGGGAGTCGGGGTTTATCCCGAACACTCCAAAATACTTTTAGGACAATTTAAATGTACCCGGAAAGCAATAAAACTCACCCGACTCGACTTAACACGAACCGAAAGTAAAATTCTCGAAAAATTATACTATCTAGAAAACGACAATAAACATAGAAATTTGGGCATCCATCGGGATCGTAGTCGTCATCGTTCTTCTTAAATCGTCAATCGTCAAGATTACGACCTCAAATATTGGTTTCAACCAAAATGATAAAATATATAGTAAATAAAATTTCTTAAAAATTTCAAAAATAAGCGTAATTTAGGGTAAGGTAAGTGACCTCGGTTCTGGGTATCACATCCACCCCTCCTTAAAGAGAGCGACGTCCCGACGCTCGCCTCTTCTTATACTCACATTTTGTGCCGCTGGAACAGATGAGGATATCTCTCCTTGAAAAAGTCCTCACGTTCCCAAGTGTATTCCGGTCCACGTCTAGAATTCCATCAAACCTTCACAATGGGAATTCTACTATGCTTCAGCCTCTTGACCTCTCGGTCCATAATTTCCACGGGTTCTTCCACGAAATGCATTTTGTCGTCCAGTTGAATCTCGTCCAAAGGAATCACCAATTCCTTATCCGCCAAGCTCTTCTTCATATTTGATACGTTAAACGTGTCGTGAATAGCACTAAGCTCGTTCGGCAACTCTAACTTATACGCTGCCGGTCCAATTTGTTTAATGATCTTAAATGGTCCAATATACCTCGGACTCAAATTTCCTTTCTTCCCAAAACGAATCACACCCTTCCACGGCGAAACCTTAAACATAACCATGTCTCCGACCTCAAATTCCAACGGTTTTCTTCTATTATCAGCATAACTCTTCTGTCGGCTTCTTGTAGCAAGTAACCGGTTCTTGATTTGCACAATCTTCTCTGTCGTCTCCAAAACCATTTCGGGTCCAGTCAACTGACTTTCTCCTACTTCACTCCAACACACAGGTGATCTACACTTCCTTCCATACAACGCTTCGAATGGTGCAGCCTTGATGCTTGCATGATAACTATTATTATACGAAAACTCCACTAACGGTAAGTGGCGTTCCCAACTTCCTCCAAAATCAATCACGCATGCTCGGAGCATGTCCTCCATCGTCTGAATAGTTTGTTCGCTTTGGCCATCAGTCTCCGGGTGATAGGCCGTGCTCAAACTCAATTCAGTGCCCATCACACGTTGAAGAGATTTCCAAAATTCGGAAGTAAACCTACTATCGCGATCCGAAATGATCGATAAAGGTACACCATGTCTGCAAACAATCTCCTTCACGTACACACTGGCAAGTTTCTCCATGCTATCCGTCTTCTTCATTGGTAAGAAGTGAGCAGATTTCGTCAATCTATCCACTATTACCCAAATCATATCACATCCACTTGGAGTTCTAGGTAAACCCGTCACGAAATCCATAGATATTCTCTTCCATTTCCATTCTGGGATCTCTGGTTGTACCAACAGCCCAGACGGTTTCTTATGTTCGGCTTTAACCTTCGCATAAGTCAAACACTTACTAACGTAACGAGCAATCTCCGCCTTCATATTCGGCCACCAGTAGACTTTCTTCAGGTCATGATATATCTTATCCGACCCAGGATGTATCGAGTACTTCAACTTATGAGACTCGTTCATAACCAAATCTCGTAGTCCAGGCATTCCTTCCTCGGATGGACACAACGGTAACCAAATCCGATTCTCAAAATATCTCAGCCCGTCTGACCTAACCATAAAAAGAGGTTTCAACAGTCTTCCCAGATTCTCAGCACCAACATTCTCTTTCATTAATACCTTCTCTTGAGCCTTCAATATTGTTTCGGTTAAATCAACACCCTCAGTCATCACTAAAGCTCTGACTCTCAAAGGTTTCTCTCTATCCTTCCTACTAAGTGCATCCGCTACAACGTTCGCCTTGCCAAGATGGTAGCGAATCTCGCAGTCATAGTCACTTAGTAATTCCACCCATCGCCTCTGTCTCATGTTTAACTCCTTTTGGTCTAAAATGTGCTGCAAACTCTTGTGGTTAGTAAATACAACACACTTCGTCCCATACAAGTAGTGTCTCCACAATTTCAGCGCAAAAACTACAGCTCCCAATTCCAAATCATGCGTAGTGTAGTTTTCTTCATTCTTCCTCAATTGTCTCGACGCGTAAGCAATCACCTTGTCACGTTGCATCAACACAGCTCCATAACCCTTACGAGATGCGTCACAATACACCATAAAGTCTTCGGTTCCTTCTGGCAATGACAATATCGGAGCAGAACATAACTTGTCCTTAAGTGTTTTGAAAGCGAGTTCTTCCTCATCTCCCCATTCATACACCCTATTCTTCTCTGTAAGCTTTGTCAATAGCTTCGCCATCAACGAAAATCCTTCAATGAATCTCCGATAATACCCAGCCAAACCAAGGAATTGTCGAACTTCAGTCGGCGTTATCGGTGCTGACCATTCCCTAATTGCTTCAACTTTGGCAGGATCCACGCGAACTCCTTTGCTATCAATTACGTGCCCAAGGAATTGCACAGACTCTAACCAAAACTCACAATTCGAGAACTTCGCATACAACTTCTCTTTCTTCAGCAGATCCAATATCTTTCTCAGGTGCTTCTCGTGCGCTTCCTTACTCTTAGAGTAAATAAGAATATCATCGATGAATACAATGAAAAACTTATCTAGATACGGCTTGCATACTCGATTTATAAGGTCCATGAATACTGCAGGCGCGTTTGTTAGCCCAAAAGGCATCACTCGGAATTCAAAGTGTCCATACCGCGTACGAAAGGCAGTTATAGGGATATCCTCCTCTCTCACACGCAGTTGATGATACCCTGATCTCAAGTCGATCTTTGAGTACACACAGGAACCTTGCAATTGGTCAAACAAATCGTCAATCCTCGGCAATGGATACCGATTCTTAACCGTCAACTTGTTGAGCTCTCAATAGTCGATACACATCCGGAACGACCTATCTTTCTTCTTCACAAACAACACTGGCGCTCCCCATGGTGATGAGCTTGGTCGAATAAATCCCTTATCCATCAACTCTTTCAATTGATCCGATAACTCCTTTAACTCTGATGGTGCTAATCGATAGGGTGCACGAGAAACTGGTGTAGCTCCCGACATCAAATCGATTTGAAATTCGACTTCACGGGTGGGTGGTAAACCCGGCAACTCATCAGGAAAAACTTCCGGATATTCGCGAATTACAGGTACCTCCTCTAACTTTGCCTCTAAGTCACCATCACTAGAAACTTGTGCCAAAAACACATCACATCCATCTTCTACATATCTCATCATTTTCAAGCAAGATATCACTTTCAAACGAGAGGTGCATTCATCTCCCTTCACAGTCAAAACCCTATTCCTCAACGGGATTTGAACTAATCTTTCTCCACAAACGATCACGACACTATGCGCCATCAGCCAATCCATTCCAACGATCACATCGAACGATCCTAGCTCTATGGGCATTAAGTCGATATCAAAAGCGTAATTTCCTAACTTCAAGGTCTTTTAGTATGGAATTTGTACTAACGATTTTCCCATCGGCTAATTCCACGTTATAACTAGTCGTTAGCATTACCAGTTCTCTATTGATATGACGACTAAATTTAACATCTACGAAGCTCTTGTCGAAACCAGAATCAAACAATATACTAGCATAACAAGCGTCTAGCAGAAACGTACCGGTAACCACATTAGGGCCTTGCGGTTTATCAGCAGTCCCTACTCGATACACAACAACAGCATTATTTCCTCCTTGCCTGTTTCCAGCCTTCGGGCAATTCCCCTGCTTATGCCCTCTTTCTCCACATCCGAAGCAAACCATCACCTTCGTGGCATTTGCCCCAGTAGCTACCCCTTTAGCTCGGCAATCTGAAATTCTATGACCCGCTTTTCCGCACTTGCCACACGCAGGTGGGCAATTCCCTACATGGTATAAATTACATCGACCACAGTGGGGATTCACCTTAGCTCCTCTAGGGTTAGTGACAGCCCTCATCCCATCATTTCTTTTCTGGTTGAAATGCTGGTTGCGGTTCTGACCTTGGTTGTTACGGTTTCCTCCACGATTTTGACCTTGGGATTGATTACTTTGAGCTACCTCCCACTTTCTCTTGTTCCCTTCGGCAATCAAGTCCTTCTTATCTTGCAGTTTGACATCCATTAGCGCGTGAGCCATTTGGACTGCTTCATCGAATGACCCAGGCTTAGATGAAGTTGTCTCACCCTTGATATTGCTTGACAAACCCTTGATGTACTGCTTCATTTTCTTGTTATCATCAGCAAAGGCATCGGGACACAAAAGGCTCAATTCGTTAAACCTCCTTGTATACGCTGTAATGTCATTGTTCTTCAAAGTCAAATGCCTTAACTCATCATCTAGTTGACCCAGCTCCTCTTCGGGACATAACTTTTTGGTCAAGAGAGCCTTAGTAGCAGTCCAAGTCCTCGCATTTGCTACCGCTAATCCGACAGTGGCTACTTGATTGTTCCACCAACTTAAGGCGTCATCAAGAAAAGTGGCAGCTGCAAACTTGACTTTAATTGCATCTGAACATCCGCTAATCTCAAAAGTACTTTCGATCTTCTCCAAACACCTTCGGAGTTCTAGGGCTCCGCCAGTTCTACGAAACTGCATGGGACCGCATTTCATAAAACCAGCATAAGTACACTCCCTCGGGGCCTGCTGTCTTCCTACATTTCCACCTTGATCTGGGTTTCAGTTTGCACGATCCGCTTCGAGTGCATTTGCAATTGCTTCTTGAATCATTGTGTTCACACGGTCAGCTGTTAGCTTTGGAGGCATGGTGAATTCTCAAGTACACCTCTCTCTTGGATGGTGGTTCTTCTTCATCCTCCTCGGGCTGTTCATCACTATCTTCCTCGTCCTCGTCCATCTTCCTCTTTCCCTTATCATTCGGCCCACACTCAGTCGCCTTCTTCGTCCCAGAAGTAGATCCACACTCCACTGCTACCTGATTCCCTAAAGTGATACACACACCTTTGACAGATGGCTGGACCATAAAATCATTAGCCTCCATTTCCAAGTCATCTACAAATCTCCAATCTGGTGGCATGGATGCTCTAACTCGATGCTCCCAACTTTGCATCCTAGTCAACCTCGCCTGATCCTCCCTAACTTGCTCAAGACTAGCACTGAGGTTTGTTATCATCGATCTCAAACTATTAATATCACTCTTATTTGCCACTCCATCAAATTCAACCCTTGCAGTTCTTGCCAACAACCTCTGATGTTCCCTCTCATTCTCGTAGAACCTTTTGATTACTCTAGTTTCCACTACGTACCGCTCGTACATCGATCCATCCAATCTTCTCAAAACAAGCGGAACGTCATGATAAGCTCTTGGTCCGGGGCAGATAACTATTGCGACGTCCTGATGAAGAGAATAACGCTCGCTGCTGCGTCGGAACTTATAGGGATACCTGGCATACCAATTAGATGATAAATACGAGTAGGCCTGGGGAAGGTAGTACTCCTTCGATCGGGGTTATGAGCTTGCACATTTTTCGTCTCGGCTTGTCCTTCAAAAGCGGTTCCCACATTTCCCCCTTCGTGTCCTACGACGTATTCGTCTCCATTTCCGTTAGGCGGTACCTCGGCCATTCCTGCAATAACAGAGAATTTTGGAGGGTACGTAAGATTACTATTCAATATTTATAAATACATGCATGCAAATGCAATGCAAAGGTGGTACACATGCCCAAAATGCGATAATATGATGCTCATGCATATGTAATACAAGAATTACGGTATCGAGTACTCCACGTACAATTTCAACGTTTACATATAGTAGTTCAATATCTACGTAATAAATACCCACATATATTACTTCAACTCAAAGGTATAAATCTATACCATGAATACAAAAATAAACCTTACCGGAGCCATGCAGGATAGTTGTGTGCTTGGACAATTTCTTACGACACCGAAAGTTATAGTTTAGGAATTTTCAAAGCGACCTAGTTCTCTATAACTCATGGCTCTGATCACCAATCTCTAACACCCCCACAAATGCTATGCGCATCGGAACTACAACATTTGGGTGCTAGGCAGTTATCATCGCACACAAGATATATCAAACGACTCAAAGAGACGTAAAAGTTTTAACATAATTCAAACATTGTTAAAATCATACATGTCTACGGTTTTCCAAACCCAAATTATACAACACAGAGTTAGCGTTTCGGTCCCCACGAATCTCAACCCCCAAAAGATATATTTTCGACAACATACCTGAAAAATTAAAATGTTCAAGTTAAATATGGGTGGAAAAACAAGTAGACGCCAAGCCACACACAACTCCCATCCAATGCATGCTCCATGCTATACTTCATCGGTTACCTGAAACACATGCTAAATTGGGTCAACAAATAATGTTGAGTGGAATTCATAGGTTTTATAATCTCATTTTGAACATATGTGTTATAAAAATCATTCATGATCATTCATAGACTTGTCGATCAAACAATCTATTTTCAAGGTTATGACAATTGTGTTTAAGCTCATGACACTAATCCGTTAACTCAATCACCCGCGTAATAATTACCGGCGTGATTAAGATGAAACCATTGCTCCTTCTAAAGGCATCAGTTGCAATTATACCTTATCTCTTATCACAAATTATCCGTCCGCAGGGGGTACTCAACGTACTAGCCCTCGTCTCGGATAGGGTCGTCAACCCCATAGTACTATCAATTGTATAAGTGGCTATTTTCAATCCACACTAGGATTAAACAATAGTTAATAGTTCATGAATATAGGGTCTTTAGCAACTAGGTACTCAACACAATATAAGGCAACATTCGGGTCCAATAATCATTCATGACATATGTTCCTTTTAGAAAACTAGCATGCATTTCCCTCGCGGGTAAAACAGTTTAAAATCAATAGTAAGCGAGGCTACAAATTCACACCTTATATATATAGAGTAGTCGACGATTCGAGTGACGATCACTGACGATGATGAGGATGCCCGGGGAATTCAACACCTAACAAACAATAACGCGTAATGAGTAATGTCATTTATAAACTTTAAGTACTGTATATTACATACATGTTAGTCAATTGTGATAATTACAAACTCACGCCAAAACCAAACAATTAATTGTTACTCGTTTTATACTATTCATCCATGTTATTAACGTTATTACCCTTTTCACGTTTTTCACCGATACTTACCAAAAGTATGGGCTGTTTTACTAGACTTAAACCTTTTAATAAAATTTGGCAAAATTCCCAAAAATACCTTAAGACCCGTAGAAAACCCATTTTTAATCCCATTAAAAGTTTTCGCTTTTACGACCCGTTACTCAACACATTACTAAACCTACGTTTTTTGGACTAATATTGCACATTGACCAAGTTGGACTCATTTGACCCATTTGAAATATACCATTGACCCATTTGACACCTAAGTCTAATAATAGACTCACAAATGCAGGTTTGAGACCAAAAATAAACCTTTAACCAATTACCAAACTATATCTATGGTCCCCGGGATTTGACCCAAAACCAAACATAATTTCGGATTATGTAGGTTCTCATCTCCCGGTACACGTATTTTCAAAACATCATAACTTTTGACTCGTTAGGAGTCGTAAGCTCTATCTTATACCAAATCGAAGCTAAGAAGACGCTCTACAACTATATCCTAGTCTCATGACCTGTTTACAAAATCAAATTTATGAAAACATCCTAAACAATCTGTCTAAATTTACCCATCTCAAAATCAATCCAACACTCGTTTCCAAACCATTTTATCGACACTTAACCTCAAATTAAACACTCCTAACCATGACTAACCATCCTAATCAGTCCTTAAACCCTAAAATACCAAATCCATCTCAAAACCCAATCATCAAATCAAACATGCAATGAGGTTTACCCATTCTAAAACACCTAAAAACATGAATTAAACACAAATCCCACAAGCAAAACATCAAACACCATGATCCACCAAACACCCCCATTTGGCGGTGGGGTGTGGGTGATCAAAACACCCCAACCAAATTGATTTTGGTTGGTTTGTTGGGTGATTATCCATCTACAATACCCCAATTAAACATGCATGAACTCAATTAACATCAAAACATATTTTTGAAAAACCCATTTGATTCTTGAAAAATTTTATGGATGCATGTTGGATTAAAGTATATCAAAACACTTGTAATGATTAAACTAGAAGTGGTCTAACCTTGGTTTTAATTAAAACAAGCTAGAAAAAAAAATATGGTGGTGGTGTGGTGGTTCTTGGCCGTCGGCCTAAAGAGAGAAAAAAGAGATGGGAGAAAATTTTTGGTGTATTTTGTGTTGTGTGTGTGTTTGAATTTCCATTTTGTATAAATTGGGGCCCTTGTGTGAAATTATAGCATTCTTTTGGCCTTAAGTGAAAATGACCTCAAATGTTTGCGGGAATGACTCACTAGTCAATTTGGAAAATTTTTACGGGAGTCGGGGGTCATCCCGAACACTCCAAAATACTTTTAGGACAATTTAAATGTACCCGGAAAGCAATAAAACTCACCCGACTCGACTTAACACGAACCGAAAGTAAAATTCTCGAAAAATTATACTATCGATAAAACGACAATAAACATAGAAATTTGGGCATCCATCGGGATCGTAGTCGTCATCGTTCTTCTTAAATCGTCAATCGTCAAGATTACGACCTCAAATATTGGTTTCAACCAAAATGATAAAATATATAGTAAATAAAATTTCTTAAAAATTTCAAAAATAAGCGTAATTTAGGGTAAGGTAAGTGACCTCGATTCTGGGTATCACATATTGGATTGTAGAAAACTATGATCTTGAAACAGACACTATAAAGATGAAGGATGAAAGAAGAATTAAAGTAACCAAGGAATTAATTTATGACATTTGGGTGTTCCGATGGGTGAAAAGAAAGTTATCTCTCTACCTAGCACAACGTCTGAAGATAAGACAACTACAGATTGGAGAGCAACAACACCCTTTGCAGGAGATGATGCAGACAGGATAAATATTTCAAAGCCTGAAGATCATGTTGCTAGCTTGACCAAAACAGATTGGTTTTTCCAAGTCGGCTTTTTGGTTATTTTCTTCTCTTGTCTAGCTAAAGGGAACAAATATGGCACTACAATCAAAGATTCATACCATCGGTAAAACGAATGGAAGAATTTCAACAATTTGATTGGTGCGAGTATATTTTTGACTGTATTCGATCAGAGATCCAGGATTGGTCACCAAGAAAAACCTTTGCTGCTTCCACAGTAGTATTGGCGGTATGTTTTTTTACAGCATTAACTAATAATGTATTATTTCTTAAATATGATGCAATAAATTTTGAAATATAATGCTAATATATATTTTTTCTTTTTTAGCTTATATACTGCAGTTCAACAGATTCGCCTGATCTAAAAGTGGAAAGAACATCACCTGTATTCAAAGGTTAGACTACAGACTTGCTAAAAAAAAGAGAAGCACAAGAAATAGATAGTGGAGGCTTTGGTAAACTTCCTATATTCAAAGAATTTGAATATATTGAACCACCAAAGATCAAATTAAAGAAAAGGAAAGAACGAAATAATCTACTAGGTAAGTTAGAATCTTATTTTAAAAAAATATAGATATATGGAATCATATGATGATTTCTAATATTAGGTTTGATCATTGTGTTAACAGAGGGTGGAAGTACTAGCCGAGAAGAGAATCTACAACAGTTCAAAGAAAAAACTAGTC
The DNA here is from genome assembly GCA_025667525.1 of Glebionis coronaria. NCBI lineage: Eukaryota > Viridiplantae > Streptophyta > Magnoliopsida > Asterales > Asteraceae > Glebionis > Glebionis coronaria. The sequence continues at coordinate 356,433,012 of CM046879.1, forward strand.
AGGTAATCATCAAGTCTCTTCTGTATTATTAAGTTAAAATATAAGTTCCATATCTTGATGCATTAGTTTAGAAATTTTAATGAATCAAAGTTAGATTCTAGTTAACATAGACTATTTTGCAAAAAATAAATCATCATATTTTTACTGAATAAAAGTTAAAAAGTTTAATGCATCAAACTCATTTTTTAAATAATTTTTTTTAAAAAAAATAGAAAAAGTCTAATCCATCAAAGTTATCTTTAGCTAACAATTTATCTTTTTTTTGAAAAACAAACAGGATATGAAGGTTTTCTAAAATGATAACCTCATAAAGCTTATTGAAATGTTTGTAATCCTAAAAATAGCATATCTTACTGCAATAAAGATTAAAATTTCAACAGATCATAGCTTATATATATATATTTTATTTAATTTTATATTATATTATATTTCTCAAAATAATACAAGCATATATAATTTAAAATATGTTAAAAAGTTTAATGCATCAAAGTTATGTTTTACTAACATTTTTTTTTCAAAAACACACAGGATATGAAGGTTTTCTTGAATCATAAGCTCATAAAGCTTATTCAAATGTTTGAAGATCATGACGAGAAGCTAAAAATAGCATTATAAGAATACCTAGTTGACGATGACTTCAAGGAGACTGTTCAAAAAAGAAATACATTCTTAAAGAGAATGTATAACGATGATGATTATTTGAATCATCAAGATAAGACTGATGCAGATAGAGATAATGTATTGAATGAAGTTGGTTTGAATGAATCTGAAGAAGAAGGGATGAATGAAGGTGACGACGCAGATGAGATAAATATTACTGAGCCTGTTGGGAATGTGGAAGTTGGAATGAATGAAGGTATAGACGCCAATGAATCTGGTAATGCTGAGCCTGTAGCAACGGATGGAGGGAATTCTACGCTAGACTCAACACCAGAATATGAAAGGCGGACAAGGTCAAAAACCAAAGATAAAGCAGCAGCAACATCACCTGCTAAAGGGGGAAAAAATAAACCATCTATTGCCCCTAAAAAACAACAAAAGGAAAAGCAGGAGAAGCATCGCCCACTAAAGTAGGAAAAACCTCTAAAAATAAATGAACAATGACACTTCTCTGGTTTCTACTAATATTTTATCTTATATCGTATGTTTCGGATATTGAATGTCTGTAATATAACTAGAAGACCTTTAAACTTTAATGTCTGTAGTATATTCTAATCTAGTTACATATTTAAGTAATATGTAATAACTACATTTTATGCAACAATTTCATCGCATTATAATGTTTATAAACTAAATAGAATTATATTCTATGATATACTACTTAACTAAAGAGTGCAAACTAGATTATAAAGAAATATTAAATCAATTATTTTCTTTTTTTAATTTGATTTTTTGTCAAACAGATTGTTTAAATGCTGAAATATGTTCTGAAGTGTACGATAAAGATGTCAACTAGAGATCTATTGTCATTTATGACGATTCATTCCTTGAAAATAAATCGCAAACGCTATTCTTTAAAAGTGAAGAAGAAGAGATGGAAGTTGATAGTGAAGAAGCAGAGATGGAACTTGACACTGAAGGTGGAATGCAAGATGATGAATTACCAGATGAAAACCTGGGAGCATATGAAAGTAAATGAAAAAAAACACTTTCTTATATTGATTATTAATTTCACTACATCATAGTGATTTAAAACTAGTAATGCACTGTTTAACTATAATGCATGACTAGATAAAAAACACTATGATGCAGTAAGAAGTAACTATGCTTTAGTAAAACAAGTTATTCTATTTTTTTTCAAAAAAACTGTTGTTTAATTTCTTCTTTTAATAACAGGTTCTAAAAATCTCAAAGAAGCTGGCTTTCCTACAATTGGAATGGAAAATATCAAGAGTTTAATGACCGATTTTCCTTCAATTGAAGAAGTGAACAAAGAGTATTTTGACTACTCCGTTTCGAAACTACCTTTCTTAGCTGAATCAAAAGAGAGTGTGTCAAAAAGTTTCTTAATTGCCGAGCCACCAAACTGTCTACAAATTCAGAAAAAGGGAATTATAAAAAGTTTACATAGTATGAAATTGCAGTTACCGAAAAACAACGCAAGAGAGGTTAAAGGTAAAACACCATTGTTTGTTGCCGAACAACATGAAGAATATAAAGAGATTCCGCTATCTGGTTAACTACGAACTGAAGGAAACAAAACAAGTTTTGATGATATAAGGGATAAATAAATGAAAAAGAATGTCGGAAAGTTGTAATGCATGAATGAAAAATCAAATGATGAAGATAAAGGCAACAAAGAAGGAGATCTGTTAATTGCTGAAAGAAATAAGATAGAAAAAGATAAGCCTGAGCCTGTAAAAAGAAAAATGATTATGCATGCATCACCAATTAGCTGTATTGCTCCACTACTTGATATGGAAAACGAAAAATGTCAAGTAAAGTTGCCTCCTTCTTTAGTGTCTCCATATTATCAACGGAAAATCATATTGGGCCAACCACTATCAGAAGATGAAAAGAAGATTGCTGAATACATATGGGGTAATAAGACACCTGAAGGGTAAGTTCTTAATTATTACGTAACATATTTTTTTCACAGCATCAATATTATATATTTACTGCATCAATTATATTTAAATTATATCACATAGTAGTTATTTTTGAAGCATAAAAAGTCACTTTTAAACAAACTTTGATCAACAGCTAACCTATAGAATTATATGAACTTAAGTCTTATTTTAGAACATTATATTGCATTTTTAACACATAGCCTTATATGAACTTAAAATATGAAAATTAAATCTAATTCTAGAGCATTATAGTGCATTCTTAACACATAGCATTATATGAACTTAATTCTAATTCTAGAGAATTATAGTTTATTTTTAACACATAGCAGTAATTAAAACTTAAGACCAGTTAGTTATTTATTTAATCTTAAATATGAACGTAAGTGTAAATCTAGAGCATTATATTGCATTTTTAACACACAGTAGTGTTTATCAAACATAAAAAATCAATTTTAAAACAAAATTTGAACAATATCTAAACTTCGACCAATAACTAAAATAAATCATTCATATGAGCATTAATAAAAAAACTAAACATACAAACCATCTCGATTCGCTGATTAATTTGTCTGATTCTAGATGATTCCGTATGTTTGATTCACTAGGTTTGGTATCACAGCATTATATATATTACCTTGTCTGAAATATTGTATAGTGAGGTTGTTTTCAAGACGAATAAAAGAGTTGGAGTTGAAGGTGTTTTTTTCTTGAGCCTGTACCCTGAAATAGAAATTGCTTCACTCATATTAGACTTATGGTGTATTGTTCAAAATCACGAGGAACAACACAGAGACAAGCTATCAGACGATGGAAATGTATATTGTCATACAGGAATGCTTGTAAGTAATTCAATTATATAATTTTTTTATACATAACGTTTTACATTATGATATACATAACGTTTTGCATTTACTAAAAACAGTCTAATTACACTGTTGATTCGGGGAAGACTACTGAAGAAAGAATGGAAGTTTTTGATCAAAATATTCGTTTGGTTTTAACTGAAGCAAAACGGAAGAATTTTGACGATGTTCATTTGGTAAGTAGATTAATTATGAGAATAAAATGATATAATTGTGATGTTCTATAGAATGAAGTTGATTAATGATAACAAAATATCTACAGATATTCTTTCCTGCAATAAAGATATCGGAAGATTCATCAAACCATTTTTATGTAATCTGTTTCAATATGAAGACCGCTGAAATAGACATAATTGATAACATAGATGATGACATCGATGATATACCAACAAGATATGGTTCTTTCCCATATGCTCTGGTAAGTATACTTTTATCTAATACTTAAAGCATTATGGTGCTATTTTTAAAACATCAAACTTATTTGTTTACATTCCTATACCTTGTGAATAATATTGATAATTTTACTGCATCATTTTTTTAAAATAGTGCATTACAATGCTGTATCTCATACATTTAATTTTAAATTTTCACAGATTGATTCTTTTATAAATTACTTGGAGAGACATCATCATCCAAAATGCGCTGACTTTCTAGTTTCTGAGCCTAGCATTATTGATTTTGATTGGAAAACAAAATCCAATACTGTCGATTGTGGTGTATTTGTTATGAGGCCTTTAGAAACATATCTAGGTAAAGGAAACTTTTTACATCCTTTGAAGAAAGAAGGAACAATTCAGAAAGCACAATTGAAGATGCTTCGTGCCAAGTACTTGGCCAAAATCCTTCTCATGGACTTTAATGTCAAAAAACAAGTTTGTTGAAAGAAGCACAAGCATACTTCAGGAAGAAGCCAAAAATTTCAAAGATTATAAAGGAGCATGATGTCAGATATGATAAAGCCTTGTGGAAGAAATTCAATACTACTGTCGAGAAGACACTTGATAAATAGAGATCTTAGTTTTAAATCTTTTGAATTGAATTTCTAATTGTTTTTTCTTCCAATAATTTGTAAACATGAAGGTTTTTCTTTAAATATTTTTACTGCATTACTGTGTATATTTTACTGCATTACTGTGCATATTTTAGTTATATAAAAAAGTTATGGAATATGTATTGAGTGGCAGTTGTCATGAGGGATTAGTTTTAATGTATTAAAATTTGAAATTTTATTAAAGTTTTTCTATATCATTTGATAAAATTCTACTGAAATGCAGTAAAGTTAAATTTAACTGTATCATAAGATATCATAATGTATATTTTTAATGCATTACTGTGCATATTTTACTGCATCATAGTTTAGCTATAATACATCAGATGCAATTCATATGATGAAAAAAAAGTTATAGCATATGAATGGAGTGGAAGTTGTCATGAGTAGTTATTTTTACTGCATTAATATTTGAAATTTTATAGCATTACTTGATAGATTACAAAAAATACAACATTTTATTAAAAATTTATCTATATGATTTGGTAAAACTCTACTGAAATGCGGTAGACGTTAATTGCATCACAATGCAGTAAAAGATATAACTATATCATACGATATCATATTGTATATTTTTACTGCATCATAGTTTATCTATAATACATTAGTTTTAATGCATTAAATTATACTGAAATGTAGTATAATAGATAAATTATATGTAAAATAACTACATCACAATGTAAATCATCAAGTATTAAAAGTCATTGCATCAAAATGTAAAAGTAACTGCATTACATTACACTTTTGAAAAAACCTAAACCTATGCATTTATTTCTAGACTTCCTGTATCTCATTCTCATTTTTTTTAAAATTTATTTTGAAGAATTTGATCCGAACTATTTATTAAAATGAAAAATATTAAAAAAATAGAGTACTTATTTTGGAGTATTTGATCTCAACCCATATCTTCTAGGGTAAACAACTTGATTGTTGGGAGAAATGTGTTGATTCAGAGTAGCTTGAAGATTGGCTCTCTCAGAAAAACCTGTGCAAGTTCTTTTATTGTGTCCTGCTTTTTCACCACATATACCACAAGTCCTCCTCTTACTAAGTTCTTCAGCTGTAACTTCAGTTACAGGCTTCAACCTAGAAAAGCATCCTGGACCTCTCGCTCTCCTAATATTTGGATTTAGAACTTTATCATTCTCATTTTCAGGCTCATTGACACACAGCAATACACAAATCGCAACTTTGATATTTATTTTTGGGACCACTGGTACATCAATTTCTGCTTGCTTGAGCAACTCTTTCATCTTATCTTTGAAAATATGCAAATTATCAACCTTGTGCACCAATCGATCAATAGTAGATTCAAAAATATGATACAATTCTATGACTTCAGTCTGCACTACATCTGATACACCACTGACCATGCGACGAGCAGAACTTGAAGGCTTTACATTCTTTAACCACCGTTTATGTAAGTGCTTTCGTGGAAACTCCTTTACATCATTCATTCTGAGAACATAGAATGCATGACGACAAAGAAGACCGTATGACTCGTAACGGTTACAGCTACACTCAAGCTTTATCTCAGACTTACAAAACTCAACCTATAATAATAAAAAAAAGTATTAGCAGTCATATATATTGTTTTGCAATCTTATATAAACTGAAATGCAGTAAAATAATACATTTGCAGAAAACAAATACACTGAAATGCAGTAAAGATGAACATACCTGATAAATAGGAAACTCATCTGAACCCTTAAAGATATGATACTAGCTATCATGAACATAATATCTTTCAGTGTTGCCATTTTCCACAACAGACATAGCAATACAATACTTTTACGAATTAAACATTTCATCTTGCACATCGAAGAAAATGGTTCTAGTAAATAACTTGCAAGATTCTTTCTCTATTTGAAGGTCTGTTTTGAAAGCTGGCGTTTTATATCTTGAATCATGATCATTTTTCCTTTCAATATACCTTTGATATTCGATAGCAGTGTCATAATGGCTTAAGAATTCAATAAGAGTAAGACGTGGGTTGGTCCATTTTCCAAAGAAATGATTTTCACTTCCCGATCTTGAAGTTGTACGCATTAGACTAGCCATAGGAACATGCCTCAAATACGCAGGTATCCAACTTTGCCTCAGATCAAACATGTTAGCCAACCACTTGTTCTCGCCAAGATCAAATTCATTTATCATACAATTCCATTCTCTTTCAAAAACCTCAGACGTAATTTGGTCTGTCCACACAATGTCAGAAATACGTCTCTTAAAATCTGTTCTTTTACATAGTTCAGCACCCACCTATAATAAAAAAACAAAATAATTATAAGTAAACATGAAATGCATTATAGTGCATATTTACTGCATTATGGTGCATTATGGTGCATATTTTATAGGATTTTGGTCTGAAAAGATTTCTGAAAAAATTTGTTAAGATAAAATACCTTCGTGCCCAATTTCATCATAATGTGCCACATACAAAAGCGGTTAACTGTATTGCAAAAAACTTCAGCTATTGCAATCTTCATTCACGGATCTTGGTCTGTGATGACAACTTCTGGAGCTTTCCCAAATGCTTCTTTAAATTCTTTAAGCAACCATATGTAAGCTAACGCACTCTCATCAGCAAGCAAAGCAGCAGCAAATGTAATACAACGGTTATGATGGTTGATACCAGTAAAGGGAACAAAAACCATTTGATACCTACAGTTAAATAACATAATAACAAATTAAAAAACATAATGAAACTAAAAAACATAATTTTTGGAGATAAAAAAGAAAAAAAATTATACTTGTTAGACCGAAAAGTCGCATCAAAAGAAACTATGTCACCCGAACGTAGCAAAGTTTCTGATACCTTCTTCATCAATCCAGAATAGACCAGCCAAGCGATTATCAGGACCTAAAAAAAAGTTAGAAACTAATTATAAAAACTACTTGATAATATCTAAATGCATTAAAACATATGGTTAATTCAGTAAAAAAATGAAACATCAAGGTTTATGTTTTAAGTTATAAAACATGATGCAGTAAAATCTAAAAAGATTAATTTACTAGAAAAAAACTCAGATAATAGAATAAATAACCACCTTTAAAATGTTTGACAAAAAAACCAGGAAAGTGAAGTTTTCGACTAATCAGCTTCTCTACAGCCATCTGAGCGTCTTGATCACGAATAAAAACAGTAATCTTCTTTTTTTCATTCTTGCAGTCATCAACTGTTACACCAACATTATCAAACCCACCATGAAGCTGTTTCATCAATCTAAACCCTATAGCAGGACCAAAATTTGCATTCGAAACTTGATAGAGGAAATGCTGCTTTGTATAACCCACATTCCTCGAATTCTTCATAAAAATCATGTCTCTTTCAGCTACAAGAGGGTGATTATGACCCTCTGTGAAACTAATAACCTCAAAGATTTTTCCTTTTTTCTTAATAAGAATTGACGCCAAACACCCACACCTAAACGTAGGCTTCCTCCTAATTTGCTTTTTCTTAATATCTCTAAACCTTTGAAAATCACCACTACCACCGCCATCTTCAACTACACCATTTTCTGGTAAATCAACATCTACGTTATCAACACTAGCTTTATCTCTAGGTTGAAGAAAACCTTCTCTACTACAAAGTAAATACTTTGTTGTCGGAATATCAGAACCTACTACCTTGTACTCTCCACCTCTCCTAACATCAAACCCACCATTTTTCCCATAAGCTACATAGAAATTATACGCTTGATCAATTGAAATAAATTGACATCCTACTATAGGTACTTGACCATGTGGTAACTCATCAGGAAACCAAGTCCTAGTGCCATCTATACCAACTTTATAGTAACCTACATGATCTCTTACGGTAATTGTTTCATAATCATCTGCGGCTGCAAAAATAAAAAATAATAAAAATGTAAGCTAGATAAATGATATAAGTTAAATAAAAAATAAAAACAAAAAAACCATGAAATGTTGAAAAATAAAAAAAAAACTATGAAGGATTCAGTAAAATATAAAACTTTAAAAAAAACCTAAAACCACAATTCAATAAACAATACCTATAATGCAGTAAAACAACCTTGACTATAAAATCAAGCCTATGAACATCAAATCACATATCAATCTCTATTCTGATCAATCTCAATTTTAATCAATCTCTATTTTAATAAATTCATGATATAATCAACCTAAAAAAAGTAATTCAGTAAAACATACCTATTATGCAGTAAAAACAACATCGACTATAAAATCAAGCCTATGTACATCAAATCACATATCAATCTCTATTCTGATCAATCTCAATTTTTATCAATATGTATTCTAATAAATATCTGATATAATCAGCCTAAAAACAGTAATTCAGTAAAAAATACCTATTATGCAGTAAAACAACCTCCACTATAAAATCAAGCCTGCATCAATCACTTATCAATCTCTAATCTGATCAATCTCAAATCTAATCAATATCTTTTCTAATAAATATATGAAATAAAAAGCTTAAAAACTGTAATTCAGTAAAACATACCTATTATGCATTAAAAAAACCTCGACTATAAAATCAAGCCTATATGCAGCAGTCACATATAAATCTCAATTCTGATCAATCTCAATTCTAATCAATCTCTGATATAATCAATCTCTGATATAATCAACATAAAAACTGTTATTCAGTAAAGCATACCTATTATGCAGTAAAACAACCTCGACTTAAAATCAAGCCTATGTGCATCAATAACATATCAATCTCTATTATGATCAATCTGAATTCTAATCAATCTCTAATCTAATCAATATCTGATATAATCAACCTTAAAAATGTAATTCAGTAAAACATACATATAATGCGGTACGAACTAAAGAGTTTAAAAGTAACTAAACTACAATGCAGCTAATATACAGAGTATTAAAAAAACGCCATGATAAAAACTTACAAAAAACACCAGAAGATGATGATGATGATGATGATGATGATGATGACGCGCCACTACTGAACGAAGATTCAGTAAACATAATGAATCAATAACCAGTGGTTATAGTTATGGTGATGACGGTAGTTGGTTACGGTGGTTGGTGACGGTGGTTCTCGATGATAGTTTCGATTATGGTGGTTAGGGTTTATCAGTTTACGAGATAAACCGAAGAAGAAGAACAAATAAAAAAATTAGATGAAAAAAAAGTATATATAGTTTCGGTAAAAATTATAAAAATGCCCCTGAAGTTTCTAAAATTACAAAAGTACACCATTTTTTTTAAAAAAAAGGGGGGGACACATGGCAGCATGTGGTTCCACCTCATTTATTTTATTTTAAAATTATTTTATTTTTCCCCAACTATATATATCTATGTATATATATATATATATATATATATATATATATATATATATATATATATATATATATATATATATATATATATATATATATATTTATATTTATATATATATATATATATATATATACATATTATATATATATATATATATATATATATATATATATATATATATATATATATATATATATATATATATATATATATATATATATATATATATATATATATATATATATATATATATATATATATATATATATATATATATATATATATATATATATATATATATATATATATATATATATATATATATATATATATATATATATATATATATATATATATATATATATATATATATATATGTATATATATATATATATATATATATATATGTATATATATATATATATATATATATATATATATATATATATATATATATATATATATATATATATATATATATATATATATATATATATATATGTATATATATATATATATATATATATATATATATATATATATATATATATATTATATATATATATATATATATATATGTATATATATATATATATATATATATATATATATATATATATATACTTTTACCTATTCTGATTTTACTGATTTTGAACATATGAAAAGTTTGTTATGATCAGAGGGACTTACCCTAACCCATTTGATTAGTCCTCCACCAAACCTATTATTTAATATATATGAACTAATTCTCATGTTCATTTTAAGGTACAATTGTACTCCTAAGTACCCTAACCATCTTAAAACATTAATTGAGAACCGGCTGATTCAAAAATTGTTTTGACCTCCGACTATTGTAACCTGTTTTTGATGAACTTCCCAACCTAAATTTAGGTCTCGTTTCTTGAATTCAAAAGATAACTCAAATACCTTTCCAGGGGTATAAGATTCGATTTATGAAAGTTTGAAAACTCTAGATATGATCAAAACAATTGACCAAAAATTCTGCCTAGTTTTTAATGACGAATTTAATATAATTAACCTAATTAATTATCCACAACTTTTATAATTATAAACCCTAATTATTCCTAACATGTTTTTATAATTAAATTACAGATTTAATGATAAACCTAAACCTAGGTCCATCATACATTGATTATAAAAGCATTAAAAACAAATTAATTGAAAAGAGATTTGAAGGTTTTACCTTAAAAATGATGGAAGAAAAAGTTTTTATGAAAACCCTAAAATCCTTAAGGTGACCATCGGTTGTAGAGCTCCAGGAGAAAAATATGTGTGTTTTATTCTATTAACAATCCTTATATAGTGATCATAAACCCATTCCTAGCCCAACCCAAAGACCTCTTTCCTTTTCTTTTTCTCCCTCTCCTTTGCGTCTAACAAACCGACCCATACCCTTATTTTTTTTTCTTTTTATTACTTATTAATTCATTACTAATATTTCCTTAACTTAGCTTAATTTATTTCAGCTCCTAAAACTTCCAAAACCTTAAAACCGTAAAACTAGTCAAATTTACGCGTATACCATAGAAGACATAAAATATACAGTAAAAACTCTTGAAATATGAAATAAACTAAATAACTAAGTCCAAAATGACTTAAAACCATCTCGTAAATTATTCCCGTGACTAAAATACCTCATCTGAGACCTCTAAATGCTAAATCCTAAATCGTAAAAATAAGATTTACTATAATACATATACGTATACGTAAAATACCAAAATAACTCCATTTCATTTCATAGTCACTATAATGTAAGCATATGATCATGAAATAACCGCTCATCGATTTACTTATGAGTACCGTACCCATACACAATGTACACTCCAACCTCATTCACACAAAATAAACACATATACACATAAAGCACATAGTCACACATAAATACCCTAAGAATAAGACCAAGTGACAAACCTTAAAAACCGTGGTTGTCACATCACTCCCTCCTAATAGAAATCTTGTCCCGAGATTTACTCCTTAGGATCATCATTAACAAATAGTTGAGGATACGTGTTCCTCATAAACTCCTCTCGTTCCCAGGTAAACTCCGGTCCACGTTTCGAGTTCCATCTAAACTTAACTAACAATATCTTGCTTCTCTTAAGCGTCTTAACTTCGCGATCCATAATCTCCACTGGCTCTTCAACAAAACGAAGGCTTGCATCTATGCTAATATCTTCCAACGGTACTTGCAAGTCGGTACTTGCTAAGCATTTCCTCAAGTTACATACATGAAATACATCATGCACACTGCTCAACTGTTCCGGTAATCCCAACCTATATGCCACAAGTTTGATCCTTTCGACGATTTCGAATGGACCCACGAATCTCGATGCTATCTTCCCTTTCCTCCCAAACGGCATCACTCCTTTCCATGGTGAAACCTGTAGCATAACCTTACCTCAAATCTTAAATCTCATATCTCAAATATTAAATCTCATATCTCAATGGCTTACGCCTCTTACCCGTACAACTCTCTTGTCGGTCCTTTTCCATTTTCAACTTCTACTTAAGGACTGCCACCACCTCTTTAACTTGCTGATCCACCTCCGGTCCAATACGTTGGTTGTTTCAAACTTCACCCCACTGTAATGGTGATCCACCTCATCTTCTATCGATTAACTCCAACAGTTTCTACTACTTGTCCTATTACTAGACCTACGACTTCCATCCTCTACGGATTTTCCATCATCTGGAAATTCTCCCAACCTTAATCACATCCAATGGCATATGCAGGATTTCATAGCCAAAAGCTTCTCATAACAGTCACATGAAACATGTCATAACCACCGCCTCATCTTTGCTTTTCCATGCTCGTCACCAAATGACTAACCATCCTTCATACTAACCTCTAGCTCTAACGATTTTCCTTCAATATCACTCCACTATCTTGACAATCTCTTGCTCCCTCAAGCCATTCTTCCTCCATACTACTTTTCACTTGTCTTTCCATAATCTCAATTTCCATATCATCTTCCATCTCGTCTTTAGCCTACAATTTAGGCTATCCTCTTTTATTCCATACATTCTCATCAATGAGGAATACGCCCCCTCTCATTGGTGACTCTCTATTTGTATAAGAATTCTCCTTAATAAAATACGTCCTCTAACTATCTCCAAACCTCACGCCAATGCTCTAGGCGTCTCTCTCGGTTACCCCCATAGTATGCTCACACCAACAATTAGCCTATCAATGGTATATTACACTTGCTTCCCATCGTTTCTTTCCTTGCCATAGTCCTTCATAGAGCATTTGTAGGAATGTAACACACGACGTATAGAATAAGAAATATAGATGAATAAGATCAAGATTAAAACTAAGAATGGAATATTAGATTTGATGAAGAAGAACTAGAAAGATACAAGGTAGATGATTCTAGTGAGAGAAACTAAGGAGAGTTTCTCTCTCTAAAACTAGAAGAAGAGAAAAGATACAATGGGAGACACACACACAAATGAGGATGGTTATGCCTTTTATACTAAGGCTTACATGAATAGGAGGCCTTCCTCATTTGTGTGTTCGGGACTAATTCCCGTTTCATGCATAATAATGACATAGAACTCTCGACACTGTTGAATAGCATTTTCCACGAGCTTCGCAACGGTATATTATATGACCATCACTTTAAATACTTCTAACAATCTCCCCCTAAGGGGTGGTCATATAATATGTGACTTCACTTCTTTGACCATCACTTTAAATACTTCTAACAATATCTCCCCCTAAGTGGTGGTCATGTATTATGTGACTTCACTTCTTTGTTGTTGCAGACTTTGAAGCTCGTTGTCTTGAGAGTTCTTTCATCGATCCTTTCATGACTTGTGATCTTGGATCTTTGATATTTGCCTTGACTTGATCTTGAAGCTTTGCCAGCTTGTGTTCTTGTGTCTTTCTCCACATACTCATGTTTTGTGTTGACTTGAAAGCTTGTAAACAATCTCCCTTGATCATCAGAGTAGCGGAAGTCTTTGTCTTTAGATGTTCTTGAGCTTTCTTCAATAATCCTGAATATGTGGCCTTGAATTGCGACTCTTGAGATAACGCCACCGTTTGCATTCCACCGGTTTCCCGTTATACAGTACGAATATTGTACCTGTGATCAGGTAAGTTCAAAGAACTTCCTTGACAGGATTTCCAGCTGTGGTAGCCGTTCTCAATACTTGAATATATCGAAAGATAATTCAAAGTAAGGAGTGAATCATGCAGTTCCATTCTGCTGATTAAGTCGTCAATTCACTTTCCTGGAACAAGTATGAATCAATTAAGAATCAAACCATCGTTGCTTTCCAGTTGACACAAGTTTGATTCATATAGAATCGCACAAGTTACCTACCGCAGTGCTGTTTGATGATGACACTGGAAGGATTTCCATTCGTCACTGTAAATACTGAATAGTATTACTCTGAATGTTCTGGCAAGATCATAAAGATATTGCGTCGAGACCTGGAACGAGTTTGAATCAATTAAGAATCAAACCACTGTTGCTTTCCAGTTAACATATGTTTGATTCAAGTGAATCTTACATATGACCTACCGCAGTGCTGTTTGATCTTAACACTGGAAGGATTTCCATTCATCACTGTGAATACTAAAGAGTATCACTCTGAATGTTCTAGCAATACCACAAGGATAGAGCGTAGGACTCTGTAAATCATCGCTTGTGTTCTAATGATGAACAACAATTGATCTATGGAGTAAGTGTCCTAATGAGATTTTTGATGAATCTCGTTGGCTCTAGACTCTATAAGTGCACGTTTATTTGGTGATCGGAGGCTGGAGCAGACTGCCACCTATTCAATATCTACTATCTCGGAGTGAGAAAGTTGATAGAAATGAGTTGAACTCCGTGACAATAAAACAAACTTCTTTTGAGAGAAGCTTGAGTAGGCTGGGAAGGGTTGTGCATTGCATCACTGGGTCCATGATGCTTTGTCTTCAGTATCAGAAATCATCAAAGTGATTCTGATAATAGATGTATTGACCCGGTTTCTGCCTAAGTTGTATGGAGGGCTTCTTTCTTTACACCCTTTATCCTTACATTTCTTTTTCATTCTTCAACCCCTTCAATGCTTACCAAGACGTCATAACTAGCACCTTGTTGTGATTGTTCCAGTGCTAGCTTAAGTCATTGGTCGGCATTATTCCCGTACACTCAACTACTCCATCTTTCCTAAGGACTTCTAACTTCTAATGGATTGTCCCTGGGAAGATCCCTCCAGTTCTGGTTGGATCATAGGACGAATACCTAACCACCTTTTGACACCAATACCATCGTGAATTTATGTGTTGAAGGGTGTAGATATCGTAACCAGAAAAATCATTTGAAAATGCAGTCAAGGTGTTGATGAAATCAATGTTTACACCTTGAAAGTTTTCTATATCACCAAAAACGCTCCCCCTACATATGTGCATCATAAAAGGAGAGATTTTTGCACATATTAGGAAGAGAAAGCACTTATATCAAAGATCTTATTCAAGATAACACATTTTAATCACTATTCTCCCCCTCAAAAATTGCATGAAATTGAAATTTTTGTGAAACTAGTGATGAACCATGGAGAGAATAATGTTGCATGAAAGTTTGTACTCCCCCTCGAAAAGAAATTCTATTTAAAATTAGGGGAGTATATGAGCACACAGTTTTGAAATACATTTGAAAAATTGTGCTCAAAAGTCCGAGAAAAATTGTGTTCATGAGCTTAAAACTTTGAATGTTTTGATATAAGCTCATGACCGAGAAAAATGAATTTCTCGTTGTTGAGGATAAGTCGAAGACTTTCCTTTATTTAGGGACCGGGTTATAGTCTGACATGTGACTATAAGCCATTATGTTGAGCTCAAAACGTTGAATGTTTTGTGACAAGCTCAACCCGAGATAGATTACTCTACCCGTTATTAGGATAAGTTATCTTTAAAAATACACTCTCCTTTATTTGAAGTTCGAGTTACAGTCTGACATTTAACTGTAAGTCGTTTACATGAGCTTAAAACATGGAATGTTTTTATCGGAAGCTCATGACCGAGAAAATTTTATTTTCTCGTTGGTAAGGATAAGTTATCATCCGTGATCAACTTTCCTTTCTGTGAGGCACGAGTCACAATCTGAGGTAACTGCAAATCATATGGAGAATGGGGAAATGACATGTTTTTAAAAACATTTGAACTTTCATTCGAGCTTTATGTACACACCCGTGTCGTTATTGAGCGACATTTCTAGGCACGTCCATATTATCGAAACTGAAAGACATGTCGAGAAGAATATTTTTGGTATTTTTTAAAGATTTTTTCGTTTTTTGTTTTGTTTTTATAGGTTTTATATTTTTGTATTTTGATTTTCAATATATTTTTTAAAATAATCCAAAATAGACCTTTGTACAGCAGAAGAGGGTGATGTTGAATGTACAGAATTGGAACCCTTTAAAGAAATGGATTCAGAATCCGCTGAAGTACCTGCAATGACAGAAGAAGAATTTGCACAAATACTAGTGTTAGGAGTAACAAATGCATTTTCTACATTCAAGACACTCGCATTAGTGCTGGAGCAGGTGTCATCACTCTTCTTGATGGGAATCCACTTAAGACCGACTTCCTTAAAGATCCTACCCGTGGGTTTCCACTGAGGACTAGATCGAGGATTAGTGTTCTCTTGCACAGCGGAAGACTTCTTTGGAGAGAAACTAGATCCTGCATTGATCCGCCTTGAGGATTTATTGTCATTGCTTTTCTTTGTGACGGGTGGGAATCTCCTTGTTGGCTTATGGGATTCTGCATTCTTTCTCTGTGTGAAAGCACGAGAGTTTACCTCATAGAGGTATTGCAGAATGCAATGAGCATGATTTCCATGGTGAATGCCCTTTTTGCACGTGGGGCATACAGGGAGTTTGGGATTCTCGAAAGGTCTTGTGTACCTAGGGTTTGCTGACCGTTCAGGCACTATGTTTGAAACACGGCTACTCATTGGTGATTACCAATTCCTAGGTTGTTGGGAAGGGGTCCTAGGTTTTGGTTGATTACCATTAGGTGTGTGTTGAACTCTAGTGGTTGTTGGTTTACTAGGTTTTGAATACACATGGTTTACTTTCGGAATGTTCCCTTGTTGCTTACCATCCCCTAGGTGTTTGGTTTGACCAACGTCATTTGAACCATTAGATTCCTTTGTGGGCGTAAGAGTCACACACTTGGGAGTACTCTTAGGAGTAGTGCAGGGTGCATTCACAGAGTTGTGTTTAGCAAGAGTGGGTTTTCTAAATGGAGGAACATAGGGTGAGATGGCTGGTTTTGGTACAGTCGATGGCACATCGGTATTAGGAGGTAACCTAGAAACATTAGAAGGCGGTTTTCCTAAGATAGATGGCTTTGGTACTTTGTACGCATTGGGTTGTCTAACAACTGATTTTACAACCTTAGCTTCCACAGTTTTCCCACCCATCTTTCCAACAAGTTTCTGCAACTCAGCAATCGCGATGTCTTTATCTTGCAACTGAGCTTTCAGATCAGAAATATCCTTACTCTTTTCATTCAATTCACGAAATGATTCAGAGAGTTTTACTTGTAAATTATTGTCATCAGGAACTTTTCCAACTTTGGTTTGCAAAGCAAGTTCAAGAGAATGACAATGTTTCTGAAGAAAATCATATCGGTGTTGAAGAATCGTGAACTCTTTTTTATTAACATTTGTTGAAGGCTCACTGTCGCGACATTCACCTCCTAACTGAGCTCGTAGCTGTTCGATTGTTTGTTGCAGTTCATTGTAAGCTTTATCATACGAGAGTTTGTCATCCTTACATTCATCACACTTTTTGACATATTTATTCCAAAGATCGGTGAATTCGTTGTCCTTTTTGATGACATAAGACTCCATTTTCTCTTTCGTACGATCAAGCTCATTTTGGAGGGTTTCATTGTCTGACACAGAGATGTTTACCGCAACGGGGTTACTATCAACACAATCACCACTGTCACTTGATTTCGAGAGACATGCGAGGTCGCTTTCCAAAACTTTAATTCTATCAAGAGATTCATCAGCCTCCTTCGCCAAAGATTTAAAGTCTTCAACAAATTTGGCTAGTTCTTTTAGAAAAGCGTTCTCAAGATTGCCTATCCTCGCATCAACTTGATTAATAATCGGATTGATTTCAGTATGAAGCACTTTTTGTAACTCGACATGAACAGGTGATGTAAAGTTTCCTCCAGTCATTTTGGCGTTAACAACCCGTTTGAGAATGACAAAATTATCTTTGAGCTCGTTAAGAAATCGTCGTGCAACACTCGGTTTCGGAGGATCCTCTGTCAATTCCTCACTAGGTAGCAAAAGCAATTCGGTACTAGTTTTAGATCGAACAAAAACCGTTGGAGGATTAACTTTTGGATAGTAAACAGGTGTCACTTCTTTATCAAGCTTTTTCATTCTTAAACGAGTTTCTTCAGCAAGTTCAGTAGTTTCCTCAGAATCATGCACACTAGGAGGATCATGCTCATCAGACAGGAGCACACTACCATTATATAGAGTTTGATTTGTGGCCTGAACCTGCTTAAGATATTCTGGATTGGGAGGAAGAGGACAACCTAAAGCCATTTTGTAACGGGTGTAATTTATCTCATTCACTTTAGGTGCGAGCATATTTATCGTCTGCATAGATTGTCCACGTTTTACCAAAAGGTTGTCTAAGTCCCTAATCCTATCCTGAGCATTGCAAAAATCCTCAAGAAGCCCATCTTCTCGAATTTTGAAATCATGTTTCAGCTTTTTTATTTCTCCTTTTAAATCAGAAACGATAGATTTTTCAGTTGAAAGCTGTTTATTAAGAGAGGTGATTTCATCATTCAATTCGCTTATCTTTTTTGCACTACTTAAATGTAAGGCATTTAATTTCTTAGTGGTGCATTTTTCTTGATAAACCGATGTAGCATGAGCTTGTTCAAGTTCCTTGATTTTAGCATGATGAATCTCAAAACTTTTCTCCCGTTCCTTATATCCCGTAAGCTCAGTGGTCAATTTGGCATTAGTTTCTCTAAACTTATTATTAACCACATTCGCATGAGCAACATCCTTGGCAAGCTTATCAAATAATGATTTATAATACGCATGCGTCTCGTCAGGAAGGGTTGTAGGTTGCGCTACTTGATCCCCACTAAGGTCCACACTGGGTGCATTAGAAATAATATTGCTATTATTCGTTTGAACCCCGTGTGTCTCAGTGGAAGGCTCAAGTGACTCAGTATACTCTTCCTCCTGATTAGACATATTATATAACTCATTAGCATTGAGACGTGGGTGTACCTCAGAGGAACCGTCTGAATCATACACAGGAGCTCTGTCAAGTTGAACTACCGATGTGGATGATTGCTGCGAATTAGCCATCAAAATGGAGTCGGAAGTCACCTCTTCTTCCTCCTCATATGCTGCTGCAGATGCCATGAGATCAAACTCTTCAGCTAGAAGTGGAATTCCTGCTTCTTCCTTTTGTGCTATAAGAAGCTGAGACTGGAGATGAGCAACATTCCTCTTCTTTCTTACATGTCTATCACAATGCTCAATATCCGCAGCATCATTGTCTTGTTGATAAGTCATAGTAGAAGTCGTGTGAAAAACAGGATCTCAATTCGTAGAAAGCGTGTGTTGGGGTGTCAACAAAATCAAAGTTTGCCAAAATTTTCCAGCCCGACAAAAAAATTCCTCAGTCCGACAAAACGGTAATCCGAAAAAATTTAGAAACACTAAAATGTGAAATCGAGTTAGAAATAGCCAATAACTAGTAGGGAAGAAACTTGAAAAAAATGAAATTTTTAATAAAAATAAAACCTAAAAATTTGAAATTTGGCCTAAAAATTTGAATTTTGGTCCGAAAATTTGAATTTTTGGTCGAAAATTTTTTCGCATAGCCAAAATTTGAAATTGAAGCTTAAATGGCCTAAAAATGGTCTAGGAAAAATTAAATTTTACTATGGTTTTCCCGCCAAAAAACTCTTTTTTTTTTTTTTTTTTTTTGTTTTTTTTTTTTTTTTTATCTTCGTGTAAAGTATGTTCCGAGACTAGTCTAGATAGTGGCTAAGTCTAAAAATTACTCAAACAGAATTTCCATCGGAATGTTGATCGGAATGATCCATCGGAATGTCCCTTTATCGGAATGTCCCTCTATCGGAATGTGCAGATCGGAATGTGTAGATCGAAATCCTAGATCGGAATGTGTTTATCGGAATCCTAGATCGGAATGTGCTTCTATCGGAATGTCCTACTATCGGAATCCTAGATCGCAATGATGACCTGTCGGAATGCTTAGATCGGAATGTTCAGATCGGAATCTTCAGATCGGAATGTGGTTAAGATCAATTTGGCAGAGTAGCGTCTCAAAGTTCCTTAAAAACCGTCGGAATCCCAGATCGCAAAGAACGATCGGAATGTCCAGATCGGAATAGGTATCGAAATCTTTAGATCGCAAAGTAAAACCCTTGGGTTATTGCGATCAAAACCGTACTTACCTTTCCCGAAATTGTAGCTATCGCAATAAGAGAACTTTCTTCCAACTTTTTAGGCAACGATTTTAGCAACTTTTAGGCAACAAATTAGCAACTTTGAGGCAACAAATTCGTGTTTTTGAGCGAACCAAAATACCCACAACACGAATACTTGGAACAACAAAAAAAAACACGAATTTTTTTTTTTTGAATCTTTAGTAAAAAATCAAAAACCCACGGAATTAACAAGAAACAAGGACAACACCAAAGAGCTATCCACGAATCCCTTGGCGAATGATACCACTTGTAAGGACTAATCACACGACTTATAGAATAAGAAATATAGATGAATAAGATCAAGATTAAAACTAAGAATGGAATATTAGATTAGATGAAGAAGAGTTAGAAAGATACAAGGTAGATGATTCTAGTGAGAGAAACTAAGGAGAGTTTCTCTCTCTAAAACTAGAAGAAGAGAAAAGATACAAATGGGAGACACACACACAAATGAGGATGGTTATGCCTTTTATACTAAGGCTTACATGAATAGGAGGCCTTTCTCATTTGTGTGTTCGGGACTAATTCCCGTTTCATGCATAATAATGACATAGAACTCTCGACACTGTTGAATAGCATTTTCCACGAGCTTCGCAACGGTATATTATATGACCATCACTTTAAATACTTCTAACAGCATTCCATACTTATTAGGCTAACTTCTACGCAGAATCTCCTACTTCATCACATCCGTACGCAATCCTTCCAACTTCTCAACTACGTGACTTCTCATTCCTCTTAGAATATGGGATGAATTAGTCAGTCTATCGACTATCACCCAATTCTCATCGTACCTATTCCTCCACCCCATTATATATCTCTTCTACTAACTTCGTCCTTACACCTCCCCTTTCTCAGCTACTCCTATCCATGTAGGAAGTATAGTCTACGTCCCTTTTCTCCATATGATTGCCCAAGCCACGCAACATAAATGTTGATGCGTTCTCAACTTTAGACAACTCAACTCGTGCAACTTACATCCTTCATCCAAACCATTCTAACACGTCCTCCATATAGCTCAATTTTTTTTCCTCAGCATTACTCCCTTCCTCTTATTCCATGTCTTCAATAACTATGCTTGCCTTTCCCAGATCGTACTTGGCCTTGCAAATTTTCGTCACCACCTAACTTCATCCATCCTCTATGTCAAAAGTTCAATCGAGGAGATTGAATGTGTGTTGGAGACGTTCATAATCCGTATAGATTATTCTCTACGTCTCGTACACTAAATGCCTCCAGCATTCTAGGCAGTTCTAAAAATCCAGCTCCACTAACTAAGTCTCATCTAGTTCATCCAATCTTCAGTTCCTGCAACGTATAAACAATCGCCTCTCTTTGTCATCCTCGCACACATCCTAATCCTTACTCCACGTATCATCGTGCCTCGTGGATTTTTGTCCAGTCCTTTCGATAATTCTAAGATCGGATCATTATCCATTCCACCTCTTCAGCCTCTAAGAATACTTCCTCCTCCTGCTTCACCTCGCCCCTTGCTGGTTCCATGAAATGCCATCATCTCCAACTCCCTATCCTGGTAATTGGTTTTCTAAAACTCCCACTTTAAATTCTCACGTATAACTCCCCTTTTTCTACTTCACTCATCGCTCTCCACCATCACCTTCAGAATCTTAACGACTTATCATGGCATACTAGCTCAGTTCGTCGTTCTACTACCAATCCAATTCCATGATCACTTCAACCTCTATGCCAAAAAGGGATTATATCTACATTGGACTTAGAATTCCCTAATTCTAAACTACAGATTCAGAAATTTCATCCACCTCTTTCAGTTTACCTCTCAGCTATCCCAACTATATGATCTCGTTTTGCTACACTAGGACTCGTATTAAACAAAGGCATAATTTGAGAAATAAAAAGCTAAAATCAGTCCTAGAGAAAATATAGGGGCGAATGATCGTTAGCAAAATACATACCCGCCTCATTAGTGTCCTTCACTTCTTCTACTCCAATAGCATAGAAAAATCTTCTTCCAATACGGTACCCAATGATCCCATCACCTTGCTCTCCTTCTAGAGCTAACGGGTTTCCGGCTTGTCCTAGTGCTCTTTCCAACCTTGGGCATTTGTCCTTGTAGTGTCCCATTTCTCCACACTCGTAACAAGCTCCTCTTTCATGTGCCATCCTAACCGCTGGTGCATACACAACATTCAGAATGGGCTTTTGGCAGTCTCTGACACGATACCCTAGTCCTTGGTAGTTAAAACATACTATGCATGGCTTATTAGGTCCATGATGCATAGAGCATGTAGAACACTTTGGGCTATTACCCACGTACCCACTATCAGCCATTGCCACGACATTCTTTCCATCTCTCCTCCTCTTATAGAGTTCCCAGTTATTTCCGTCCTGCTTTGCTCCCTCTGGCTCCTTGCGTTTTTCTCCTACCGTACTTAACCTACCACTTTTGACTGCTTCTTCTGTTAGTACCACAGTCGTCAAAATGTCTTGTTGCATTGTGTTTGGCTGAATAGCCCTAATCATTCCCCTAATCTGAGTTGGCAGTCCAGCGATGTATCGCTTTATCTCGTTCGCCTCCAGAGTAACCAAATGAGGCACTAACCTTGCCAAATCATGGAAGCGATTAGTGTACTCTACATGAGCAACTCTCTTCTTGACATGTCCCCAAAACTCATTGTCCAGCTTCTCCAACTCATTGCTTGGACAGAACTCTTCAGTCATGAGGACTTTTAGCTCATTCCAAGTCATTGCATTTGCAGCTCCTCTCCCTCTTGCTTGAACTTGAGTAATCCACCAAGTCAAAGCCTTACCCACAAACGAACCAGTTGCATACGTGACCCTTTGTCCTGGCAAGCAGCCGCTCATTTCCATCGGGCTCTCCATCTTCTCAATCCATTGTGTGAGGGCTACTGCATCTCCCTTGCTGTCATACTCTTTTACACCGTAAGACATTAATGCCTTATAGGTACAACCATTGTTATTTCCACCTCCCTGGCCGTTGTTGTTGATGTTGTTCAGGTTGTTAGTCACTTCTTGAATGATGGTCGGTATCATGTTGGCTAGTTGAGCAACAATCAGTGCACCCAAGTTAGGGTTGTCACCACCACCACTACTTCCAGCTCTATTTCGGTTGTTCACCAAACTATCATAGCATAAGTCATTCGTCAATAACTACTAAATACCCAACTCAATATACTAAATACTACATACATATAACTACAACCAAATTTACGTAACCAAGCATGTATTAACTCTCTTTCATGAAATCATACTTGAAAGTCCACTGGTGTTGTGTCACATATATTATTATGTAGGCCTACAACATGTCCCTTTCACTAATGTACTCCCTTGTATGACGACACTTATAAGAAATTAACGCTACACATAACACATAAATCTATCTACTAGCATAAGCACATAACACACAAGCTAAGGTCCAAAACACCATCTATTAAAATAGCATAGTCTAGCTAAAACAACATAGACATAATCCCAAACAAATAAAAGTACGAAAAACAATCAAATAAAGTCATGCTGCCCGTAAGAGTGGGAAAAAAACAACATAAACTAACAAAACAATAACTATCGGATCCAGTAGAGTCTGCATCCGATTTCTCCTCTTCCTATTTCAAACATCTCTTGCCTATACTGGTTTCCTCTTAATTCTCCTTCATAATTGTTACCTATTCCCCTCTATAGATGTCATTGTTAGCACTTCCTTATCAAACCATATGTTGTTCACTTGCTCTTCAGTGACGTGCTCTGTAACCTCACATAGACCCCACTCATGTGGGATTTCCTTCCTATAGTTTGTACGCCGAATCCTTCCTAATGTAGGAATTTTGCAATTCTGTTTAATCTCTAATTATCGTTCCTCGACTCGACTCGAATTGATTTCCAAAGTTATCATAAAGATTAATTATTTTTGGTGAATAATACTCGTTTGGTATTTAAAACTATTTAAAACTAAAAACTATTTAATCTATTCAAAAAGAAAATACTTTTATACTATTAAAACCTTTATTAAAACTAATTAAACTAATTTAAAAACTATTTTATTAAAACTAATTTATTTTGAAAATTGCTTTTACTAATTAATAAGCAAAATCTATTTAATACTATTTCTTTTATTTAAAAACTAAATTAATTAAAATTTATATTACTAAAAACTAATTTATTTAAAACTATTTTTAGAAAACTATTAAGTAAATTTATAAAATGAAAAACTATGAATTAAAATGAAATTAAAACTGACAGCCTAATTAACAGAAGCTATATTAATAAAGTAAACTATAACTTAACACAAAAGACGAGCTAGCACAGTTGGCTAACTCACTTGACATGTGACCAGGAGGTCACGGGTTCGAATCTAGTGGTGGACACTTTTTGGAATTTTTTTATATTTGAAGTCTGATAGGAATCAGAGTTTGATCTATCAGACCAGTTGTGTCTGATGGCTTTTGTGATCAACAAAACAAACAAAACTCAGCAAAACCAAAAATTGTATAAATCAGATAATAATAAGCAGATAAGAACTCAACTAGTATCAGTAAAACATATAATATATAAGCAAAGCTAACTTATCTAAGCTTAATATCAGCAAGCAGATCTGAACAATCAACTATAACAAATGATGAACAAAAATAAGCAAACTAAACTTAACAACAAAGTTCTAGACAAATATCGGGCAATCAGTTAGCTAACAATTCTCAGCAATGCATATTATACCAACAAAACTCACTTAAACAACAACTAGCCAAATACTAAACCAGATTCAATACAAGGATTTAAATCAGTTTAATAGATTAAAAACTTGCAAATAAAGCTTACATCAAACAGATTAATCCAAACTTTTATTTGAAACAGATTAAAAACTTACTATTACTCTATTTATTCTAACAAATCACTTCAATAAACAAATCTGAACAGGATCAAGTAAAAATATAACAAAAGAAAATTAAACTAACAGATTATAAGCTAAATTTAATCAACTACACAGAATCATAAAAACATGTAAACAAAAATAACTAAAAGGATTCAAACCTTTTGACGAATCCTTTGAGAAGAGGGACGGCGCCTGAGCCTCCTTATTGAACCGAATCTACACCACCTTTCACCACCACCATCCGTTCGGAATAGTCAACACCATTCGAATAATTAACAATCAAGCGAACCAGTTTTGAATAATTCCCAGTGGAGAAAGTTTTTATCCACTTTTTACTTTAATCACTTAACTAAAGCTATTAATTAGCTTAAATCAAATAATCATAAACATTATTATACTAAAAACAGATTTAAAGGTAAACTGCAAAATTAAATTTAAACAGAAAAGTAACTCGAATTTAATTAAACAGAAATTAACTTTTATTAATAAACCAAAACGATTACAATACTTGAGAAAGGAAAATTACAAATTACCCTAAAACTACTTTTGCATAATAAAAGTAAAGTAAAAAAATGGGATGATAACAATTACAGATTGTGGGGGTTTTTAGAGGCTAACCCCAAAACCTCTTGGGTGAGTTTGTTGCGCAAAACCTTTAATCTTGATCGTCCATTCGGAATCTTTTCTTCTCTTTCTTCTCAAAGCTTGATCTAAGGGCTGATAGATATACTTGGTCACACAGATCGCCACGGTGGCAGGTTATTGTGCTAGTTGTGTTCGTTGTAGGCTGACTTGGCCTATTTTGATTGGAGAGGTGGGAGTGATGTGCTGTTTCATCCAATTAGAGACGAGAAGGGGGCCACGTCACCTAACTTGCACTCTTCTTCTCCCCAAAAACTTGGGGATTTATTTCCCAAGCTTGTAAATCACACGTGCCTCACAAAAGCCCCAAAAGTTATTGATTTTTTTGTGTGAATTAGGGTTTGGGAATAGTAAAGTTACAGGTTTGGGTGAGGGTAAAAGAGTGAGAGAGAAAACTTTGTTTTTATCGAAAATAAAAAATAAGTGTGTGTTGGGTGTGAAACGTGTGTGTGGGTATTAAATGTGTTCTGACTGAGTAAATAAAACTTTCGTTTATGTTACAACTTTTGGAAATGAAATGGGCTTGAAGCCCAAGTAAACTCAATATGTCCCAAATAAATTTCTCAAGTAAATGGGCTTTTGGCCCAAATCTATTAATTCGTCTCAAGTTAACTATTTTTGGGTCTATGTTGGGCTTATGATCCAAAAGATGAAAACATTAACTTTCTTGTTGGGCATTTGGGCCCAATACCCAAATGTGGGACCCACAAGCCCATTTATCTTCATAAAAGGTTAAATCCACTAAAATCGAGCTTGTATTTGGCTTTGACGATCTTTTCTTCAAATCTCGTGTTGTTTTTGCCGGTTTTCGTGATCTTCGGTACACTTTTGGTTCTTTGACTTTGTCTTTGTCTCTTTCTTTGACTTTTCTTCAACAATTGACCGTGAAATCCCGTGTTTTCTTTCCTTTTGATATTTTGTACCTATTTCACATAAACACACAAAACCACGCGTAATTCCGACTTTTACGATATTAAACACATGATTAGGTCTTGTTTTTCATTGATTTTAGTGGTAAAAGCATAAGTGTTTACACACTTATTAAATCCCCTATACTTGACCATTGCAATGACCCCATGCAATGCATAATTTTAAAGCATAAAGTTACATTTTCCTCATAATTAACCCAATCTTGGCCTTTATTAAGATATACTATTACTATTACAATAAAAAGAAACTAAAGAACGATGAAAAGATAAAAACTTTACTCAAGGAAACAAAAGTTATAATAATTTCATTAATTAATTAACTTTGAAATTGTTTGATGGAAGAAACTCGTAAAGAAATCTAAGACTTAAATTAGGGCTTTGATGTCATGAATATTAATCACCCTCAAGTTTCACGTTCCCCATACCAAGCTTAAAAACAAGATCATTGTTTACCATAAGTTCTTAAGTTAAAACCACTTATATAAGACAATTGTGTAATACTCTTTCTCCAATTCCTAAGTTGTATCTCTAGATTTTAAAGATTGTCATTCACCCGTAGGCTCTTTTGACTTATTCAATAATCTTTAGTCAAAAAAATGAAGGCAAAATGGCGCAAACCCGACACTCGGAACCTAACCTCGTCCTCAAAAACGTTGTCACTAAAGTAAGCCCACATCAAGGATAATTTAACACGATTTGGTAAATTCCCGGATCTGAAATTTGGCCAACAGTACTACTTATTAATTCCTCCAAAGTCATGTAGACTTTATGTGGAGTTTAGCAAGTTCACATCATATACCCTTTAGGCTCTTTAAGATGTAAAAATGCTCCTCATCTATGGTTCACACCCTAAGGCTCCTTGAACCATAAACAAGGGAATTGATTTTTGATCAATTTTTATTCAACACTTACCATGCCATACACCCTAAGGCTCTAGTGACAAGGTTCGTGCTACATGCCCCACACCCTAAGGCTCCTTGAGGTCATGTTTTAGTCTTATTCTTTCTTTATTTATGATATATATATTAGGCCAAATTCCGCGGTCCCATGGTCTGAATACCTCCTACTTAGTGGTTATGAGCCACCTTAGTCGGAATACCACAACGCTGGCACCCTCAATGTGTTCATGCTTTAATTACAATGAGATAAAAGATTTGGCTAAGAGCTAAGATATCGAATCTACACCGCAAAAATCCTCATTTATTAAGCAATTAAATATACTAGCGGGAAGAAAGAGCCACAAAAACTCATATAAGCAATAATTAACCCTTAAACTTATTATCAACTCTATCATCTATCGTTCTCCACAATTTAAAATCTCAAGGAATGAGACTCGTGGATGCTTAGCCTAATAAACCAATTAAGGTCCATATGGTTAAGGATACTAGCTAGAGTAAACTTGGATAAGTAAACTCGGGTTGAGTCAAAATATTCACGACATGCCTAATATATCAAAGACATCTAAACTTGTTAAAACCATTTTATTCATTTATTTATTTTTTTGACTTTATTCTTTGAAATGGAAAATATAAATACGATGCGATGACAAAAGGAAAGAAAATAAAATAAAATAAATGGAAATACTACTAGGCCAAAATAGATCAAAAATTTGAAAAACATTGAAAAGTTTGAATTTTCTGGTTAAATGAGGTCAAATTCATGGAAAAGTCCACTAAAATTCGATAGAAGTCCCCCTACACTTAATATAAACATTGCCCTCAATGTTTAAGCATGTGGGAGAATAAACTCCCCTACACTTAGGACATTGTGCACGATGTTTAAATCAAGCTAAGGAAGAGACAACTAAAGTGATTACATTTATTCATCTTATTTATATACATGTATGAATCACAATAGTTTTGATAGAACCGGGTACACGGGAACACGGGATCACGGGTCGCGTCAAAAACACCAAAAGTGGATCATTAAAGCACACATCCCTGCACAACATCACAACACAAACAACCTACTTGGATCCCCCCTACACTTATTGGTGGAAATAGGTGAAGGTGAAAAAGGGTGGAAAGGATGGAAAAGGTAAAAATCTAACCTAGTTATACAATGCTTGATTTATTTATCACGAGTCTCTAGCTCGACTCGATTTCCCGAATTAATTCAAGAGAAACGCGAAGAGGGATGGAATCATCTCATTTGAGATGTCCTCTCCAAAGTACAACTTAACCCGTTGGCCATTCACCTTAAAGTTGGGCCCATTTGGTTGAGATAGCTCAATGATGCCATAAGGGAAGATTTAGGTCACGGTGAATGAACCAGACCAACGGCTCTTAAGTTTACCCGAAAAGATTTTCAACTGAGAGTTAAAGAGTAAAACTTGATCACCAACGTGGAACTCTCGGTTCTTAATCTTGGAATCATGAATGAGCTTAGTCTTCTCCTTGTAGATCAATGAATTCTCATAAGCCTCATTCCTAAGTTCATTAACTTCATTGAGTTGGATTTTCCTAAGATCACCGACTTTGTTTATGTCAAAATTATCCCATTTCAAGGCCCAATAAGCCTTATGCTCCAACTCAATGGGGAGGTGGCACGCCTTTCCGTACACAAGGCTATAAGGAGTACAACCTATATGTGTCTTATAAGCGGTACGGGAAGCCCATAAAGCATCATCTAATTTATCGGCCCATGAGGCACGATGCTCTCCCACGGTACGCTCTAAGATTCGCTTAAATCCATGGTTGGAAACCTTGGCTTGACAATTAGTTTGTGGATGATACGCGGTGGAAAGTCGGTGATTGGCACCATACTTAGCCATGACTCGTGCGAATTGATCATTGCAAAAATGAGTCCCCCGATCACTATTAATAGCACGAGGCACACCGAATCGAGCAAACAATTGTTTCAAAAAGTTCACAACCACCCTCGCATCGTTAGTAGGTAAAGCCTTTGCTTCAACCCATTTTGATACGTAGTCAAAGGCTACGAGGATGTACTTGTTCCCTTTGGATGATGGAAATGGCCCCATAAAGTCGATGCCCCATACGTCAAAGATTTCACATTCTTGGATGAAATTTTGAGGCATCTCATCTTTATGTGTGATCTTACCTTGTCTTTGGCAAGCATCACAATGCTTAACCATTTCATGAGCGTCATGATAAATGGTGGGCCAATAGAATCCGGAGTCGAAAACTTTCTTAGCGGTGTAGTTAGGACCAAAGTGACCACCGGTGGGTCCTTTGTGGCAAGCTTCAAGAATTTGTAAAGCCGCCGGCCCATCGACACATCTACGAATGATAAGATCCACACATTGCTTGAAAAGATAAGGGTCGTCCCAATAATAGTGCTTAACATCCTTAAAGAATTTTTTCTTTTGTTGGGACGTTAACCCTTCGATAAAAACACCACCCGCCAAATAGTTTACAATGTCCGCAAACCATGGGGTATCATCAAGATTGGAATTAATAGACATTAAGGTCTCAAGGGGAAAAGATTCATTAATCTCTTGATTTGGAAGTTCCCCTTGATAAGGATCCTCAAGTCTACTAAGATGATCCACGGCTAGGTTTTCCGCTCCCTTTTTATCACGAATTTCGATTTTAAATTCTTAAAGGAGCAAATCCCAACGAAGGAGTCTCGGTTTAGCATCTTGGTTGGTCAACAAGTATTTCAAGGCGGAATGGTCGGTGTAAACGATGGTGGTGGAAAGCACAAGATAGGGGCAGAATTTCTCAAAAGCATACACTACAACTAAAAGCTCTTTTTCGATAGTGGTATAATGCAATTGAGCCCCCGTCATTGTCTTACTAGCATAATGAATTGGTTGGAAGTGTTTATTAACTCGTTGACCTAAAACCGCTCCTACCGCGAAATCACTAGCATCGCACATGAGCTCGAAAGGTAACTCCCAATTTGGAGAGACTAAGACCGGTGCCTTAGTTAATTTACCTTTAAGAAGTTCGAAAGAGTCGAGACGATCTTGAGAAAAGATGAAAGGAGCATCTTTCTCTAAGAGATGAGTCATTGGACGAGCTATTTTAGAGAAATCTTGGATGAAACGTCGATAAAATCCCGCATGGCCTAAAAAACCTCTAACTCCTTTGACGGTGGTAGGTGGAGGTAACTTAGAAATGACGTCAACTTTAGCACGGTCGACTTCGATACCAGATTTAGAAATTTTATGACCAAGGACGGTGCCTTCTTTTACCATGAAATGGCATTTTTCCCAATTAAGAACGAGACGAGTGTCTTCACACCGTTTAAGCATACGTTCTAAATTGGCAAGAAGAGAAGAGAAAGAATCACCATAGACCGAGAAATCATCCATAAAGACTTCCATAGTTTCTTCGACCATGTCATGATATATTGTCATCATACACCTTTGGAAAGTCCCGGGAGCAGTGCATAAGCCGAAAGGCATTCTTTTGTAAGCAAATGTTCCATAAGGACAAGTGAATGTGGTTTTCTCTTGGTCTTTAGGATCGATAGGGATTTGAAAATATCCAGAAAAACCATCTAAGAAGCAATAGTAGTCATTACCCGCTAAACGCTCGAGCATTTGATCCATGAAAGGAAGAGGAAAATGATCCTTACGAGTGGCATCATTGAGCTTACAATAGTCTATGCAAACTCGCCAACCCGTTACGAGTCGAGTAGGAATTAACTCGTTGTTTTCATTGGGAACAACAGTTATTCCACCTTTCTTAGGCACACAATGGACAGGACTAACCCATGGCGAATCCGAAATAGGGTAAATCATGCCGGCATCTAGAAGTTTGATAACTTCTTTCTTAATGACTTCATGAATTTTTTGATTAACCCTTATTTGATTTTGGATTGCGGGTTTAAAGTCATCTTCCATGAGAATTTTATGAGTGCAAAAGTTAGGATCAATTCCGCGGATGTCAGAGATTTTCCAAGCAATTGCTTTCTTATGACACTTAAGCACATCGATAAGTCGAGATTTTCATCTTCTTTTAAGTCCTTAGCAATTATGACGGGTAACTTATCATTCTCTTCTAAGAAAACGTATTCTAAATGAGACGGTAAATCCTTAAGCTCTAAATCCGGTGGATTGTCGGTGGAAGGCTTAGTCAAATTAGGATCATCGTTTGTAACTTCCTTAGGAGTAGGTGGAGAAATATGGTCCTCGTTGAGAAGTCTCTCAATGGTACGAATGTCTTCTTCCCAATCCGTGGGAGAATCGTCATATTTTAAGTCCACGTCCCCTAAACTTGCTTCAATATCTTGTAAAAGAAAATCACTTTCTCCAAATGGAGTCAATGATGGAGCAATAGAAGCTACGGTCTCAACATGAGGTAAATGAGAAATCCTGCTCTTACAAGCCTCGTGAAAATGTTCTTCACATGCTTCGTCGAGTACATCGATGTAATTCACGGATTCGGGCTCATCGGTAAGATTAGAAAGTTTACCCATGTTAAAGACGA
Source organism: Glebionis coronaria (assembly GCA_025667525.1). Taxonomy (NCBI): domain Eukaryota; kingdom Viridiplantae; phylum Streptophyta; class Magnoliopsida; order Asterales; family Asteraceae; genus Glebionis; species Glebionis coronaria. The sequence goes on from CM046879.1 coordinate 356,465,147, forward strand.
TTTTATCATCCCCTACCCTCATGATAAGCTCACCCGCGGCTACATCAATCAATGTACGCCCGGTCCTCAAGAAGGGTCGTCCCACGATTAAGGGAACACGGAGATCCATCTCATAGTCGACTACAACGAAATCGACGGGAAAAGTGAATTTGTCGACTCCTACGAAAACATCTTCGGCTATCCCCACCGAATAAGCAACCGTACGGTTAGCTAATTCCAAGGTCATACGAGTGGGGACTAGCTCGGGTAAAGATAATTGTTTCCACACGGACAATGACATAAGATTGATACTCGCTCCGAGATCCGCCAATGCCATACAATTCTCAACACCTGGAAAATTACAAGGAATAAGGAATCGACCAAGATCTCCTAACTTAACCGGTAATTTTCTCAAAAGAACCGCGGAACAATTCTCATTCAATTGGGTATTGGCAATATCGAGCAATTTTTCCTTATCACTTAAAAGGTCCTTAAACATCTTAGCATACTTAGGCATGTGAGCGAGAGCCTCGACAAAGGTGATATTAAAATTCAATTGTTTGAACATTTTTAGGAAGTTCGAAACTTGAATATCATCCTTATTCTTCAAATTCTCTTTCCTCAACCTTGATGGATAAGGTATATTGGGTTGAGATGAAGGCTTTGGAGTGGATTGCTCACTCACATCCTTTGGTAGAGGAGGTATAGAAATAGAAGGTGAAGGAACCGGTTTGGGAACCGAAGGTGTGGTATAAGATTTAGGAAAAGGTGGAACATAAGGTGTAGACGAAGGCATAACGGGTGGTATGTCGCAAGTAGAAGGTGAAGGAGGATGGGTAGAAGAAGAAGGAATCTCGGGTCCTTGGTTAGGTGGGGAATAAGAAGGCTCTTTGGTGGTCTTACCGCTCCTAGTAGTGATGGCATTAACATTAGCCCTAGGATTGGTCACGGTGTTGAGAGGGAGGGCACCTTGGGGACGAAGGGTTTGAAGCATTTGCAAAAATTTCTTATCGGTCGATTCTTGCATTTCTTTCATGGTTCGCTCATGTTCGATTAATTTTTGTAGAACCAAGTCCATTTGAGGATTATACATGTTCATTTGATTATACCCTTGATTTTTAAACCCTTGATTAGGAGAAAACCTTGGTTTTGATATTGATTATAATTTTGAAAACCTTGATTAAAACCTTGATTTTGAAAAGCTTGGTTATTAAATCCTTGATTTTGATTATTAAACCCTTGGTTTTGCCCTTGAAAATTCCCTTGATTTGATTAAAACCCCTTGTATTTGAATTCCCTTGAAAATTACCCTGTTGAGGACCTTGGTTCCTATTTTGGGAGGGTGGGGTGGTCTTTATGGAGCTACAAAACTCGGGGGAGCCAAATAGTTATTAGACTTATAAGACAAATGGTTAACATCAACATTTTGTTTGAAATGAACCCACTCATTTTCATTGTTGTTATAAGCATAAACTTCGAGTTGTTGATTGTAAACCTTGTCACAATTATAATACGAATGTGGTCCACCACAAGTCTCACACGTTTCACAAGTCTCTTTTAAGGCATTTACTTGCACATTGTTCTTAACATGTAAAGCAAGGTCGGTAATGATTGAAGTAAGCTTGTCAATTTTCTTGTCGGCCTCACTAGTACTAGCACTAGCCATAGTAGCCCTTACACTCTTCGTTTGCACTTTTGCCTTGTTTTCAATTATTGCCCAAGCCTCGTTCATGGATTTCACAAGAATATTACCCCTCGCGGCACTATTAAGTGAGTCTTGGTCATTAAGAGTTAAACCATTGTAAAACGTATTGATTTGATGCACTTTTGTAAAACCATGTTGTGGACATTTTCGTAAAAGCTACTTAAAACGGTCCCAAGACTCACTAAATGTTTCCCCATATTGTTGTTCAAAGGTAATGATGTCATTCCTTAAAGAGGTGGTCCGTGATGGTGGGAAAAACTAGTTAATGAACTTGGTCTCTAAATCAATCCATGTGGTGATACTTTGGGGTGGTTCCTTATCAAGCCAAATCCAGGCTTGTCCCTCGAGGAAAAAGGAAAGAGGAGTAAACGAATGGCCTCTTGTGGCACCCCATTGTATTTGACGGTGTTTGCCAATTGTATGAAACGTTTTGTATGAGCGTGTGGGTCATCATTAGTACGGCCTAAAAATGGTGTAGCGGAAAGCATTTGAATAAAACCCGTTTTTAGTTCAAAATTATTCGCTCCAATATCCGGCACCACAATCGCGTCATCATTTCCTTCAACGTGAGATTGTAAAATCTCAATCATTGGTCGATTATCCGTTGCCATCGTGTTGTTCAAAGCTCGATTCTCAGGATTGGCTTGATTGACGGTCTTTTTGTTCTTCTTCTTCTTTTTGGAAGAATTAGAAGTATTTGGTACACCACTCGGTATGTGTGCACGCGTGCGAGTGCGCATACAACTAAACTCGAGGAATGAGGTAGGAGACCTCGGTCGACTTTGAGAGGAAAGGGATTATCCCTCTCGAGGTTCAATATTAAAAAGCTACAAAAAATATATACGTAACACTACTTGAGTTGGCAAACCAATAATCGGTCGTCCCTCTCAATATACGCACAAGCAAGCGGGGAAACGAGGTGGCACAAAGCACTTAAAAACCTTTTTCCTTAGACGGCCTTTTATAGTTTGTCGCCTTATACCCACCTTATAGTTTGTATAAATAGAGTTCAAATTTTTATTAGTATTTATCTATTTTGCCTTTATTTTTCTTTGATCGATACACGTAAATGGAACCGGAACGCCTCCAAACACGGTGTAATGCCTCTGTAATACTTTTGGAATATTGTGTATTAAAGTTCTATACGTAATATATAATAGTAAAAGAAAAATCTTTTTGTATTTTTTAGAAAAATATATATTCACAATAAAAAACGAAAGAAATCGAAATAAGAAAAGTAACAATAATACGTAATATTTTTGGTGTAATACTTTAGGAAAAGTATTACTTTTGGATTTTTTATTTTTTTGTTGCAAATCTTAGGAAAGAAATGCTTTTGTGATTTTTTATTTTTATTGTATTTTTAAGTTTTTGATTTTTTTATGTTTTTGATTTTTTTATCAAGAAAAGTAACGTTCAAAATTGAACGGATCCCAAAATCCAAAACATCTCACGAAAAATCGTCAAACGTAACGAGCGAAGCGGCATCGGCGCCAATTTAATGTAGGAATTTTGCAATTCTTTTTAATCTCTAATTATCGTTCCTAGACTAGACTCGAATTGATTTCCAATGTTATCGTAAAGATTAATTGTTTTTGGTGAATAATACTCGTTTGGTATTTAAAACTATTTAAAACTAAAAACTATTTAATCTATTTAAAAAGAAAATACTTTTATACTACTAAAATCTTTATTAAAACTAATTAAACTAATTTAAAAACTAATTTATTAAAAATAATTTATTTTGAATATTTCTTTTACTAATTAATAAGCAAAATCTATTTAAAACTATTTTTTTATTTAAAAACTAAATTAACTAAAATTTATATTACTAAAAACTAATTTATTTAAAATAGAACTAATTTTAAAATGAAATAAAACTAATTTATTTAAAACTATTTTTTAGAAAACTATTAAGTAAATTTATAATATGAAAAACCATGAATTAAAATGAAATTAAAACTGGCAACCCAATTAACAGAAGCTATATTAATAAAGTAAACTGTAACTTAACACAAAAGACGAGCTAGCATAGTTGGCTAACTCACTTGACATGTGACCAGGAGGTCACATGTTCGAATCCAGTGGTGGACACTTTTTTGAATTAATTTTTTTTTTATATTTTATATTTGAAGACTGATAGGAATCAGAATTTGAACTATCAGACCAGTTGTGTCTGATGGCTTTTGTGATCAACAAAACAAACAAAACACATCAAAAGCAAGAATTGTATAAATCAGATAATAATAAGCAGATAAGAACTCAACTAGTATCAGTAAAACATATAATATATAAGTAAAGCTGACTTATCTAAGCTTAATATCAGCAAGCAGATCTGAACAATCAACTATAACAAATGATGAACAAAAATAAGCAAACTAAACTTAACAGCAAAGTTCTAGACAAATATCAGGCAATCAGTTAGCTAACAATTCTCAGCAAGCATATTATACCAACAAAACTCACTTAAACAACAACTAGCCAAATACTAAACCAGATTCAATACAAGGATTTAAATCAGTTAAATAGATTAAAAACTTGAAAATAAAGCTCACTTCAAACAGATTAATCCAAACTTCTATTTGAAACAGATTAAAAACTTACTATTACTCTATTTATTCTAACAAATCACTTTAATAAACAAATCTAAACAGGATAAAGTAAAAATATAACAAAAGCAAATTAAACTAACAGATTATAAGGTAAATTTAATCAACTACACAGAATCATAAAAACATGTAAACAAAAATAACTAAAAGGATTCAAACCTTTTGACGAATCATTTGAGAAGAAGGACGGTGCTGAGCCTCCTTATTGAACCGAATCGACACCACCTTTCACCACCACCATCCGTTCGGAACAGTCAACACCATTCGAATAATTAACAATCAATCGAACCAGTTTTGAATACTTCCCAGTGGGGAAAGTTTTTATCCACTTTTTAATTTAATCACTTAACTAAAGCTATTAATTAGCTTAAATCAAATAATCATAAACATTATTATACTAAAAACAGATTTAAAGGTAAATTGCAAAATTAAATTTAAACAGAAAAGTAACTCGAATTTAATTAAACAGAAATTAACTTTTATTAATAAACCAAAACGATTACAATACTTGAGAAAGGAAAATTACAAATTAACCTAAAACTACTTTTGCATAATAAAATTAAAGTAAAAAAAATGGGATGATAACAATTACAGATTGTGGGGGTTTTTTATAGGCTAACCCCAAACCCTCTTGGGTGAGTTTGTTGCGCAAAACCTTTAATCTTGATCGTCCATTCGGAATCTTTGCTTCTCTTTCTTCTCAAAGCTTGATCGAAGGGCTGATAGATATACTTGGTCACACAGATCGCCACGGTGGCAGGTTATTGTGCTAGTTGTGTTAGTTGTAGGCTGACTTGGCCTATTTTGATTGGAGTGGTGGGAGTGATGTGCTGTTTCATCCAATCAGAGACGAGAAGGGGGCCACGTCACCTAACTTGCACCCATCTTCTTCTCCCTAAAAAACTTGGGGATTTATTTCCCAAGCTTGTGAATCACACGTGCCTCACAAAAGCCCCAAAAGTTATTGATTTTTTTTTTGTGTGAATTAGGGGTTTGGGAATAGTAAAGTTACAGGTTTGGGTGAGGGTGAAAGAGTGAGAGATAAAACTTTGTTTTTATCAAAAATAAAAAATAAGTGTGTGTTGGGTGTGAAACGTGTGTATGGGTATTAAATGTGTTTTGACTGAGTAAATAAAACTTTCGTTTATGTTACAACTTTTGGACATGAAATGGGCTTGAAGCCCAAGTAAACTCAATATGTCCCATATAAATTTCTCAAGTAAATGGGCTTTTGGCCCAAATCTATTAATCCGTCTCAAGTTAACTGTTTTTGGGCCTATGTTGGGCTTATGATCCAAAAGATGATAACATTAACTTCCTTGTTGGGCTTTTGGGCCCAATACCCAAATGTGGGACCCACAAGCCCATTTATCTTCATAAAAGGTTAAATCCACTAAAATCGACCTTGTATTTGGCTTTGACGATCTTTTCTTCAAATCTCGTGTTATTTTTGCCGGTTTTCGTGATCTTTGGTACACTTTTGGTTCTTTGACTTTGTCTTTGTCTCTTTCTTTGACTTTTCTTCAACAATTGACCGTGAAATCCCGTGTTTTCTTTCCTTTTGATCTTTTGTACCTATTTCACATAAAAACACAAAACCACGCGTAATTCCGACTTTTACGATATTAAACACATTATTAGGTCTTGTTTTTTTAATTGATTTTAGTGGTAAAAGGATAAGTGTTTACACACTTATTACTTCCCATCTGCCTAATTCCAGTAACTTCAACCACTACGAATCTCTTAGGAGGCATGACGTAAACATCAAAGTAATTACTATGAATTATATATGTATAAATAACTTAACAACTTATATGAAGGTAATTCATATAAAAAACTGAAACTAACATTTAATCATGTTATGTACCATAATGTACAATTAAATCAAAATACAGCAATGACTAGCGTGGACGACTATGGTTCAACACGCACTAGTCAAAACCCGAAAAGAACATAACATGTGTCCGAGTATGAACGACTATGGTTCAATCCATACTAGCCTAAATTCAAGAAAAACAAGTGACTATGTATGAACGACTATGGTTCAATTCATAATAGTCAAAACCCAACAAACATCGCAAGTAAAAACCAATAACATCCAGAAAAACTTCAATTAATATAAAATGCACACATACTCCTATGACGCCTATATGTAGGGACCCTTAAGATATAGACTAGGCTACTAGGCTAAGCAACCTAATTCTCTATAACCATTGTCTTTGATACCATTCTGTCATACCCCACCATGGCGGAATATCGGGCGCGACGTATGGATATCATCACAACAATAGCGTGTTTATAGAGAGAACTAAATGAAATTAAAATATCATAAAAAGGTGACACAAATGTCATGACAATATCTCAACAATGCAGGAGTCTACGTAAATACGTAAAAGTCCCACCTCTTATCAAAGACAAACAAACAACACAAACAAATCAACATATAGGTGTCCAAGTATCACTTATGAAACAAATAAAAACTAAGAAGGAACGGGGATCTCCTTCTATATGCAATCCTATGCTTCCAAGTCTACTTACTCCTACTCGTAGGCTTAACCACCAAATCACCTGAAAGAGACACTAAAACACGTCAACAATAATGTTGGTGAGAGTCAAAGGTTTATATTCGAACGCCAAAACATAATACATTTACAGCGGTGAATAAACATTATTCAAAATCATACAAACATTTGGATAGTGTGATACTAACATGCATTAACTATTCAACACAACCTAGGCTCCAAGCCTTTCTTATCTTCCATCCATGGTATATTAGGCGCCCATACACCTAATAACCAAACCACAAGAACCCGTGTTGATCCCAAGTCCCCGCCTTGTCACCCTTGATATCAAGTCACACTTAAACAAATTAAGTACATCACATAGCAGTTAAGTGCATAAGTAAAACACAAAAGTCCAAATCAAAACACTTAAAACATTCACAACAAATCATTTATAAAAACAAGTAAGTGTCTCTTCCAACCCATCTGGAAGTAAATCATTAAGAAATATGGGACTATGAAACTAACATGATTGAGCCTCTCCAAATATCCACGCACTAGCAAAAAGCTAAACTCACAAACACATACAATCAAGACACGAACCAAATACTAAAATGGCTCACCAATCTATGATGGATGTCTAACCCTCTCCCTAATTTAATCTCATTAATATGCCATAATCATCCCATTGCACCTCTCTAATAAGCCCCTTAACTTAGTTAAGTTCATAACCTATCTCGTTATCATTCTACCCAAAGAAGTCTCGATTTTTATACCCCAAACTCTGAGCCAAACGTCCACTTAAACAAACCTAGACTTTTTGTAAAGGAAACCCTATGCCCTTACATGTGTTAGCTAACTCTCATCTTTGGACCCCAACCTTAAAGATACTGTTAAGGCCCCGATATATATATATCCATACTTTTACCTATCCAGATTTTATTGATTTGGAACATATAAAAAGTTTGTTATGATCAGAGGGTCGTACCCTAACCCATTTGATTATCCCTCCACCATACCTCTTATTTAATATATGAACTAATTATCATGTTCATTTGAAGGTCCAATTGTACTCTTAAGTACCCTAACCATCTTAAAACATTAATTGAAAACCCACTGATCCAAAAACTGTTTTGACCTCCGACTGTTGTAACCTGTTTTTGACCCATTTCTTGACCTCCAATTTAGTTCTCGTTTCTTGAATTCAAAAACTAACCCAAATATTATAAAAGTTTGTAAAACTCTAGATATGATCAAAATAATTGACCAAAAATTCTGCCCAGTTTTTAATGATGAATTTGATATAATTAACCTAATTAATTACCCACAACTTTTATAATTATAAACCCTAATTATTCCTAACATGTTTTTATAATTGAATTACAAATTTAATGATAAAGCTAAGCCTAGATCTATCATACATTGATTATAAAAGCATTAAAAACAAACTAATTAAAAAGAGATTTGAAGATTTTATCTTAAAAATGATGGAAGACAAAGTTTTTATGATAACTCTAAAATCCTTAAGGTGGCCGTCGGTTTTAGAGCTCCAGAAAAAAAATATGTATGTTTTGCTCTATTAACAATCCGTATATAGTGATCATAAACCCATTCCTAGCCCAACCCAAAGACCTCTTTCCTTTTCTTTTTCTCCCTCTCCTTTGCGTCTAACAAACCGACCCACACCCTTATTTTTTAATTATTCTTCTTTTTATTACTCATTATTTCATTATTAATATTTCCTTAAATTACCTTAATTTATTTCAGCTCCTAAAATTTCCAAAACCTCAAAACCGTAAAACTAGTCAAATAAACTTTCAATTGGTATTTTTGTTTCTCTTATATTTTGAAAAAAAAGAAACTCAGGTAAGTGCTTTTTTATAAACATATGTATAAAAAGAACATATTTCATTTAGCTCCTTGATACCTACCATAACTAGTTATTTCGGTGTTCTACTAGCGGCTTTAACTATAACCTCAACTCTATTTATTGGTCTGAGCAAGGTACGACTTATTTGAAATTAATTGGACAATTCATAAAAGGAAATCTTTCGGCGAACTTACGTATAGTTCTAGTTACTTACCGTATCAATTGCCAATTCTTGGTCATTGAGATTCATGGTAATTAAGATTAATATTTAGGTATAGATATTACCTCTTTTTTCTCTTTTCAAACAAATTGAAATGATTGAAGTTTCTCAATTTGGAATCGTGTTAGGTCTAATTCCTATTACTTTGCCTGGATTATTTGTAACTACATATTTACAATACAGACGTGGCGGTCAGTTGGACTTTTGATTAATTAATATCCCTTTTTTTGATTGACCTCCTCCTTTCTTTAATATCCAGGAGGTCAAATTAAGATTGCTGTTCCAGTTAGTGTTTCAGTCGAATTCAATCGAAGAAGATCCGAATCACGCTCTGTAGGATTTGAACCTACGACATCGGGTTTTGGAGACCCACGTTCTACCGAACTGAACTAAGAGCGTTTTCTTCTCATAAAAGATAAGACTGTAAAGAAAAAGATTGGCCCCAATACATCTTGTATGCATACAATAGTATCAAAAGAATGAAAGATTCTCCATGATATGTCCAATGTGAATTGATCTAAAAAAATCCCTCGTTATTGCTCAAAGGAGCAGTAATAGGTAGGGATGACAGGATTTGAACCCGTGACATTTTGTACCCAAAACAAACGCGCTACCAAGCTGTGCTACATACCTTCCATTGGTCTACAGTGTCATTGTAGAGAATTCCAGTCTTGTTTTCCACATCATTATCGCCTCAATTAAAATCTCGAATTTTTATGTCCATTTCGTCTTTTTGGTCTCATTTAACATATAATAATAGTAAAATACTTCTATCTATATAGAAATATGGAAGGGAACCCCTAGAATCTTTTGGGGGAATATTGGGGAAGAAAGAGACGTTTTTTCTGTATTTAACAAAAAGTAAATATTATTTACTGGATGATTGTACATTTTAATATGTATTATCTTATGTATTACAATAAAATGAAGGAGTTTTTTCAATGCGAGATCTAAAAACATATCTTTCCGTGGCACCGGTACTAAGTACTCTATGGTTCGGTTCTTTGGCAGGTTTATTGATAGAAATTAATCGTTTTTTCCAGGATGCGTTGACGTTTCCCTTTTTTTCATTCTAGTTATTGACGCGGGAAGGACTAAAGAAGATTAGAGATACAATTAAGTAGAAGCCCCCTTCTTTTCTCTTTTTTCCCTTTTTAGAATAAGGGAGGAAAGAGAAAGAATAAAAGTGCATTCAACAGTCGCGAGACTCGGGTTAAGGTTGGAATTAAATTAAATTTCTATGGAAGTCGAATAAAAACTCTGGTTCTATGGAAAGAGTATTATACAAGTACAAGATACTTATATTATATGAAATACTGTACTAAAATATCGGTTAGAAATCCTTCTATCTTATTTCCATATTGAATTGATTGTAGTGAAATCTTGCATAAGAGGATAGCAAGTTACAAATTTGATTTTGTTTTTTCCTTCCTTTCTTATTTTTCGTTTCGAATTGAAAGAGGAAGAGTTGAGTAAATGAAAAATCCAAAGGAGGTTCATGAAAGATGTGCGAATACCGGTTCTTTTGGAATGTACCGCCTGTGTTCGAACCGGTGTTAATAAGGAATCAAAGGGCATTTCGAGATATATTACTCAAAAGAACCGACACAATACGCCTAATCGATTGGAGTTGCTAAAATTCTGTCCATATTGTAACAAACATACGACTCACGGGGAGATAAAGAAATAGATCGAACCGAGCACATGCCCCTTATCTTACAAGTAAAGGGAAAAATGACATTATATATATATATATATATATATATATATATATATATATATATATAACATATTTAACATAGTTAAAGATAATTATAAAGAAACCAAATCCTACTTATTTATTCTAATTAGAGATTAGAGATACGGCCTAAATAGTATTTTAGGGATAAGAAATAAACTAACCAAACCATGGATAAATCCAGCGAATTTTTCTTAAATCCAAGCGATCTTTTCGTAGGCGTTTGCCCCCGATCCAATCGGGGATCGAATTGATTATAAAAACATGAGTTTAATTAGTCGATTTATTAGTGAACAGGGAAAAATATTATCTAGAAGAGTGAATAGATTGACCTTGAAGCAACAACGATTAATTACGATTGCTATAAAACAAGCTCGTATTTTATCTTTGTTACCCTTTCTTAATAATGAGAAACAACTTGAAAGAACCGAGCCGACCACTAGAACTCATAGTCTTAGAGCCCGAAAAAGATAGGTTTACATTTTCGTCACTTGAATTCAAATCCCCATCCGAACTCAAATGCGGATTGATATTTTGTTGGAAAAATACAAGAATACAGATTGAATTCTCGTGTCGTAAGAAAAAAAAGAATAATCTGGGAAGAATAAATTGTTTTTAGTGGACGTGTTGATTCATATTTATTTTGACTATTTTATCATATTTTATCATATATTAATTCTATTCGGTTTTATTTGACCTTCCCGGAGTTCATTCTCGGGGCAACTCCGTTTAACCGGTGGATTCCTTCCAACTCGCTTCTTTTATGATCTCATTGGAAATCATATAAAGACAATTCCTATTTGATATAGCTATTTGTGCAAGTATTTTACGATTAAGAAGCAACTGTCTCTTGTACAGAGCATTTATTAATCTACTATAACTATAGCATACCCCCTTTCACGAATTGCTGCATTTATTCGAGTGATCCACAAACGACGAAAAGTTATTTTTTGCTTATCTCTATCCCGATGAGCCGAAACCAAAGCTCTGATTTTTTGTTGAGTAATAGTTCGAGTAAGTCTTGAATGAGCCCCCCGAAAGCTTGATGCAAATAAACGAATTTTTGTACTACGTCTCCGAGCGATATATCCCCGTCTAATTCTGGTCATTGAATAAATGAAACTTTAAAGAATAACTAATAGATTTCCTTTCTTTCAGTTATTCTTTTGCCCCTTTCCTAGTATATTAATAACAAAACGGATTTTTCCAATGTATAAACTAAGAATTCCAATGGCTTTGGCTACTATAACCTTCCCAACCACGATTTTTTTTCTAGGCATTTCACCTCGAAATACGAAATTGTACTTAAAAAATAGCAATGATAAAGAAATAGTGGATTCCATCGTTTCTATGGTTAATTCTTAAACGGTGAGGTCTTCTCTATACACCGGAGCCTTTAATTCATTTAATCATTGTTATTGCTAACTTGTATAGTTCACATTCTTCGGCTCTACCCATGAATTATCCACTAATAGGTCTTTCACAACGAGTACGCGTATACCATAAAAGATGTAAAATATACAGTTTTATAAGACAAAGACGGTGGTTGGAATTTCTTCCTCTATCATGTGGTGGCTGATACTTTAAGCAGGAAACAGGCATGATTTTTGGCATTTAGGTAGAGGAAGAAATTATTTGTGATCTTGAGCGTTTAGATATTGAGTTTTTTGTACGTGGACATAATGGTTTCTAGGCTAATCTAAGAGTTGAGCCATACTTAATTTCTCGGATCAAGGCATCTTAGAAGGATAACGGTGAAATATGGGCGATTGTTCAAAACATTAATCAGCAAACCGCGTTCCGCATTGATGACGACGACATCGTATGTCGTGGTACTAAGTTATGTGTTCCAAAGGATCATATTCTAAGAGAAGCCTTGTTGACTGAGGCTCACAGTTCACCATTCTCTATTCATCCAGGTTATAAGAAAATGTATCATGATCTCAAACAGCATTTCTGGTAGAGCGGTATGAAACAAGATGTGGCTACTTTCGTTTATAAATGTCTAACCTGCCAGCAGGTTAAGATAGAACATCAGCGGGCTAGTGGTTTACTACAACCATTAGAAATTCCTGAATGGAAGTGAGACAAGATCTCCATGGATTTTGTTACCGGACTACCACAGACTCAGAGGAAGCATGATGCTATCTGGGTTGTTGTCGATCGTTTGACCAAGTCTTCTCATTTCCTTCCTATCCGCAAGGATTACCCAGTTAGCAGATTGGCAGAAATATTCCAGCAGGAAATCATGCAATTACACGACACTTCATTAGATATCATATCAGATAGAGATCCGCGATTTACATCTCATTTCTGGATAGGTTTGCAGAGAGCTTTGGGCACCAGACTCAATCTTAGCATAGGTTTCCATCCTCAGACCGACGTTCAGTCAGAGCATACGATTCAGACTTTGGAAGACATGTTACGTGCTTGTGCGTTAGAGTGGACCGAAAATTGGGATGACTACATCTGTTTGGTTGAGTTTGCTTACAAAAATAGTTGGCATGCCAGTATCAAGTGTGCTCCCTTTGAAATGTTGTATGGTAGGAAGTGTCGTGCTCCAATCTGCTGGGATCGGGTTGGTGAATGAATCATTGAGGGTCCACAGATGATTGAGGTGACCAACGAGAAGGTCTCTATTGCCAAGGAGAATCTGTAGGAAGCTCGTGCTCGTCAAAATACTTATGCTGACAAACATCACAGATCATTAGAAATCCAGCCTGGTGAGCATGTTTTCTTAAAGGTATTACCCACACGTGGATTAAAGCGTTTTGGTATTAAGGGCAAGCTCAATCCTCTTTTCATCGGACCGTTAAAAATCCTCGATTGTGTCGGTGAGGTATAGTATCATTTGACGTTACCTCCTCAGCTATCTCATGTTCACAACGTGTTCCACGTGTCTTTACTCCGAGGATACAACAATCATCATCTACACATCGTTACGTATCCACTCGATCAGATTCATGAGGATCTATCTTACGTTGAGGAACCCGAAGCTATTCTAGATCGTCAAGATCGGGTCATGAGGAGAAAGACAATTCCATTTGTCAAGATCCTTTGGAGGAACCATCCCGAGCGGGAAGCCACTTGGGAAACGGAGGAGTCTATCCGGACTTCTTATCCTCATTTTCTTCTATGATCCAGGTATGTCCTTTTCAGTTTATCATATCTCTAATTCGAGGACAAATTATTCTTTTTAGAGGGGAAGAGTTGTAAAAGCCGCAAAAATACATGAAAATACCAATTAATTAAAACTTTATAATTAATTAATGCACGACAAGTATTACATATATTAAATGTATACCGACAAGTATTTACGTATAATAAATAAATCATGACACGATATAATACGAACTTAAGTCATGAATATTTAATACACGAGAATCTAAATAAAACACGAAAACATATAAAGGGGTTTTTGGCCGTCGGTTCTAAAAGAAACAAAAGGGCCCAAAGCCCGGCCCGTTAACCATTTAACTAGCCAAAACTACTTCCTGTATTCTCATGTTCAAGTTTAAAATAAAAATAGAAAACCTTACTGGTGTAGTGTAGCCGTCAGCAAGTACAAGAGAAAATGAGATGGAGAAAAATTTTGATCTTTGATTAATCATAAAGGTGTGTTCGTGTTTGTTTTCCTAAATCATTACGCATTCGATAATCCTAAATCTTTCTTTTTCTTTTAAGAATGATGGTTTTTATTTAATAGAAGTATGAACATGTATTAATATAAAGAAGAGTTATTTTGGATACCATATTTTTCCATGGATATGAGGGGACTCATCCCCAACATCCGTCTCATTTCCATCTAATGGATGAGACTAAATATATTTTATTTTTTTTATCTATTTTTTATAATTTAAATATATTTTAAACCATTAAGTATTAAATGAAAATAATTATACCATCGCGACGAGCGTTTAATTATCTTTCTACCAATATGTAATATGATATACTTTCAAAGAAAAAAAATTCGTTTTTTTTCTTCTTGTTAAAATTTACGTGAAATATCATATATGATAATACTGTTTCATCATATATGATATGGGTTTCTATCATATATGATAGGCTATATCATATATGATACTGGTGATACATCATATATGATATTAGTATAATGATAATTTTCGAAAACAAGAAAAAATGAAGAATTTTTTTTTCGAAAGTGTATCATATAACATATCTATAGAAAGATAATTAAATGCTCTTCGTAATAGTATGTTTTTTCGCATAACGAATAACGGTTTAAGAGATATTAATGTTTGAAAAGGGGTAAGATATATTTTGTGTTTAATCTTATCCATTGAATTAAAATAAAATAGATGGTGGGGATGAGTCCCCTCATATCCAAAGAAAAGTATAGTATGCAAATGAACTTAAATCATTAATATAAATTAATCAAGAAGTTAGATCGGATTTTGTTTTGGTTTGGACACGGAAATCGAGAACCCCTTCCAAGGGGTGCTCTCACTGGGAATATAAACCCAACAGCCGCCAGCCTATTGGCTCGGTTGCTGGGTTCCTTTGCCAGCCACAACACAGCAGGGCCCCCGGTGGGGTGTTTGTTCAAGCAGTAGCAACCAAGACCTTTATGGTCTCGGTGGGAAAACCACGCAGCCAGTGGGAACCCTGGCTTGGCAGTGGCAAAAGCCACGCCGCCGGTGGGAGCCTCAGCTGGCCGATGGAAAAAGACACAGCCCGGTGTGGCGTGGTGGTGTTTGGTTCGTGCAACCGAGACCTCGTGGTCTCGGTGGGCTTGTTGTGGGGCTCGGCTAAACCGAAACACCAAGGGGGTGTTTGATTATTATTTTGGCTAAATTGATTTTGGATTTAAAATACTTAGCTTAATTAATTATTGATGAAATTAAAGAAGCCCTAATTAATTTAGCTTAATTAAAAACTTAGCTTATTAAATTAATTATATTTTAGTCATGACTTAATTAATTAAATCATTCATTTAATTTAATTATATAACTTATCAAGTTTATAGTAAACTATTATTAATATATACTCTTGACTTATTATTAATTAATAATCAATTAAAATCATGACACCTTATTAATTAATAATTAATTATAAAGATGATGACATGTTAAACTTAGTTATTAAAATACTTTACTAACATATTATTTAATAATCATGACTTATAAGAATATATTCATTAAGCTTCGGCTTATATTATTTACTTATTCAACAAGCTTATTACTATTTATGAAAACTTACTATTTTTGGAAACTTTCGATTTTTGGAAATTTACTATATATGGAAACTTACTAATTATAGAAACTTACTATTTATAGAAACTTTCTATTTTTAGGAACTTACTGTATATATAAACCTGCTATTTTTGGAAAGTTACTAAATATGGAAATATCAAGTATAATAACACATAAATCATGAAATACATTAATCAAGAACACATGAAACGTATAACCTTAAGGAAAGACATGATAAGACATGAATAAGTAAAACAAGTCAATAACAAGTAAATTAAACTAAGAACCAGTAATTTATACATAAACAAACAACTCATACACATCCTTTATTATGTAGCATTTGTGAAGTCAGAGTAGTACTGTCCGCCTTTCATCTTTCATCGTTTACTGGACATAAGGTACGTAATAACTGATTTTTTATAAGTAAATTGTTCTCGGTGTGTCTTATCGAATTGATCTCCAGTTCAAAGTGGACTTAGTAAGTTTTGGTGGATAAAAGAAAGATTGATTATCTATTTCTAATTAAAAAGTAAAGACGAGACAAATATTAAAAATAGACTAAAGACAAATGACAAATAATAAAAATAGACGAACTAAAACTTAATAAAAAGTAATAAAGAAAAAAGGTAAAAATAAAAATAAACAAAGTAGATAAATGTGGGAATAAAAAAATGAATGTCAAAAGAAAATAAAATAAAAGTTGAAATTAATAAATGACGGAATAAAATAAAAATATAAAAGTCGGATTAAAATTAAAATCAAAAATTTAAAAGTCGGAATATGATAAGTTAATAAAAACATAAGTCATAATCCAATTGTGAAAATGGCGGGAAGGAAAATGATATCACAATTCGGAATACATCATGACAACTAGAAATCGCAATCCATATGTGTTCAATATAAGTCGGAAAACAGTGACCAAAACTAGTAGGAATATGAAATGCTTAATTAAGTCATAATACATCTAGTTTTGGCGGGAAAATGGTACTACATATCTAAAGTCAGAATCTGTATTTTGATGGAATCTTTTTAGTTAGTAAAAGTCTGATAATAGCTTCAATAATTCGGAATAATATGGTGCAATCTTTTTGGGGGGAAATTTTTGATACGGAAGTCCGATTATTTGCTATTTAATTCGGAATATGATTTGTAAACAAGTCAGAATATGGAAATTTGTACTATTCGGAATATTTGAAATGTAATACAAGTCAAAATGAGGTTTATGAATAATTCGGAATCAAAAGAAAATAAGAAGTCGGAATAACAATATAATTCGGAATAAAAGGGTTTATAAAAAAAAGGAAAATAAGCCAAAACTAATTAACCAAATAAGCAAAAATTAAGCAAAACTAATTTCTAAAATAAGCCAAACAAGACACAAAATAAAACTCTAAAAAGCTTCAATTAAGCAAAATAAATAAAATATATTTTAAAGACATTAAGCTACCAAATCTACTCAAATAAAAATAAGCCAAACATAAAATAAGCAATAAGCATAATAAGCTATAAAAAACAACCACATAAAAAGTAATAAAAACAAGAAATAAGCAACTCAATCAAATAAGCAATAAGATCAAATAAGCTAACACGATGATTAACCAAATCAACACAATTAAAACAAGAAAGAAAGAATGAGATTAATAAAAAGCTTTAAATTAAAGATTAAGATTAAAGGTTTAACAACTGAAGATTAAAGAAAGATGAAAAGCTTAAAAAAAATGAGAGAGAGTTTTAAAATTACACATACTCCTAATTACCTTAAAAAATAAACTATTAACTACTAACTACAAATGAAAGGAAGCTTATTTTAGAAATTAGTTTAGCTTAATTTTTGCTTAATTAGTTTTGGCTTATTTTTATGTTTTTTTATAAACCCTTTTATTCCGAATTATATAGTTATTCTGACTTGTTATTTTATTTTGATTCCGAATTATTCATAAACCCTCATTCCGACTTGTATTACATTTCTAATATAGTGGAGAGTGGTAAGTGATGTGCTTCTTTCTTTCTTTCTTTTGTCTTCTCGTCATTCTCGACTTTGTCTCGGGATTTATCGATAAATAAAATTGAACCCGTCTTCTAATTTCTTCTTATATTATATTTGGTTCTTCGACTTGTTAAACTTCCGTCTTCGGTCTTTTTCTTCAATAAATCTTCGGAATAAGTCTTTGACTTCTGTTCTTTTGCACTTTTGATCTTTTGACTTTGTCTTTTGTCTTTTTCTTCGATAAAAGCCCGTGAAATCCTGTGTTTTCTTCCTTTTTCATCTTTTGGTCCTAAAACACAACAAAAACACAAACAGACTTATACGACATTAAGCACACGTTCTGGTCTCGTTTTTATTTGTTTTAAGTGGTAAAAGGATAAGTGTTTTCACACTTATTAAATTCCCTACACTTGACCATTGCAATGACCTCATGCAATGCATTAATTTCAAAGCAACATTTACATTTCCCTCATAATTAACCTACCTTGGCCCTTATTATATACTACGACACTATAGAAACTAAAAAGATAGAAAATTTATCAAAAGAAAAAGATACACAATTTCACATTATTTATTTACTAGAAATTGTTTGATGGAAGAAACTTGTAAAGAAATCAAAGACTTAAATTAGGGCTTTGGTGTCATGCATATTTATCACCCTCAAGTTTCACGTTTCCCACACCAAGCATAAAAACGAGATCATTGTTATTATAAGTTAGTAAAGCTAACACTTACTCATGTGGCTCAGTTATTCACTTAGACCCCCTTATTCCTGCTGTGTATCTCTAGTATTTTATTTTTGTCTTGAATGATCACGAGGATTCATTTTTTTGACTGATTTTGATAATTATTTAGGCCGAAAATAAAGTAGGACGATTTAATCCATAGTTAGCTTAAGTACAAAATCTTTTAAAACGGCTTCTCGAGATGTCTTAAAGTTCATATCTTGGCATAATTCGCTTCACGACTTGAGACCTTTCTCGGACCGATATTTGGCATTTAATTCATACTTCGAATCTTGAGAGACGTTCTTGAAATAATGGTCTTCTCTTCATATGTGAAATTTCTTCACTTTAATTTTTTGAGAGATTCTTCAAACTTGGACCACGACTTCTTCATTTTTCTTCAATCTTTATTTGGGATTTTGATATACAACGATCCGCCTCCTTTTCGGACTTGTATCTATTTATCCTCATACCATGTTAGGGTCTTTTCGAATAGACTTCTCCATGATATTTATGGGAGTAATTGCTTCTCGTCGTGTGTCTCGATCCTTCAAATTGATTTTTGAATAATGATTCTTCAAATCATCTTGGATCTTTAGCAACAAAATGTAGCCCTCATGCCTTGTTAGGGCCTTTTTGAACTCGCCAATCTTCGCGTCCCGTTTCAATAAGTTATGTCTTGGCTATGAACTCTAAATAATCCCGAGCAACTTTTAAACGATCTTGGGCTAGAAGCTAAGTAACTTTTTAAATCGTACGACCTTATTAATTGCATTTATTTATTTAAAAGCGATAGGAGAAAAAGCTTATAATTAACTCACATAAATTCATGAAAGAATACAAAACTTATAATTGACTCTATCATTTCTCGTTCTCCACAGTTTAAAATCTCAAAGAATGAGACTCGTGGATGCTTAGCTGAAATATAGTATAATGCAGTTCGTTTTTTCTCAGTTCTTGCTAATGGAAAGTCCAACCAATATCGGGTTTTTAACTGTTTTTGGTTGTTACACTTGTTTGGATATTCTATTTGCTAATTCAACAAATGCTTGCAAAACGGAAAAATATTACCTACTTATATGTAAAACATTTTGCAAATACCAAGTTTTTATTCAAGTAAAATTCAAAATGTAAAATATGAGACTTAAAGGACTGAAAATGTAAATTCTAGGAAAGATAAATGCTTGAAATGTAAATTATAACAATTCTAGGGACTAAAAATGTAAAACAGTTAACTACAAGGATCAAATATGCAAATCTTATAACTAACTAACCAAAATGTAACAAACTAAACAACTTGCTAACTGAAATTAAACAATCTCAAAACTACAAGGACTTAATACTTGCAAACCCTAAAAACATGGAAGTTTAGCCAAATTTACACAATGTTTAAAACAACAAGGACCTAATTGCAATTTCAAGAACTTGTTAAGCCAAAAACGGGTTTATGATGAAAATAAGCTCGTTTGAGCTTATTTCTTAACCAAATTCAATGAAACAAGTTTCAAAACACTTAAAATCCAAAATAAGCTACGTGTGTATAAGGATTTTGGCTAAAGTTGCAAAATAAGCAAATGAGAACTTATCAATAAGCTCAAAATAAGCTATAACAAAATCTAAAAAGTCACAACTTGATTTTCTTAATGAAACTGATTAAGCAACTCAATTAATGAACGGGAAATCAAACTAGAACATTTTTCATCAAGAAATAAGCTGGGAATTTGAATCAAGCTGAAAATGGGCTTATCGTTGACCAGCGTTGACCAACTTATTTTTCAAAAAGCTGAAACTTTCAAAAATCAAGTAACTCAATGTTTTAAGAGGATTTGTGAAGAAAAATGGCCATGTTTATGAAGAGGATAAGGAGATACAAATTTTCAGCTTTCATTTACAGAAACTTGACTTAAGTTTGCTTATCTGAATTTTGCTTATTCCTGTTTGATTAATGAAAACTGTAGAGAATGCTTTTGGAATTTGAATCTATATGATATAAGCTACAACTGAGAACAAATTTGATCCAATTTCATCAAGTATTGAATGAATACTAGCCAAATCAAATTGACAAGTTCTAAATGACAAAACTGCATAAGAATGACCCAAACATTTTATATGCCATTTGCCTGTTTGACTATCTTTTTGACTTGTAAATGACTTGAAACACTTAATAACCACCTATTAACTGCAAATGAACTCTAACAAGCCAAAACTCAATTCTTGAAAACTCTTTTTAAGCTAATCCCAAACACTCCTTTACTGATATTACAAACTTTTTGCAAAGACTTTTTAAGATCTTGTTTAAACTGAATCAAATGCTTATGACTACCAAACTTGATACTCCAAATGAAATGATTTAAGACTACAAATGAACACTAAGAGCAACAATGACCATTCAAGATACTAGAACCAAATTTCTACTGAAAAATAAGCTAAGACTAAGCTTAATCCAAAACTAAGATCAGACAAACAGAATCAAACTACAAGTAATCAAGATCAAACAGAGAGCAAATCTAAACAACTTTTATCATGCAGCCATCAAGATTACACTATGAAAAGTAAACATGCATTTGACTTATTGAGTGGAACAAAAATAAGGGCTTTAAAACCTATTGTAGTAAACCACTGAGAAGAAGAGGAGCGCTGAGCTCTCTTAACCTAGTGATAACCACCACCTTATCACTAGGACAACAATCAATCAACAAGAACAGCTAACAATCAACAGTCATCATCAACATGCTTGAAATCTTCAAAAACTATGAAATGAACTGAATTCTTCTCAAAAAGCTAACAAACTCCTTTAAAGTCAGTTATGATCAATCTATGATCATAACAAACACAAAACAGCAACACAAGTAACCAATAGCAGCAGGTAATGAGCAGGAATATGAAGAACAGTTTTGCCGAGAAATGGGAAATTTGAATTTTATTAATGGAAAACGGTTACAAAGTTGTTAAAAGGTAAGTAACTAACTAACTAACTCAAGAGTTTGTCAGACTCTTGAGTAGCTAGGGTAAAAATGGAGGAAAGGGAAAGGAATTAAGAAACTATGTGTTTTTCTACAAAATTGCTAACTGTTACAAATGAAGTCCTATCCATCTATTTATAGGCATGAAGGAGGAGTTTGTTGGGGTTGGTGACGTGTTGGGACCAATCCCAGCTCTCCACGTGGACAATTCTGCAAATTTCCTCTTCCAAGTATGAACACAAATTGGGCTTTTCTTCATTAATTGATTTCATGTTAATTGTCTTGTACCATTGTGTTCGTCTCTTCAAAATGATCAATTTTGGTGTTGACATCTTTTCATGAAATGGATTGTAGCTCAAACGCGATCCTGGCAAATATTTTTGATGAAGAAGATGCCACGTGTCATCACATGATTGGTTAAAAATTGATCACACGGATCATACTGTTGAGATCTTTTCATTTAATGTGGCGGCTGAGTGGGAATTAATTACTCAATCCGTGTGCTCACTTTTCTCTTCTCTCATTGGTTGATTCTTGTTCACATGGATTAAACCTTGAATAACTTTCAAATGTTGGCAGAATTAGTCCCTTGATTTAGCAGATTGTTGTTTTGAGCTAGGAGCTTTATTCTTTTGACATATTTGGTCCTTCAACTTTCATTCTTGAATAAAATGGTCCTTTGACTGAGTTGACTTGAGAGTTGACCAAGTTTGACTTGAATCTTGACTTTCACAATATTTGCACTTTAGTCCTTCTACTTTGACAACTTGTCAAGATAGGTCCTTGTACTTCAAAGTCGTCACTTTTGATCCTTCTTTGTCTTTTTCATCAATTTGAGCTTGATTATTCCTTGTTTGCTTGGAAATGTATCTTTTTACCTACACAAGTGCACACAAACACAAACATACCACATAACACTGTTTTTGCAAGATAAATTGGTATTTTGCTTCTTGTTTTAGGGTTATTTGTTGATAAAAGGATATGAGGTTAAGCTCATATCAAATTCCCCTACACTTGAACATTGTCATGTCCTCATGCAATATTATATAATAAATTTACATTTCCCTCATAATTAATCCACCTTGGCCATATGAGATGCATCTACACTACTCTAAACTAAATGATGCATGATTTTGACTTTTAATAATGCAATGAACAAAATTAAATTCTATCTATATCTTTTTGATTTTTCTTGAAATGGTTTTGATGGAAATAACTCATAAAGAATTCAATGGCTTAGATTAGGGCTTGGATACCATGGACATTTATCACCCTCAAGTTTCACTTTCCCCATACCAAGCTTAAAAATGGGATCATTGCATTCACAAGTAAAAAGTGCATCAACTTATTCATGACAATTAAATGTGGAACCGGTTATTATTTGAGCAAATTGCTTGTGGGCAAATTTGTCATTATTCAAGTGAGAAGTATAAGAAGTGTAAAATCCAAAAATAAGGAAGCACGGTTTTAATCCTAAGTAATCCTCTCATCCATTACTTGAAAAACCGCTCACAATTAATATAAGTCCGTTTTAAGAGTAATAAGTCATTCGCCTTATGTGTAAAATCCTCATGTCATGCTTTCATAAGTAGCTACACACTCGCTAAGGAAAGGAAAATAAAACTCACGCAATAATTTACATCCGCCATCTTTTTGAGACTTTGGATCTTCAACCCCGCAACCCGTCAAGGCAATATTGGATTGGAGCAATCTATTGAATCCCCGCAACCCGTCAAGGTAATATTGGAACTCAATAGTCACTATAATTAACACCACACTGCCCCTCTTGGGAGTCTTGCATTATTTTTTTTATTATTTTTTTTTTCTTTTTTTTTTCTTTTTCTTTTCTTTTTTTTTCTAGCCACTCATTTTTTTTTCATAAGCCGCTCTTATTTTTTCTTTATTCCTCACAAAGAAATTTGAAAAGAAGAAAAGGAAAAACACCCGCTAAGTATGGAGCATGACATAAGTCTAGTACACATAAAACGTGCTAACTTAGAATCTTAAGACGTACTCATATCAACCATAAATGATTAGCCAAAAATGCATAAGAGATTACAAACCAATTAAAACCGTACTTGATTATTTATTAACAATTATATACATGCGAAGAAATTAGAGGTAAAGAGGAGAAGGGTTTAGCCACAAGTAATTGCCATGAAGTCTATCTAGCCCTTTTACACTTGCTTCAACTCTATCATTTCCCATTCTCCACAAATTTAAAATCTCAAATAATGAGATTGGTGGAAGCTTAGCCTAATAGACCAATGAAGGACTACATGGTTAAGGATACTAGCTAGAGAATGCTAAAATAAGCAAACTCGGGTTGAGTCAAAATATCCATGGCGGGCCTAATATGTCAAAGAAGTTTAAACTTGTTAAAACCATGTTTTATTATATTTTTTTTCCTTTTTATATATTTTTATGAAAAACAAAAGAAGAAATATATACAGTGCAAATGAAAAATGATTGATGCAAAAATTATGAATGCATATTTTTGGTGGCCAAAGTAGATCAAAAATTTGAAAAATGTTGAAAATTCAATTTTCCATGTTATCATGCAAGACAATGACAAGTTCTAGGTAAGGTCAATTCGATAGAAGACCCCCCTACACTTAAGCTAAACATTGTCCTCAATGTTTAAGAGCATGGAAGTATAAAAACTTCCCCTACACTTATGACAATGAATAGACTTTGCTTAACCCAAGTTAAGGAAAGGACAACTATTAGTGAAATCATGTTTAAGCACAAGGTGTCAATGAAAAATCACTAAAGTAACGAAGTGAACCGGATACAAGGGCCTCCTCCATAAGCTCCAAAGCATGAGATGAGTGAGCAACCCTACAAACAATCATGAAGACAAAAGAAGGTCTCCCCTACACTTATCTCCAAGTCTATACCTTTATTTCTAACCTACAACACTCTAAACCTAGTTATACGATGCTTGAGTTAATGAGTCTCTAGCTCGACTCGTCCCTCAATGAATTAATTCATGGGGAAAATGGGGACCTCTTGGACCATTTCAACGGAAATGTCCTCCCCAAAGTAATGTTTGACACGGTGACCATTCACTTTAAAATTTGGACCATCGGGTTGGGACAACTCAAGAGTTCCATATGGAAACACTTGAGCAATAGTGAATGGACCGGACCATCTTGACTTAAGCTTGCCCGCAAAAAGCTTCAATCTTGAGTTAAAGAGGAGAACCGTCTCTCCAAATTTGAACTCACGATTCTTGATCTTAGCATCATGCAATTTCTTAGTCTTTTCCTTGTAAAGCAAAGAATTCTCATAGGCATTGGCTCTCAACTCATCCATCTCATTGAGTTGATCTTTCCTATGTGAACCGGCTTGGTTCAAATCAAAGTTAGCCCACTTGAGAGCCCAAGATGCCTTATGTTCTAACTCAAATGGGAGGTGGCACGCTTTTCCATAGACAAGCCTATAAGGTGTACAACCAATTGGTGTTTTAAAAGCCGTCCTAAACGCCCACAAAGCATCATCAAGCTTATCCGACCAAGAAGCTCGATGCTCTCCCACCGTTCTCTCTAAAATTCTCTTCAAACCACGATTTGTGACCTCGGTTTGACCATTTGTTTGAGGGTGATACGCGGTAGAAAGTCTATGATTCACTCCATATTTCTTCATAACTCTCGTGAATTGATCATTACAAAAGTGCGTACCACGATCACTTATGATGGCCCGAGGTACACCAAATCTAGCAAACAATTGTTTCAAAAACTTTACAACCACTCTAGCATCATTGGTAGGTAAGGCTTTGGCCTCCACCCATTTGGACACATAATCCACCGCCACAAGTATATACTTGTTTCCCTTAGAGGATGGAAAAGGTCCCATGAAATCAATGCCCCATACATCAAATATCTCACACTCTTGGATAAAATTTTGTGGCATCTCATCACGTTGTGTAATTTTTCCTTGTCTTTGACAAACATCACAAAATTTCACCATTTCATGGGCATCTTTGTAAATGGAAGGCCAATAGTAACCCGAATCAAAGATTTTCTTGGCGGTGTAGTTAGGCCCAAAATGTCCACCCGTAGGTCCTTTATGACACGCCTCTAAGATCTTAAATGCCTCGGGCCCATCTACACACCGTCTAATGATTTGGTCCGCACATTGCCTAAAAAGATATGGATCATCCCAAAAGTAATACTTAACTTCCTTAAGAAACTTTTTCTTTTGTTGATAAGTAAGACCCTCAATAAGCACATTGCCCACAAGATAGTTTGCGATATCCGCAAACCAAGGTGTGGCATCCTCTTGGGAAGAGATAGACATGAGCTCCTCTAATGGAAAGGATTCATTGATTTCTTGATGTGGGAAATCTCTTTGAAAAGGATGCTCAAGTCTACTCAAATGATCCGCCGCTAAATTTTCGGCCCCTTTCTTATCACGAATCTCTATCTTAAACTCTTGAAGCAACAAAACCCATCTCAAAAGCCTAGGCTTAGCATCTTGTTTTGTCATAAGATACTTGAGAGCGGAATGATCCGTATACACTATGGTTTTGGAAAGCACAAGATATGGTCTAAACTTCTCAAAAGCATATACTATAGCAAGCAACTCTTTTTCCGTGGTAGTGTAATGAAGTTGTGCACCGGTCATGGTTTTACTCGCATAGTGTATAGGTTGAAAATGATTATTAACTCTTTGTCCTAAGACGGCCCCCACCGCATAATCACTAGCGTCACACATAAGCTCAAAAGGTAATTCCCAATTTGGAGAAACCAAAACGGGAGCCTTAGTCAATTTTTCCTTAAGAGTCTCAAAAGAGTCTAAACAATCTTGGTTAAAAATGAAAGGAGCCTCTTTCTCCAAGAGGTGAGTCATCGGTCTAGCTATCTTAGAAAAATCTTGTATAAAGCGCCTATAAAATCCCGCATGACCTAAGAAACTCCTCACACCTTTAACCGAGGTGGGTGGGGGAAGCTTAGCAATCACATCAATTTTAGCTCGATCAACTTCTAATCCCTTATTGGATATCTTGTGTCCTAAAACAATCCCCTATTTCACCATAAAGTGACATTTCTCCCAATTAAGCACCAAACGTGTTTCCTCACAACGCTTAAGCATTCTCTCAAGATTGGTGAGACATGAGCTAAACGAGTTTCCAAATACGGAAAAGTCATCCATAAAAACCTCTATGGTTTGCTCTATCATGTCATGGAAAATCGCCATCATGCACCTTTGAAACGTCCCTGGTGCATTACATAAGCCAAAAGGCATCCTCTTGTAAGCAAATGTACCGTAGGGACAAGTGAATGTGGTCTTTTCTTGATCCTTAGGGTCAATGGGTATTTGGAAATAACCCGAAAAGCCATCAAGAAAACAATAGTACTCATTTCCCGCTAAGCGTTCAAGCATTTGATCCATAAAGGGAAGCGGAAAATGGTCTTTCCTAGTTGCCTCATTTAGTTTTCTATAATCAATGCAAACTCTCCAACCGGTCACAAGTCTCGTGGGAATAAGCTCATTGTTCTCATTAGGCACCACGGTGATTCCACCCTTCTTTGGAACACAATGAACCGGGCTAACCCATGGAGAGTCGGAAATGGGATAAATCATACCCGCATCTAAGAGTTTAATCACTTCTTTCTTAATAACGTCATGGATTTTTGGGTTAACTCTCCTTTGGTTTTGAATGGCGGGTTTATAGTCATCCTCCATAAGGATTTTGTGAGTACAAAAATGTGGATCAATTCCCCTTATGTCGGATATTTTCCATGCTAAAGCTTTCTTATGTTTCTTAAGAACTTCAATAAGTTGCTCTTTCTCATCCTCTTTCAATTCTTTAGCAATGATCACCGGTAATTGGTCTTTTCCTTCTAAGAAAGCATATTCTAAGTGGGACGGAAGGTCCTTAAGTTCAATGGGAGGTGGACTATCTATGGAAGGTTTTACTATGGAAGGTTCCTCAATGGTAATCTCTTGTGGAATAGGAGAAGGAATAGGGTCCTCATTGAGCAACTTTTGGATTGTAAGAATATCTTCTTCCCAATTAATGGGAGAATCATCATCACCAAGAAAGTTGGACTCAAATTCCTCCAAGAGGAAATCACTCTCTCCAAAAGGTGTTAAAGAAGGAGCAATTGAGGCCACGGTTTCAACATGGGGTATCTCATCACTAGCATTCTTACAAGCATCATGAAAGTGTTCATTACACACTTCATCTAGCACATCCACAATGTTAATAGTCTCACAAGGTCTAGACTCCTTAACCTCTTTTCTATCACAAATTTTCCCTAGCTTAAACACCACTCTCTCATCTTCTACTCTCATAATTAATTCTCCTTCCGCCACATCTATCAAGGTACGACCCGTTCTAAAAAACGGTCTACCAACAATCAAAGGCACTCTAGGATCCATGTCATAATCAACCACTACAAAGTCGGCCGGAAAGGTAAACTTATCCACACCTACAAACACATCTTCCGCTATACCTACGGGGTGAGCTATGGTTCGGTTGGCTAATTCAAGAGTCATCCTAGTGGGAGTGAGCTCGGGAAGAGATAGTTGTTTCCAAACCGATAAAGGCATGAGGTTTATGCTCGCCCTAGATCCGCCAAAGCCATGCAATTTTCAACACCGGGAAAATTACAAGGTATCAAGAAGCGCCCCGGATCTCCAAGTTTTGTTGGTAAGATTTTAAGTAACACCACGGAACAATTTTCATTAAGGGATGTGTTGGGCAAATCAACCAATTTTTCTTTGTTTGAGAGCAAATCCTTGAACATCTTAGCAAACTTTGGCATATAAGCAAGAGCTTCCGCAAAGGATATATTGATGTTGAGTTACTTGAACATCCTTAAGAAATTTGAGACTTGGATGTCATCCTTGTTCTTTAACTTGTCCTTTTTCAACCTTGAATGATATGGAAGAGTAGGTTTTGGTGTAGATGGAATAGGTGTAGTAGTGGAAGATTTGTCTTTGTTAGCTTCTTCATTGGGAAGTGTGGAAGGTAATGGAGAAGTATGAGGTGGTTGAGAAGGTGTGTTTGAGTGAATAGGAGCATTTTGAGGAGGCAAAGTAGAAGTAGAAGGCTTGTCACAAGTAGGAGCACAAGTGGGTTGAACAATAGTAGGTTTAGGAGGTGAAGGATCCTTTGTTGTTGTTCCACTCCTTGTTGTAATAGCATTGACATTGGCCCTAGGGTTTGTTTGTGTGTTAGAAGGTAAAGCCCCTTGTGGTCTTTGATTTATTGCCACTAAAACCCTATTGATTTGGTCATTCAATTTCTTCTCCATAGCTTGAAACTTCCTTTCATTCTCTTGATTCATTTTTTGCAAGAGATCCATTGTGTTATACTCTTATGGCACATGACCTTGAAAACCTTGAGGTTGGAAAGGTAAAGGTTGGGAGTTAAATCCTTGATTTGGTGGATAAAAGGTATTTGCTTGAGGTTGAAATTGATTGGGTGCCTTGTAGTTATTTCCTTGGTATGGTGGTCTTTGCCCTTGATTCCTTGGTAAAATTTGAGGAGGATTTTGTTGAATTTGGGTGGGTGGTTGGGGTGGGAATCCGGGTGGAGTAAGGTAGTTTTGAGATTTGTAAGAAAGGTTATTTGGATTGATATTAGGCTTGAAGTGTTCACGATGTTCCTCTTGGTAAGCATAGCATTCCCCTTGATACCCTTGCACCTTATCACATTGTTCATAAGAATGGGGACCTCCACAAGTAACACAAGAAATGGTGATGGCATTCACATTATTTGAGGAATTGTTCAATGACATGTTCTTAAAAGCTTGAAGCATTTCTAGTTGTACTTGCAAATTCTTCTCATTATGACTATCCATCCTTTGAAAAAACTCTTCTTGAAACTTGAGGAGTTGGTTATCACAAGGAGTTTGAGAATTGTTTTGGATAACATGAAGCTTTTCTTCAAATGGATTGTTTGTTTGAACCATTGCTTTAGTCTCAATGATGTCCAAAGCCTCTTGGTAGGTCTTAAGAAGAATATTCCCTCCCGCGGAAGCATTGAGTGAATCTTGGTGGTGAGATTTAAGGCCATCATAAAAGAGGTTGATTTGGTGAACTTGATCCAATCCATGATTAGGGCATCGCCTCAACAACTCACTATACTCTTCCCAACCATCACTAAAGGATTGACTAGGTTTTTGTTGAAAGCCCATAATTAAAGTCCTGAAAGCCATAGTCTTATGTGGAGGAAAGAACTTGTTCAAAAACTTAGTGGTGAAACCATCCCATGTGGTGATACTATCGGGTGGTTGGGTGTCTAACCAATGCTTAGCAATTCCCTCTAAGGAAAATGACACTAACATCAACCTAATCACCTCATGTGGAACCCCATTATGCTTAATGGTATTGCAAAGAGAAAGGAATCGCTTAAGGTGAGCATGAGGATCCTCATTCTTGTTACCAAAGAAAGGTGATTGTGAAACCGTATTGATCATAGATGTATGTAGCTCAAATGTGTTTGCGGGAAAGTCGGGAATCTTAATGGCACTAGAATATCCATGAATGTTGGATTGCATACGTTCATACAAAGTGCGATTATCAATAGCCATGGCTTCTTGTGGTGGAGTCAAAGCACGATTCTCGTGATCGGCTTGGTGGACGGTGGTGGTCTTACTCTTTCTCTTTTTCTTCCTTTTCGGAGGAAGAGGTTGTACACCAATCGGTATTTGTGCACGCCCGCGAGTGAGCATGCAACTCAATACGAGGAATGAGAGAGAAGCTCTCGTGTGACTTTGAAGAGAAATGGATTATCCTCTTCGAGTTTCAATATTAAATATCCACAAGAAAATAACAATATATGTATGTACTACTTGGGTGCAAGACCCTCAATGAAGCCTTCCTTCTTAGAATACGTACAAGTGAACGGGGGGTTAGGTGGCGCGAAGCACTTAAGTACCTATTGACCCTTAGATGGAATTTTATAGCACATCGCCTTTCTATTCACTTAAATGTTCGTATTCTTCAAATTGTTGCTTATTGAGATTATTTATCTATTCTTGCTTTATTTTGTTTGATCGATACACGTGTGAAGGACCGGAACGCCCCTCAACACGGTGTATTGCCTCGGCAATACTTATGGAAGATATGTAGATTGGTTGTTCTTATACGTATACGTATTTACTTATAATAATATATGGAAAATATTTTTGTATTTATGAGTTTTTTTAAGGGAAAATACTATATGTACATAAAAACCGAGAGAATCCAATAATATATATTTTTGGTTGCAATCTCTTAGGAAAAAGATTGCTTTTTGGATTTTTTTATTTTTTTGGTCAATTCTTTAGGGAAAGAATTGTTTTGTTAATTTTTTAGTTTTTATATATTTTTATATTTTTGATTTTTTATTTGTTTTTGATTTATGATACGTAAAAATAACGTTCACAAAGTGAACGGATCCCAAAAGCCAATGAAAACCGTCAATCGATAGTCTCTCGTGTAGTCAAAGAACCGGCTGCGGCGCCATTTGAAATATAGTATAATGCAGTTCGATTTTCTCAGTTCTTGCTAATGGAATGTCCAACCAATATCGGGTTTTTAACTGTTTTTGGTTGTTACACTTGTTTGGATATTCTATTTGCTAATTCAACAAATGCTTGCAAAACGGAAAAATATTACCTACTTATATGTAAAACATTTTGCAAATACCAAGTTTTTATTCAAGTAAAATTCAAAATGTAAAATATGAAACTTAAAGGACTGAAAATGTAAATTCTAGGAAAGATAAATGCTTGAAATGTAAATTATAACAATTCTAGGGACTAAAAATGTAAAACAGTTAACTACAAGGATCAAATATGCAAATCTTATAACTAACTAACCAAAATGTAACAAACTAAACAACTTGCTAACTGAAATTAAACAATCTCAAAACTACAAGGACTTAATACTTGCAAACCCTAAAAACATGGAAGTTTAGCCAAATTTACACACTGTTTAAAACAACAAGGACCTAATTGCAATTTCAAGAACTTGTTAAGCCAAAAACGGGTTTATGATGAAAATAAGCTCGTTTGAGCTTATTTCTTAACCAAATTCAATGAAACAAGTTTCAAAACACTTAAAATCCAAAATAAGCTACGTGTGTATAAGGATTTTGGCTAAAGTTGCAAAATAAGCAAATGAGAACTTATCAATAAGCTCAAAATAAGCTATAGCAAAATCTAAACAGTCACAACTTGATTTTCTTAATGAAACTGATTAAGCAACTCAATTAATGAACGGGAAATCAAACTAGAACATTTTTCATCAAGAAATAAGCTGGGAATTTGAATTAAGCTGAAAATGGGCTTATCGTTGACCAGCGTTGACCAACTTATTTATCAAAAAGCTGAAACTTTCAAAAATCAAGTAACTCAATGTTTTAAGAGGATTTGTGAAGAAAAATGGCCATGTTTATGAAGAGGATAAGGAGATACAAATTTTCAGCTTTCATTTACAGAAACTTGACTTAAGTTTGCTTATCTGAATTTTGCTTATTCCTGTTTGATTAATGAAAACTGTAGAGAATGCTTTTGGAATTTGAATCTATATGATATAAGCTACAACTGAGAACAAATTTGATCCAATTTCATCAAGTATTGAATGAATACTAGCCAAATCAAATTGACAAGTTCTAAATGACAAAACTGCATAAGAATGACCCAAACATTTTATATGCCATTTGCCTGTTTGACTATCTTTTTGACTTGTAAATGACTTGAAACACTTAATAACCACCTATTAACTGCAAATGAACTCTAACAAGCCAAAACTAAATTCTTGAAAACTCTTTTTAAGCTAATCCCAAACACTCCTTTACTGATATTACAAACTTTTTGCAAAGACTTTTTAAGATCTTGTTTAAACTGAATCAAATGCTTATGACTACCAAACTTGATACTCCAAATGAAATGATTTAAGACTACAAATGAACACTAAGAGCAACAATGACCATTCAAGATACTAGAACCAAATTTCTACTGAAAAATAAGCTAAGACTAAGCTTAATCCAAAACTAAGATCAGACAAACAGAATCAAACTACAAGTAATCAAGATCAAACAGAGAGCAAATCTAAACAACTTTTATCATGCAGCCATCAAGATTACACTATGAAAAGTAAACATGCATTTGACTTATTGAGTGGAACAAAAATAAGGGCTTTAAAACCTATTGTAGTAAACCACTGAGAAGAAGAGGAGCGCTGAGCTCTCTTAACCTAGTGATAACCACCACCTTATCACTAGGACAACAATCAATCAACAAGAACAGCTAACAATCAACAGTCATCATCAACATGCTTGAAATCTTCAAAAACTATGAAATGAACTGAATTCTTCTCAAACAGCTAACAAACTCCTTCAAAGTCAGTTATGATCAATCTATGATCATAACAAACACAAAACAGCAACACAAGTAACCAATAGCAGCAGGAAATGAGCAAGAATATGAAGAACAGTTTTGGCGGGAAATGGGAAATTTGAATTTTATTAATGGAAAACGGTTACAAAGTTGTTAAAAGGTAAGTAACTAACTAACTAACTCAAGAGTTTGTCAGACTCTTGAGTAGCTAGGGTAAAAATGGAGGAAAGGGAAAGGAATTAAGAAACTATGTGTTTTTCTACAAAATTGCTAACTGTTACAAATGAAGTCCTATCCATCTATTTATAGGCATGAAGGAGGAGTTTGTTGGGGTTGGTGACGTGTTGGGACCAATCCCAGCTCTCCACGTGGACAATTCTACAAATTTCCTCTTCCAAGTATGAACACAAATTGGGCTTTTCTTCATTAATTGATTTCATGTTAATTGTCTTGTACCATTGTGTTCGTCTCTTCAAAATGATCAGTTTTGGTGTTGACATCTTTTCATGAAATGGATTGTAGCTCAAACGCGATCCTGGCAAATATTTTTGATGAAGAAGATGCCACGTGTCATCACATGATTGGTTAAAAATTGATCACACGGATCATACTGTTGAGATCTTTTCATTTAATGTGGCGGCTGAGTGGGAATTAATTACTCAATCCGTGTGCTCACTTTTCTCTTCTCTCATTGGTTGATTCTTGTTCACATGGATTAAACCTTGAATAACTTTCAAATGTTGGCAGAATTAGTCCCTTGATTTAGCAGATTGTTGTTTTGAGCTAGGAGCTTTATTCTTTTGACATATTTGGTCCTTCAACTTTCATTCTTGAATAAAATGGTCCTTTGACTGAGTTGACTTAAGAGTTGACCAAGTTTGACTTGAATCTTGACTTTCACAATATTTGCACTTTAGTCCTTCTACTTTGACAACTTGTCAAGATAGGTCCTTGTACTTCAAAGTCTTGTCACTTTTGATCCTTCTTTGTCTTTTTCATCAATTTGAGCTTGATTATTCCTTGTTTGCTTGGAAATGTATCTTTTTACCTACACAAGTGCACACAAACACAAACATACCACATAACACTGTTTTTGCAAGATAAATTGGTATTTTGCTTCTTGTTTTAGGGTTATTTGTTGATAAAAGGATATGAGTTTAAGCTCATGTCATTAGCCTAATAAACCAATTAAGGTCCACATGGTTAAGGATACTAGCTAGAGTAAACTCAAATAAGTAAACTCGGGTTGAGTCAAAATATTCACGACGGGCCTAATATATCAAAGACGTCTAAACTCGTTAAGACCATTTTTTTTTACTTTATTCATGAAAGGGAATAAATACATACGATGAAAGAAAATAACGATAAAAAAAAGAAAATACTACTAGGCCAAAATAAATCAAAAATTTGAAATATATCGAAAACATATTAATTTTCCGGTTAAAATGAGGACATATTCATGGAAAAGCCCACTTAACTTCGATAGAAGTCTCCCCTACACTTAATATAAACATTGTCCTCAATGTTTAAGCATGTGGAAGTAAACTCTCCTACACTTAGGACATTGTGCACGTTGTTTAGATCTTGCTAAGGAAGAGACAACTAAAGTGATTCCCATTTCAACATTTATGGATATAAAATATTGAATCACAAGAGTTTAGGATAGAACCGGGAAAACGGGTACACGGAATCACGGGTCGTCAAAAGTCACAAAAGTTAATCTTTGAAAGCTCCAATCCCTGCACATCATTAGAAACAACAAAATAACGAACACCTACTTTGGTCCCCTACACTTATTATGGAAAACGGATAAAAAAGGATAGATCCTCGGGTTGCCTCCCGAGAAGCGCTTGTTTTTGTTAACCGAGTCACGAGCCTGACTCGACCCAGAATACTATGGTGAATAGTTCATAGAAAACCTTGAAGAAAATCCACCGGGTCAAATACATGGTTCTCATCCAACAAGTAGCATAACCCTAAGGTAAACAACACAATCCAAAGTAGAGTAGGCGAGGTTTCCTTAAGCAAATAGTGAGCACGGTGATAGTTGAAGGTGTGGTAAGGTGAAAGCGCAACTCCGAATATTCCAAAAATATTTCCTTTTATTTCATCAGATGGATACTGAGATGGCTCAAAAACTGTGATACTAGGATCGAACACCTTTTCCTTTAGGGGAAAAGAAGAAAGACACTCAGTGGTCCTTGAAGAGATTGGCCCATATAACTCACAATCTCATCCGAAGAAGGTGGAAAGAGAGGTGTCAAAACATAAGTACTGCGAATGTTGGTGTCGTCCGGTTTATTTTCCTTTAAAACGGGTTTCTTAAAATCCGAAGGAGGGTAAAGACCATAATCGAAATCCAAAGTAGGAGAATCGTGCTTGAAAGTAAGTATTGAGAAACGTGTCGAAATCTTCCTCAAAAGAGTAATCCTCTAAAGTAGTATCAAACGTTGGTGGTGGAGGATCCTCATCAAAGATAGGAGAATAAACATCATCAGAAGACACAACAGTTGAAGAATCACTCGAAAGAGTGTCATCATCATCAAAGTCATCATAAATCGGAATGTCTTCATAATCGGAAGTAGAATCATCATATTCATCATAAATTGATGGAGCATACAAATTGGAAAGAGAATCATCAGAATCGTCCACATGTTCTTGAAAAAGTGGATTATCATAGAAAGGCTCGAAAAGAGGATTGTTGTGTAGTACAAAATCATTGACGTCAAGCTTTGTAGTTTCCAAAGGAGTTGTAACAAGCTCGTCTTGAAGCATATCAATCATTTTTGCCGGTTCTTTTCCTTTGGATTTGCTTGTAATCTTCCCCATTTTAAAAACTTGTTGATCATTCCCGACCCTAAGAATTAGCTCACCTTCGGCAACATCGACTAAAGCTTTTCCGGTTCTCAAGAATGGCCGTCCAAGTATTAACAGAATACAAGGATCCATCTCATAATCAACAACAACAAAATCAACAAGAAAAGTGAAAGTACCAAATTTAACAAAAACAGCTTCAGCAATACCAACGGGGTAAGCGAGAGTTCGATTAGCTAGCTCAAGAGTCATACGGGTTGGTATAAGATCGGGTAATGATAACTTCTTCCAAACACTTAATGGCATTAAATTGATATTAGCCCCAAGATCGGCTAAGGCAGTACAATCTTCGATTTGGGAAAATGAACAAGGTAACACAACACGACCAGGATCTCCAAGTTTCTCTGGAAGTTCTTTGAGAAGGACTGCAGAACAATTTTCATTTAGTCTAGTATTAACAATGTCAACCATCTTCTCCTTCTTACTAAGCAACTCCTTGAACATTTTAACAAATTTCGGCATTTGAAACGGATCCCAAAATCCAACTCGTCTCACAAAAAACCGTTAATCTTTATGAAAAGAGCCGGCAGCGGCGCCATTTTAATAACTGATTTTTTATAAGAAAATTGTTCGCGGTGTCTCTTATCGAATTGATCTCCAGCTCAAAGTGGACTCAGTCGTTTTTGGTGGATAAAAGAAAGATTGATTTTCTATTTCTACTTAAAAAGAAAGACGAGACAAATATTAAAAATAGACTAAAGACAAATGACAAATAATAGAAATAGACGAACTAAAACTTAATAAAAAGTAATAAAGAAAAAATGGTAAAAATAAAAATAAACAAAGTATATTAATGTGGGAATAAGAAAATGAATGTCGAAATACAATAAAATAAGAGTTGGAATTAATAAATGACGGAATAAAATAAAGTTATAAAAGTCGGATTAAAATTAAAATAAAAAGTTTAAAAGTCGAAATTTGATAAGTTAATAAAAACATAAGTCGGAATCCAATTGTGAAAATGGCGGGAAGGAAAATGATATCACAATTCAGAATACATCATGACAACTAGAAATCGCAATCCATATGTGTTCAATATAATTCGGCAAACAGTGACCAAAACTAGTAGGAATATGAAATGCTTAATTAATTTGGAATACATCTAGTTTTGGCGGCAAAATTGTACTACATATCTAAAGTCGCAATCTGTATTTTGATGGAATCTTTTTAGTTAGTAAAAGTCGGATAATAGCTTCAATAATTCGGAATAATATGGTGCAATCTTTTTGGCGGGAAATTTTTGATACGGAAGTTGGATTATTTGCCATTTAATTCGGAATATGATTTGTAAACAAGTCGGAATATGGAAATTTTGTAATATTCGGAATATTAAAAATGTAATAAAAGTCGGAATGAGGGTTTATGAATAATTCGGAATCAAAAGAAAATAAGAAGTCGGAATAACTATATAATTCGGAATAAAAGGGTTTATAAAAAAATGGAAATATAAGCCAAAACTAATTAAGCAAATAAGCAAAAATTAAGCTAAACTA
Organism: Glebionis coronaria; assembly: GCA_025667525.1. NCBI lineage: Eukaryota > Viridiplantae > Streptophyta > Magnoliopsida > Asterales > Asteraceae > Glebionis > Glebionis coronaria. Next base: position 356,502,366 of record CM046879.1, read on the forward strand.
ATTTCTAAAATAAGCCAAACAAGACCCAAAATTAAACTCTAAAAAGCTCCAATTGAGCAAAATAATTAAATCTATTTTAAAGACATTAAGCTACCAAATATACTCAAATAAAAATAAGCCAAACATAAAATAAGCAATAAGCATAATAAGCTATAAAAATCAACCACATAAAAAGTAATAAAAACAAGAAATAAGCAACTCAATCAAATAAGCAATAAGATCAAATAAGCTAACACGATAATTAACCAAATTAACATAATTAGAACAAGAAAAGAAGAATGAGATTAATAAAAAGCTTGAAATTAAAGATTAAGATTAAAGGTTTAACAATTCAAGATTAAAGAAAGATTAAAAGCTTAAAGAAATTTGAGCGAGAGTTTTAAAATTACACCTACTCCTAATTACCTTAAAAAATAAACTTTTAACTACTAAATTTAATGAAAGGAAATGAGATCTTTTATATAGTGAAGAGTGGTAAGTGATGTGCTTCTTTCTTTCTTTCTTTTGTCTTCTTGTCATTCTCGACTTTGTCTCGGGATTTATCGATAAATAAAATTGAACCCGTCTTCAAAATTTTCTTATATTAGATTTGGTTATTCGACTTGTTAAACTTCCGTCTTCGGTCTTTTTCTTCAATAAATATTCGGAATAGGCCTTTGACTTCCGTTCTTTTGCACTTTTGATATTTTGACTTTGTCTTTTGTCTTTTTCTTCGATAAAAGCCCATGAAATCCCATGTTTTCTTCCTTTTTCATCTTTTGATCCTAAAACACAGCAAAAACACAAATCACACGTAATTCTGACTTATAGGACATTAAAAACATGTTTTGATCTCGTTTTTATTTGTTTTAAGTGGTAAAAGGATAAGTGTTTTCACACTTATTAGTACAGATATTCCGTCCTTCAGTAAGGACATCTCCTTCTATGCATGATTAGCATTCTCCGTTTGCTGCCATCTGTTTACCCCAGTTTTCATATCATAAAACTTTTCATTGTTTGGCGTGCTATGAATTTAAATTGCCTGAGCTATATACATGCATGACCATGACCACCATGGAGGTACCATAACCATGACACTTGAGGCACTGGTGTCATGACTCTTCCGCGACTAGAGTGATTTCTCGCGGCATCCCTTCAATTTATATGGCCCATTATTATGATTATTTTTGGGCGTATGGGTGCATCCTAGTTACATGTTTGCAGATACAAGGTGATTATTGGTGTGTGCTCTACATCCATCACATTGGAGTTGAGCCCTCCACCCTAGTATTCATTAGAGGTCACCCCTCTAAGCATGATGAGGTCACCCCTCTATGTATTCATGCACGTTGATATATGTTATGGCCTATATGATCTCATTGGCATTTAACTTACATTGCATGCATAAGCTTAATACTTTTCAGTTATAAATCTGTTTTTTATAAAACATCTTCTAGGTCTTCCAGGACATACACATATTCCGTTGCATTTCATATCTTTATTTAGTTATTCTTATCATGTCATTATATCCGTTCACTGAGCGTATTGCTCAGCCTAATTTTCTTTCTATGTCCCATACGGTAGGTACCCAAGAACAAACTTGAGCATTTGAGAGTACGTGCATAGGATGGAGTCTACCTTAGACTTATTTCCTTTTTGCATTTTAAATACTTATGCTTGGTTGGACAATGCTTAGTCCTTTTCTACATTCTTTACTTTATGCATGTTTGAGCTTATGTTTAGGGACTGATGTTTGATTATGGCTTTCATTTTGGTCATTTATGTTTTTAAGACATATTACCTTGTTATGCTTTGATGGCACGCTATAATTATGACATAACGGCCATCTTGTCAAAGTGGGTCATTACAATTATGGTATTAGATCCTGGTTTCGACCTGTAGGCTCTAAAACTTGACCTGTGACTAGTGGATAGTCACCATGATCTTCTAAACTGACGTTTATTATATTTCATGTACTGTTGTTTTCTTTTGAAGTTTTGACTAGTATGGATTGAACCATAGTCGTTCATACTTAGTCACATGTTTTCTTTTGAAGTTTTGACTGGTGTGGGTTGAACCATAGTCGTCCAGACCTAGTCACATGTTTATCTCGATTTCTTGAAGTTTTGACTAGTGTAGATTGAACCATAGTCGTCTACACTATTCATTGTCAATTTTTCATTGTAAATGGTTCCAGATTTCTTTCATGTATCCATTATGTTTCTTTATGTTCCTAACCGTTTAATCATTATCTTCCTTTGAAATTGTCAGATGGTTAACACACACACAAATGTTGAACTTGCTGCAGCTATACAAGCAGCTTTGCAGACTATGCTTCCCCAAATTCGCAATGAGATTCGGGCAGAGTTTCAAGCTGGACCAGCTCATGCAACTACTCCTCCTCCTCCACCAGTCACACTTCATAATATGGTGGATGAAACATATAAAAGAAAACATTAGGTAAAATAATTGGTATGTTTTTTGTCATATTATTATGTAGATATTATTTTGTAGACTGGTTAGTCGATTATTTCAAATATATAAGTTTTAGCAAGTAAATATGTAATTGCTCATTTAAAAAAAACATATAACTAGGTTAGCATAAAAAATGAACAATCTGAAACACCCAACGCCCTCTAAAATACGAACACCGGTCCTCTTATTTAACCATAACTTTCTGATTGAAGATCAGAGATTGGATAGATTATGGAAAATTTGGAAGATAATAAAATACAAAAGGTAAACACAAAAGTTGTCAAACTGTGTTTCACAAATTACAAGAAAATAAACTCTTTATCGCCACGCTGTGTCAGTAAGACCACAAACTCAAGTGGAAAGGTTTATTGATAGAAAGTAAAATGCACCACAAAAAGTGAAAATGAGAAGAAAAAAATGAACAAATCATAGAATAACAAAGCATCTATCTTGTTGCTTGAGATGAGTTACTTAATAAATTACTATTGACCCAACTTGATCTCATACCCGTTTGGTTTGTTGCTTGAATCACAATCACTATGAGTTTGACTGATAGATAGAATGTGAATGGGTATTAATTTTATATTAATATAAAATTTATTATTTATAAATAAATAAATATAGTTAGAGTATCTATTTAATCTATTTTACAAGGTTTACGCTTATGTAATCTTTGACTAGGTGGAGCAATTTTATTGATTAATTTAATAAAAAATAATTACTAAATGATGTCATTGATCAAAAATATTTTTTTATTTAAATCTTTTTATAGCCTTTATACAAAATATCAAAGGCCAAATTTTATTTTAATATTTAATATACCCAAAGCTTATTGAAGAAGGCTAAAACCATGCGTGTTTATTGATTGGTAAAAAGTTAAGGTGACTCTGTTACCTACGCCCGATTATTCACAAGGTATGCGACATAATTTGAATTTCAAAGTTTCTTTCAATTGTTTATCTTCATCTACCTTTTTTCTAAAGAGTATTATGTATTATGAATTTAATCTTTTTGCATGATTTATTGTATATCCTATTGTTGTTTTGTGTTTTTTTCATTATAAGTATAATATGATTATTATGGAATTTGAGGAATTTTAAGGTTTCTATTGATTACCAAGTGGCGTATGTGTTCTTGGTGCTTCATCTGCTACTTTTTTGCAAGTGCTTCAAAATAAATATGAATTTAAAGGTGCGTTCTCTATTTTTCAACTTTCAAATCTCCATTTTGATTATTCTTAAATTCCATATTTGGACTCTATGAATTGATATTTAAAAAAGGATGTCATGTTCATTCATTTTTTTATCGAGTTCTTTCTATGTTTCTTGTGTTCTTCTCTTATTTTTTGTTCTTTATTTGACAAAAATAGGCATCCAATATAAATTGAGGGGAAATGAATACTTTTTTTTGTTGAACCCCAAGTGTTCGATCAAATGTCTAAATGAAAATATGAACTTTGAAATTTTAACTTCATGAGCAACCAATATTAAATTATTTCCTATATATTTAAATGTGCAGATATCTTGCCGCATGCAATTTTCAAGATGTAAAATAAATGTCTTGTATGAAAGATGGTATGCATTTCTTTGCCTCATTATTTCTCTTTACATATGAGCAGTGAATGAAAAATTGATACCAAAAATTCTTGAGTAAAGCTGATTATTTTAAGATTTTTTATGTATATTTTTTAGTACGTCAACTCTTTGAAACAAAGTTGGTTTCGTTTTATTTTTAACAGTGTAGAGATAGACTTGAGACTTTTGGTGGTTATGTTTGGTTTTAAGGTTGCACACAAATGTTTGCAGTATGTGAAAGTTTATGGACTTATATTTAATAGTCGTGTGATAGGATCTAACTCGAGACTACGGAATTACACACAATACGTAAAGAGTTAATTTACTTAATAAATATATTTGTTATATTTATTAAATTAAACCGAGCTATAACTTTAACGATCGTTAACTAATTAAGAGTTAAGTATTAACGAGCTTTGTGGAATAAATAGAAAGTGGAGTAAATAGAAAGAAGAACGGAAGGTTCCGGAACACCCCAAAGGGGTGTTTGCGCCGTCGGTTATGGAGGGGTAAAGGGGAAGGGAAAACTTTTCATATATCTGTTTTGGGCTACAAGATTTAGGTCTATATAAACAACCTCCACCCTCATAATTCAACACACACAAATCCCTCCTTTCTCCTTCTCTTTAGCCAATCGCAACAAGAAACCCACAAAGGGTTTCAGTTGTTTTTCTTGTTTTTTCGGCTTTGGTTATAATCTTGTGCTATACCCTCTCTAGGGTTGTTGGGTAGATTTTCCACAAGCGTAGAAGCTTGGTTTACACGTGCTAGAATCACTGTTAGATCGTTGTATTACGCGTGTACAAGAACGTAATATAGTCTTACTTTAGACTATATCTTGGTGGTAATCGTTATAAATCCTAATTGGTGCTTCGTTCTTTATCTTGTGGAATCGCATTAGCTAAAAGGTATGTAACCCTAATTCGATTAATTATAATTGTGTTAATTATGATCTTGTTAAATCGCTTCCGCTATATGTGTGCTTTGATCTCGTTTGGGGTTTTGTATAATTGTTATGAAATAATAAACCTTCAGTGGCATCGAGAGCCGTTTTAACATGTTATAACTATCGAAAATCTAAAGTTTTTTAACTAACAATTGTTTTGAGTTAAAACTACATGTTTTTAGGTTTTCTTAAAAATTAGGGTTTTGTTTTTTTTAAAATTAGGGATTTGGCCGAATTTTATAAAAAAAGAATTGTTTTTGAAACCCGACATTACATGTTGGATAATTTTAGATTAAATTGCATGATTAATTGTTATGTCGTGTAAATTAAAGGTTATGATCCGAAGAGATTTAATTGCTAAGATTTGATGGTGGCTCCTTGGTGAACGTTCATGTTTTCATGGATCGTAAAATCGTAAGTTTATATGATTTTATGTGCTACTTGCTTTATTTTATTCAATAAAATCTTGAATTAGGGAAGACTTTTATATGAATATATAAACCTAGATTAAAGTTTATTGGATAAATCGTATGCATGTGGCTATTTGATTTATTTATCGCACATATAAATTGTTATTATGTGTTTATGATTTAGTTTTTTTACTTGTATATGTTAAAATTGTACGAATTGTTGTAAACAAGGGTTTTTTTAAGAAAAACAAATATGGACTAAATCATATTAAAATTAAGATTTGTTTGAGATTTAAATTACGTAAAATTACGTTAATTGGTGAATTTCAATAATAATCTAACGGCCTACTCCTTTTGATAAACTATAAAGTGGGTATAACGCATCGCTGGTTACCCGGTTAAGGAAGGAGGTGTTAAGCCATTAGTCGTTGACCAAATTTCTGGCTCGCCTGTGCGTTAAATTGAAATTACCTATGATTATTATTTATATTATACCTTAAGGTTGATTTACCGCAAATTCATATCCGAATTCATAATGAATAAGGTTATTGCTTTGTGCTTTAGCCATAAGTACGTTGTGAATAGTTGTGGGTAAATTATTTGATTGGTTGAATCAATACCTCAAAATAATTTATGTAGAAATTTAGTCTCGTGAAAAAGTTTACTAAATGTTTTATTAAACTTATGCTATGTAGTTGTATGTATGCTTCTCCATACATTGATTTTGACATCAAATTTATACCCTTAAAATTTAAGTCGAATGCTCCTAATTGACGAACACTTGAAATTGCTACGTCATCAAATGAGATTTTTGGATGATGTTGTGATGGAGAGAAAACTTTCATAGAATGAGAATTCTTATGATGGTTTTACGTTACTCAGATTAGACGGCTTAGTTAAGTTACTCAGTGAGATCTGGAAAATTAAGGCATTCAGAAGGGATGAAACATGTTTATAATGCAAAACGTTTTTTTGGTAATGTAAATCCATTAAATATCTAGAAATTGCAAATTGTTTGTCAATTGAGTTGTTTGACAAGTAGCTATATTGAGTACATTCATTACTAGCAGATCAACTGATGTAATGGATCTATGTCAATATATGTTCTAGGATTCAAAGAAAATACTATGGTTTATATACCAGGGTGATTTTATTTCCTTGAAAGTATTTTATTATCGAAAATACTAATATTTGAACTTATTTCTGTAGGAAAGGTTCAAACTGATAATAACACTATAAGTTCTGTGTTCAAAATGTTTTTGATCGACCTGAACATACTGGCCCAAACTTCAATGCTTGGTACCGCTCACTAAGAATTGTCTTGAGAGTAGCGGGTACTATTGATTTCTTGACCACTCCTTATCCGGAGGATCTTGCTGAAGGAGATTCTGAAGCGCAAAGGCTTGAACACGCTGCTAATGTTCAGAAGCACTCGGAGGTGGCTTGCTTAATGCTAGGTAAAATGGCCCCTCCACTTCAAAATAAGTAGGAGCTATTTTCGCCTAAGCGTATGCTTGATGAGCTCAATGCTATGTTCGAAAATCCACAAGTTGTGGAGATCTACGACTTAGTAGATGTTTTGCATAGCTGTATGCAAACTCGTGGAAAGTCTGTTAATGCCCATTACATGGATATGAGGGGTTATATGGAACAACTCATTGCACTAGGACAACCCTATGATCAACAATTTACAAAAAAAAACCCTAATTCTCTCTCAAACTATGGGTGATCAAAACAACCGTCTTTTTTGATAAATCAATTTCTTCTTCTTTTGATTCTTACGCATTAAACTCGATTGTTTAATCACGTCTTCTTGATGTATTAACAATCTTGTTTTTGTTACGGTTTCATTTGCAACAGGTTTCGATTCTTCATTTTAGGGCTGTGTTACCAAATAGTTTTTTAGGTTTTTTTAATTTCATATCCATATTGTGCTTTAATTTATATTATTAATCTGTATTCATGGAGGTGGTTAGGCATAGGAAGTCCAAGCGTCGTATGATAAAAATCATTTTAGGGTTTTATTTGACTTGTTTTCGTGGTTTTGGTTTATTGTGGTGGTTTTGATTGAAGAGGGATGGATACAAGCTATGCTCCGGTTGATATGGAGGCTCTCAATGCTCGTATGACACGGCTGAGAGAGCAAATAGGGATTAAGGATGATGGATCTGCTACCAGCGAGGGTGTTTCAAACCCTAATTCTGAGTTGGTTCATAAGGAAGACGGATCTGCCACCAGCGGGGGTGTTTCAAACCCTAATCAGGGGTCGTCTTGGGTTTCTAGGAATCAGTGTGATGATGACATTCATTAGGGACAAGGGAGTCTAGTTGTCATGGTGTGAACTCCACAACTAGGGCTGCTGATATACATCATATAAGATCTGATGAGCAACAAACGATTAGGGTTGCTGATATGACTATTGGTATTACTCCTGTGTCATTGAATCAGGTTGATGTGGAAGATTCGAATATTAGTGCTCTTGCTAGTGCTAATAAGTTGCCAAGAAGGGTTATTAATCTGAATGCTAATGGTTGTACAACGTCCACTTGTTTGGGACAGTTTGCTGATAATTCTAAGCAAGAACTGCATGTTGATCAGAATATGGGCTCATTTGCATCGTTACTTCAAAATGGGGATGTCCATAATCAGCGTACAAAGCTTGTGAAGATTTCTAAATTACGATGTGAGGAGAATGTTGAGGGAGCACGAATAGCAATCCCTTATGATGTTGTTGAATAGGTTGAATCACGTTTCGCATACACACTTTATGGTTTTTTTATTGGTAAATGGTTAGCTTTTCCACTTGTGGAAAACTATGTTAAAAATGCATGGGCTCGGTTCGGTTTGAAACGCGTTCACCTTCATGAAGATTTCTTTCTTTTTCAATTTAATACGAAGGAAGGAATGGAAGGAGTTCTTGAGAATGGCCCGTGGCTGCTTAGGAATGTTCCTATTATCTTAAATATTTGGTCGCCTACTACTGATTTGAAAAAGGCGGAGGTCAAGAAAGCTCCGGTTTGGGTTAAGCTTCATCATGTACCGATTGTGGCTTATTCGGAGGTTGGTCTTAGTCTTATCACGACCCAAATTGGCACACCTATTATGTTGGATTCCTACACGAGTAATATGTGTGTTAACTCGTGGGGTCGAAGTACATATGCTCGGGCGCTCGTTGAGGTTTCAGCTGATATAGAGTTATTGGATTTGATGGTAATTGCTGTCCCTAAAGGTCGTGATAAAGGGCATTCATTGGTTACAATTGATAGTGAGTACGAATGGAGACCTCCAAGATGCTCTACATGCTTGATTTTTTATCATACTAGTGACATGTGTCCGAAAGTGCACAAGGGAGTGGTTGCTCATGCTACTAAGGATGTGGCGGATGATGGGTTTGAGGTGGTCAAGAACAAGAAGAATAAAGGTAAGAAGAAGCAACCACAAGTTGTAGGTATTAAATTAACAAAACCAGCCCTTAATCTTCAGTTTCGTAATGTTGATAGAGGTGAAACCTCTAAAACAAATGCTACAGGTCAGAATCCTAAGAAGGTAGCTCCGATGCTTAAGAAGGGTTTCTTGAATAACAAAACTTCGAGTTTTGTAGCTAAGACTAATGATAAGGATAAGAGTTCTCATAACTCTTTTGGTGCTCTTTGGGATAAGATGGATGATGGTACAGATTGGGAGGATGGTTTTAAAACCAAGGAAGATATGGTTAATGCTAGTGATAGTGAGGTTGAAGAAGTCATATCGATTGATGATCGGCATGGTTCTCATCAGCCTGATGTTCGCTCCAAGTGTTAGCCGTGATGACGTTTTACTCACATTGTTCATGCACCTTTAGGTGGTTCTTTCCTATTGGTGTTATTTTGCTTGTAATAGTTTAGCAGGATTATATGGCATGTCATATGATGTAGTGGTTGTTCAGGCATTTGCTTGAGGTTAATGGAGCATTGCAGTTACATTCCATTGTACTTCAACGCTTTCGGGAATATATTTTACCGGGGTTTTGGTTCCCCTTTACCTAAAAAAAACCCTATGATCATAATATGGCTATCAACTTGATCAATAGGTCCCTTAACAAGGACTTCAATGATTTTGTTCGAAACTATAATATGCATTGCACGGGGAAGACAGTTAATGATTTGCGTGCAATGCTCATTGACTTCGAAAAGGGGTTACATGACAAGGCATATACCTCTAATTCTCTTGTACTAACAATACAAAAGGGTAGAGTGAGTAAGCCAAAACCGCAAGCGAACAAGAAGAAAGGCAAAGGCAAGGGTGATAAGGGCAAGCAAGTTGCGACTTATTCGAAACCTAAGCAGAACTTTGTCAAGAAGAATCAATCTCAAAAGTATGAGACTTGTCACCATTGCAAGGCAAGTGGTCACTGGAAGAGGAATTGCCCTTTTTACCTCGAAGAGTTGCGATAAATAAAGAAAAAGTCTGAGCATAGCGCTGTAGCTTCAGGTACTTTATTTATGATTGAATTATTCAATTTGACATACAAATTAAATTCCTAGGTATATGATACGGGATGCGGTATTAACATTTGTAATACGCTGCAGGAATTTAATCTGGAAAGGAAGCTATCCTATGGGGAACAATTTTTGCAAGTGGCAATGGCGCACAAGCAGCGGTTGAAGTTATAGGAACATTTAATTTAGTTTTACCTTCGGGTTTAGTACTAATTTTAAATGATAGATTATGCACCTACATTTGCTAGGGGTGTTATTTCCTTTTCTTGTTTGTTGAATACTGGATTCGTTTACACTATTGATAATAATGGAATTTCTGTTTGGAAAGATGGTATTTTCTATTTTAATGCAATTTCTATGAATGATGTGTTTGAAATAGACATGCATGATAATGAATCCAAGTAAAAGAATAATCCTGTTTTTAGCATGAATAAAAAGAGAAAGTTTGAAAGGAACTCTTCTTATCTTTGGCATTGTAGACTTGCCCATATTGGAAAGACTCGTATACAAAAGCTTCAACGTGAAGGTCTTTTGGAAAATATCAATTATGAATCAATTGATAAATGTGAGTCTTGTATCTCTGGAAAGATGACCAAGAAACGTTTTAATAATAATATTGAAAGGGCTACTGATCTACTTGGTTTAATACATACTGATGTGTGTGGACCACTTAGACATGTGTCAAGGAAAGGTGTTAGCTACTTCTTAACATTTACAGATGATTATAGCCGTTATGGTTATGTTTATTTACTTAAGCATAAACATGAGGTATTTGAAAAATTCAAAGTGTTTAAAGCAGAAGTAGAATTGCAACTAGGAAAGAAGATTAAAGCTCTTAGTTCTGATAGAGGTGGTGAATATTTAAGTCAAGAGTTTAAAGATTATCTAGGTGAGAATGGAATTGTTCAGCATCTTACTTCTACCTATACTCCATAACAAAATGGTGTATCCTAAAGGAGAAATCGTACACTACTAGATATGGTGCGATCTATGTTTAATCTTACAACTTTATCATTATCCTTTTGGGATTATGCTTTAGAATCTGATGTTCGCATTTTAAATATAGTTACCACTAAGAAGATTGATAAGCCACCATATGAACTATGGCATGGCAAGAAGCCATATTTGTCTTATTTAAAGGTCTGGGGTTGCGAGGCGTATGTGAAACGTGACTCGGGTGACAAACTCCAACAACGATCTGTGAAATGTATCTTTGTAGGATGCCCTAAAGAAACTATGGGTTACTACTTTTATTATCCACCTAGAACAAAGTGATTGTTGCTAGGTATGGAGACTTCCTTGAAAGTGATCTTGTTAATCAAGAATTCAGTGGGAGAAATTATGATCTTAAAGAGAGTCATATAGATACATTACCTTATGAAAACACTAGCAAAATAATTCATGTAGAACTAGAAAGTCTGGCGGTTCCACCGGAACTAGTTCCTCTGTATAGATCCGAAAGGATTAAAAACGCAAATAGCAATATATGTCTTAATATAGAGGATGATGATGAAGTAGGAGATATTGGAGAACCTTCTAATTATAAATCCGCCATGCTTGATCATGAGAAGGATAAGTGGATGGTTGCTATGGATGAGGAAATGAAATCCATGAAAGTTAATGATGTTTGGATTCTTGTAGATCCACCACCAAATGCTAAATTAGTGAGACATAAGTGGATATACAAAAACAAAACCGACATGGACGGAAAAGTACAATCTTATAAAGCTCCTTTAGTAGCTAAAGGTTTTACTCAAAATTTTGGCGTAGACTACGAGGAGACTTTTTCTCATGTAGTAGACTTAAGAACTATTAGGATTCTCATTGCTATAGCAACATACTATGACTATGAGATATGGCAAATGGATGTTAAAACTGCCTTTTTGAACGGTCGCTTAGATGAAGACATCTATATGCAACAACCGGAAGGATATGTTGATCCTAAAATCCAAAACACGTGTGTAAACTTCAAAGATCTGTTTATGGTTTAAAGCAAGCATCATGTCAATGGAATAAACGATTTGATGAAGAAATAAAAAAGTTTGGATTTATACAAAATCGTAATGAGCCATGTGTATATCGCAAAGCTAGTGAGAGTGATGTAGTACTTCCGCTTGATTAGCTGAAAGGCTGATTCTTACTTTTCTCCCCAATCGAACTATATTCCTTTCTGAGTGAGTTTGGTCATCGGTTTTGGTATCTTGGAGAAATCTTCAATAAATCTGCGGTAGTACCCGGCAAGGCCTAGAAATTGGCGGATCTCTGTCGGTGACTTAGGGGATACCCAATCTTTGACAGATTTGACCTTTGCTGGATCTACGTGAATACCGTCACTATCAATAACTTGACCGAGGAATTGCACTCTAGGGATCCAGAATTCACATTTGGAGAATTTTGCGTAAAGTTGTTCCTCGTGGAGCATCCTTAGTACTTGTGCAAGGTGTTCCTCGTGTTCTTGTTCGTTCTTGGAATAAATGAGTATATCGTCAATGAACACTATCACGAATTTATCCAGGTAGGGTTTGCACACAATGTTCATAAGGTCCATAAAAATGGATGGTGCATTGGTCAACCCAAATGGCTGTGACAAACCTCAAATTTCACATCCATGCTATAAGCTATGATTGTCTCAGTATGAAAATTTGGCTAGAAATTTTTGCTTTTTGTACCTTACTTAGTAAGATGAATTGCTTCTCACAACCTGAAATGCCATTACAACATATTCCTATATGTTGTCAATACAATGTATATATAAAGTCAAAGATCTAAAAGTGATCTAATAAGTTCAATATTAATAAGAACATCTCAAATGTTACTATGATGCCCTAAATTCCCTTAGAAACCCTAAAATCCTTATAAATGAGTTGTAAACTCAAGAATGGTAAGCTATGAATGGAAAACACTTTCTTAGAGTTGTTATAATGCCAAAATAATGTTATAAATATAATCTAAAAGAAACTAAGTCATTTCATCATTTTAAATGGAAGTTATAAGTTAAAGATGTCTTAAAACCCTAGTTTGGTAATTTAAATAAAATACTACGCAAAAACCTATTTCAAAAGCTATAATTCTGGAGACATGTTGTTATTATGATTATAAACTTGTTTTGAAACTTTGTTTTAAAATCCTAGATCATTTGGTCCATTTTTGAGGTTGTTATGTTATTTTTATAAGTATAGGGACTAAAACTGTCATTTTTGAAACTATTTAACATTATGGGCCAAAAGCGTCATTTTATGATAGTTAAAGCCATAATAATAAATTTTGGAATTTTTTTTTGGTGAAGGGTTTTAACCCGGTAAATATATTAACCAAAAAAGAAGTTAAGTATAAATGGAATGTGGCTGAAGTGCCACATTAACCTCAAGCCAACAAGCTTGATAAACTAGTTCTTATGACATGCCATAAACACTCAACACGTAAACTACTTATTACTTGAACCACCAGATAGATATAATTATGATCAGCCGCAAAAAATCTTGAAATAGAGCAAAGACCCCGCCACTCCAGCAACAACACAAAGGCAACAAAGCATCCAAATGAGGTTGCCTCCTTAAAAAAACTTTTCGAGAAAAACCCTGAGGGAAAAACCTCAAAAAGGAAAAAAGAGTACGACCCTCACGTGGCATTATCATGATGATTAAAGCACAATCTAGACAGCTTCCACCGATCCAAAAGAGAACATGATCCGTTCGACATCTTCTTAAACTTGAACGTGACAAGCTTCCATCGAATAGTATCACAAATGATTTGAACAAGCTGGTCAACCCTCAATGAAGTCTTCTTAAATAATCTAGCATTTTGTTCCATCCAAACGTAGTCGGAACAAGCAGCCACCATAATTCGGGCAATAATTCTATATACACTTCGACTCTTGGAAATAGGAATTAAGAACGATATAATATCATCAAGTGCAGTCGGAAGATCCTCCATTCCAGCCATAGAACGGACTTTACATCAAACCTGCATAGAAAATTGACATTCAAAGAACAAGTGCAAATGAGAATCTCGAACCGTATTACACAAGGGGAAAATTAGCAAGTTTAAGTCAACATTAGGGCCGACATCCCATTGCCTCAGCCTATCTAGCATCTTCAACTTGTGATTAATTACAAGCCAAAAGTGGACATCATGCCGTGGAATACAATGCGCAAACCAAACAACATTGTACCAAATCACCTCGTCAGCATAAGCACAAATAGTATTGTAAACACCAGCCACCGAGAATCGTTGTAACACTCCTTGTCTATCATGCCACATCATAACATCCTCATGACCAGCATAAAGCTCCAGAACAGGAATAGAAACTACATGTGGAAACCGATCAGTCCAATCAGCCGGCCATTTCCAAGCACCATCTGAAATAAGGTCACTAACAGAATCATTAAGAGAAAATCTCGAGCGGAAAATATTGCGAACAATAAGCACATCACGAAGAGGAAATATATTTTCCCACCTATCAAACCACATAGAAGTAGACATACCATTAAAGATCTTGTGCCAGACAAATGACCTTACACAGGTACGAATTTGAAGCAGTTTTCTCCATCCCCAACTCATATCACTAAGACATGGAATATCCCAGAAACTTCGACCATTAAGCTTATACGCATGAATCCACTTCACCCATAACGATTCCTTATGAGTCACTAGACTCCAAATATGTGTCACCATAAGGGCAGAATCATCAAGTCTACGAATACCCAGACCCCCTTTACGCTGAGGCAGACACACATTAACCCAAGCAACTCTAGCCTTACCCTTTCTCATCTCACCTTGGCACCAAAGAAATCCACGAAGGAGCTGCTCCTAATCAAGAATAACTCGGGCGGGCAAAATTAAAATAGAAGCCCAATAGATATGCATGGACGATAAAACTGATCTAATAAGTTGGATTCTTCCCGCCAACGAAAGATATTTATTACCCAAGTCATTAACACGTCCTTCAAGCTTCTCCACAAGCACCTTACAGTCCCGATAAAGCAATCTAGAAGAAATGAGCGAGAATCCAAGATAACGAACAGGTTACATACCTTCAGCAAAAGGCAACATATTAAGAATGTTAGTTTTCACCTGAACCGGGACATTGAAGAAAAAAGCAGTGCTCTTTGGAATACTAGGCACAAGACATGAAGCATTCTTGAACTTATCCAATGCATCCATAATAAGACGAACAGACTCAAGGTGACCACGAGCAAATAAGAAAAGGTCATCTACAGAACAAAGATTAACAATACGATTCTTCTCACAAAGATGATGGTACTGAAAGCCATCCATATGCCACACTCGTTTCTGCAAAATAAGCGTTAAAACTTCCATCACTAGAGTAAACAAATAAGGTGATAACGGATCCCCTTGCCTCAACCCTCTATTTTCCTCAAACCATCCAAATAGCTCCCCATTGATAGATATAGAATACGAAGTGGTGGTAACAGACGTCATGATCCACTCAACCATAGTGTGATGAAACCCAAAACCAATAAGGATGGACCTAATAAAACCCCAATCCACAGTGTCATACGCTTTATGAATATCTACCTTAAAGGAGACCCTAGGGGGACCAGATGACCTGTGATACCCACGCATAAGCTCCTGAGTAAGCAGAATGTTATCCAAAATCCTCCGGCCCGGAACAAACGTAGATTGGTTAATACTCACCAAAGCCCCAAATCTTCCTTAATACGATTAGCAATAATCTTACTAATGCATTTAAATAAAACATTACAACATGAAATGGGGCGGTAATCAGTGATTTTCGTTGTAGTAGACACCTTAGGAATAAGGGCAATGATAGTACGATTGATTTCTGGAAGAAGCTTACCATTAGAGAAAAACTCCTGAATCACACAAGTAACCTCACTTCCAACAATGTCCCACGATTTTTTGAAGAAAGCAGACGTAAAGCCATCAGGCCTAGGGGCCTTATCATCCGCCATCGAAAATAGAGCACCTTTAATTTCATCATCAGACACCTCTCGAACCATAAACAAAGCTTTCTGCTCATCCAGAACCCTAGTGAAAAGATCATGACCACCAAGCGGATTGGTCACACCTTCAACACCTAAGAATTTCTCATAGTGAGATACAAAAGGGCCTGCTACATGACTCCCCTCATGACAAACATCCATATGATCCCTAACCATATCAATCCGATTACGCGAACACTTACTCTTCACAATGCGATGAAAGTACGTCGTATTAGAATCACCCGCATCAAGCCATTAAACTTTAGATTTCTGCCTTAAAAATCTCTCTTCATCAAGAGAAGCTTCCTTAAACGCAAGTAAGTAATGCACATGCTCTTCCCTCAGCTCCACATTAAACGAACTTCGATCAACAGCCTTTTGAGCCTCATCCAGTTCAATGCGCAACCTATTCACTCTCGCATGCAGATTACCATGCTCATAAAGCAGTTTACGCAAAGGGGACTTCAACCCCTTAAGGCGTTTCACAACTTTAGATTTCTGCCTTAAAAATCTCTCTTCATCAAGAGAATCTTCCTTAAACACAAGTAGGAAATGCGCATGCTCTTCCCTCAGCTCCACATTAAAAGAATTTTGGAAAGTTTAAGGCCCTAAGGTTAAATATTGAGGGTTTAAAATGCAAATACTAAAACTATATACTTAAGGGGTTAAAAGTGTAATTATACCAAAGTGTAACCAAAATGACTAATTTTTCCAATTTTGAAAACTAAAGAAGATTAATCATGAATATGAGGAAGTAATGAAAGTATCATGTTAGTAGGGAACTTTGTACAAAGATGTTCCATCTCGATATTACGTTTTGACTCAGTGGTTGGGTTTATGATTTAAAGTTCCCTCGCTCCTCAAACGTTTATAGAATGGCTCCTGAGTATGATGGCCCAAACAATGGTGTTAGAATTACAACCACATATTAATAAAATAATATTAAACCAACACTTAACAATATTAAACTAAAAGTCAAATACTTGATACTATACACAATGTATTAATCCAGGTTTGTGTGAGATCAAGCTAATGTTTATGACACCAAGTTGTGATTTGTATGATCAAGTTGTTTATCTATGAATGAAATAAATCTGATTATAGCTCGGATTCTATGGACATAAGGTGAGTTCTTAGCCTCACTTTTAAATGCTTTCTAAATGATTTCAAAACCCGTGAGGGGATATATGCAAAACTGGAATACAAGTGCTTTTAAAATTGTATGGTATGATTATTGACACTATGTTTACTACTGCCATTAAGTCCCTTTTTAATCGTGAACGGCTAATCATTTCTTGAAAATGAGCGCTAATATCGTGAATAGTACTATTTGGGGGTTGACATCCCCTATATGGGAAAGTCGCGCTTGCTAGCAGCTGAAGGTTCCTACCTAGGCTAAACAGATACACTTTATTTTGCTTAACTCAGGAGTTTGGCAAAGTGCATGCATAAGGGTAATTTGTTGGTTTCTGTATGTCAAGTAGCGGTGCATGAGCATAGTGCAGTATGATGACTATTTTATGTGGGTGTATAACAACGTAGCTCAGAGGATATACTTGTATTCAAACTGTTATTACAAACCTATGAATTCACTCAACCTTTGTGTTGACTTTAAGCATATATCTTAGATAAATGGTGACTGATAGCATGGAGCAACACAAGGATGGCATGAAGAGGCACAAGACTGGAATTATTCTAGATTTTGGGAACCTCATATTGTAAAACTCTGATTTTTCAATGAAATATAAAGAAAGTTTATTTCATCACTCTTTTAAGTTGTTTCCTATTATTATGACTTGTGTTCTATGAAGTAATACCCCAAGTCAACGTTCCGCTGCGTAAAGGTAAAATTGGGGTGTTATAGATTGGTACTCAGAGCCTTGTTTATAGAGAACAAGTAAAATCTTGACTATAACTACTTTTAAAATAATTTCAAGAAAGTCCTTCGTGCCAATGCTAGTGCTTCTACAAGAATGAGGTAATATTATACCAATACTAGTACTGCTACCCTATAGAACAATGTGTAAATGATCCCATGTTTATGTGTACGTATAAAGATGTAATAAGTTAGGATTTATCGACTTCTCTAGAAATAGGTATCCATGTCTCCCTCCTATTATCTTCTTATCGGATTCTCAAGATGAGCGTTCTACAAGTATTCCTGATGACGACCCCAAAACTTGTTTTACCCTTTGATGACGACCCCTATATGCAAGTTATAAATGCATATAATGAATAAATAGATTTTGCACCTCATCACCAAAGATATCGATCACCTTACCCTATTAATATACCATCACCTATATCTAAAACCTTACCTAAAAGTACCTATCAACAAAGACTTATAGATGTCCTACCCTATATGAAAGAACTTCCTCCCGAGCGTATTGAATATCTTGAAGATAAAGTTGAAGGGCTTAGGAAAGGCAGAAGAATCATACAACGAGATTTTGAGAAGTTAGAAAATGATTTTGAAGAAATTAAGTCTAAGTTGTGGAGAAGACAGATGATACACGATGAAGAAATTGTTCAAGCTCGACTGAATATTTCTACTCTTGAGTTAGTCATTGAGGACATTCAAATTAGACATCGAGCCCACATACGAAGTCGTTTTATGCCATCAAAGAACTCAAGAAGGAAAATGAAGACATTAGACTAGAAGTTGTAAATACTTTCAACTTTATATCTTTACTTTTATATTAACAGAGAAGCTTGTCCTGTAAGTTTAAACAAGACAAGTTGTTAATAAATAAAAGTCGTGTTTCTCATCTTGTCGTTTCATATTTATTTTTAAGGAGTATGAAACCCCTATTTCTTGGATTTCTCATAAATGATTATGAATTAAATTGCGTTAATTCAAGAAGAAAGCATATACTTGACAAAGTATATATTTTTGGAATTTCCGTTATCTTCGATGATAGTACGAATTATCTGTCGAATATAACCCGCAATTTGGAAGAAAGACTTAAGAAGATATATGGTATGGTTGGCTATTATATAAGACAAGTTGTTGCATATCAAATTATGTTACAATTATGCATGAGTCATATCTTTATAGATCCATTGTAAAATTTGGAACTATGTTTCATAGTTAGATTTATTATCCTCAGATATGAATGATAATCAACTTATTAAGTTTCCCCTACAACCTACCAAATAAAACCAAAAGATATATGATAGGTGTGAAAACACCCATCCTTTTACCACTTAATTCTGGCTAAAACGAGACCAAAACACGTATTTAATATCATTTGTTTGGAATTATGCATGGTTTTTGTGTTTATTGTGTTTTCAGAGTCAACCGGATGAATATTGAAGAAAACATGGGATTGCACGGGTTTTATCGAAGAAAAAGACTCAAGACGAAGTCTATTGTCCAAGAGATGCAAAAGATTTGAAGTCATTGTGCCTATTTGAAGATTTATCGAAGAATAGAGCCAAAGATGGAAGATTCATACATGTCGAAGAACTCGAGTCTATTAAACAAAAGATTATAAGACGAGTTGGAATTATTCACCGACACTTCTCAAAATCCAAAGTCAGAAACGTTTATTTAAAGAGACGAGAAGACTAAAGAAGGAAGAAGAAAAGAAGCCCAAAACCAAGCCCATTCACAAAGCCCACAAGACTTGCCTATAAATAGGACTTTACTTCACAAAATTTGCACTTAGTTTTTTACACTTAGTCTTTAGGTAGTTTTTAGTTTTAGAGAGAGAAAGTTCTAAACTTTCTCTCACTAGATTTCATTTTTTTCTCTTTCAAGATCAAACTTTTGTATTATCTTTCATTAATCAAGTTCAAGTTTTTAGCTTTTAATCTTTAATCTCATCCTTCCTTTCTTTGATTTTGATTGATTTTGGTACAAATCTCGTATGATCCGTGTTGTTCATCAATGATTTGTGCTTAAAAAGTTGATTTCTTTTATGTTTCCTTAATTTTATACACAAATAAGCTTTGAGATCCTTGTTCTTATTGGCTTATTTGTTGATTTAGCTTATTTACTTTTGAAAGTTTTTATAAAAAGTTCATCTTTTTATCATTTGATTTATGCTTTTGCTTATTTGAAGTTTAGATAAGTTGTTCTTAAGTGCTTATTTGATCAGCTTATATTGGATTCGAGCTTGTTCGGGAGTTAGCTTATTCCATAAGCTTATTTCCTTTGCTTTTCATTCGAATTTGCACCATTTTCGGAAAGGGCAAAGCCCTTTTCCGACCTGTCATTCCGACCGAGAACACCCCTTCATTCCGATCGCATGATCGGAAAAGGGTTTAGCAGATTCCGATCAGCTTAGTTGGCATTATTCCGATTGTAGCTTATTTGGAGCATTCCGATTGTTGCTTTGTTTCGAGTATTCCGATTGCTTCATTTTGCCCACATTCCGATTTGCCCCATTTAAATACATTCCGATCTGAACCATTGTTTGCTTATTCCGATTAGTGCATGTTTTTCGTTATTCCGATTGAGACCCATTGTGTTATTCCGATTTGCATCATTTCTAGATATTCCGATCACTTGATCGGAATAATATTCTGATTTGCCTTTTTCTAGATATTCCGATCTAAGCTATTTTGTTTTGATCCGATCTTACTTTCTTTTAGTATTTTCCAACTAAGTTCTTATTTTTTTACAAAGTTTTCCAAGAGTTAGTTTTTATTGAGTGTTCATTTATTTTTATATTAAAATCTTTAAGATTTCAAACATTTATTCTTAAACTCGTTTCTTTACTTTAATCTTTTAAAGCTTTAAGTTTACTCTTCGACACTTAATTAATTGTTATTAGTTTAAAATAGATAAACAAACCAACCACTTTTTATTAACCAAGAACAAATCATTCCACTTAGAGCCGAGATCAATTCGAGAGGATATCGAGAATAAAATTGAACCCCTAGCAAAAACAGAGTATCAAATGGCGTCGTTGCCGGCTCTTCTCGTTAAGATCAAAAGTTTTTTGTGAGAACTTGGATTTTGGGATCCGTTCCCCGTGAACGTTACTTTTTCATAAAAACTTTCAAAAACACAAAAAAATTATAAAATTTACAAAAATCCTAAAAATTAAAAAACATAAAAACCAAAAATATTTTTGCTTTGTTTTTCCCTTGTTAGTTCTTTTGCAGGTGTATGCGCACTCGATCATCGTCTTATCAAGAGCCCGAGCCTCTCGATAACCTAGACATGGCTGGTGTACAAAACAACAATAATAACCCACCTCAAAACAATAATAACCATAACAACCCACCTTTCAACAACATGAATAATAATAACAACAATGAGCCTCTACCGGATAATCGCCCGATGATTGAACTGCTGCAAGCCCATGTAGATGGCAACACTGATCCAATTGTTATATCCACGTTTGCAGCAAACAACTTTGAACTCAAATCAGGCTTTATCCAGATGGTCTCTGCTCAACCATTCTTGGGGCGTACCATTGATGATCCACATGACCACATCAAGAGATTCTTGCAACTCGCCAATATGGTCAAATTCAATGGTGTTCCACAAGAGGTAATCCGTCTACAACTTTTTCCCTTTTCTTTAGAGGGACAAGCCCGGCATTGGCTTGCTAAGGAACCGCCACAGAGTATTCTTTCGTGGACGGATTTGGAAACCAAGTTTATCAATTACTTTTTCCCACCCTCTCGTACTACCGCTTTGCGGAATGAAATTATAAATTTTGAACAAAAGTACGATGAGTCGTTCAGTGAATCTTGGGATCGTTTTAAAGATCTTTTAAGAAAATGCCCACAACATGGTTTTACCAAAGTGCACCAAATTAACACTTTTTATAATGGTTTAAGCATGAGTGACCAAGATTCACTAAACAGTGCCTCGGGGGGTAATCTTTTGGCTAAGACTTCCAATGCTGCTTGGGATATCATTGAGAATAAATCTCGTGTGCAAACCAAGAGTGTTCGGACCAATGTCGCTAGTGCTAGCACTAGTGAGCGACAAGCGACTGGAAAAAATCACTGTGCTTCTTGAATCGCTTGCTACCCAAACCACCAGCAACAACAACAGCATCAACGCTAGAAACGCTAAAGACGCTCAAGTCAATGCTGTTAGCCAACCATGCGAGATATGCGGGGGTCTTCATTCTTACACCACTTGTACTGCCACCCAAGACTACCCTTCTGAGAACGTGAATGCAGCTTATGGCACCTATCCTTAACCCGCTTATCAAGCCCGTCCGCAAGGTGACCGTAACTTGCTTAGCTACCGCTCCAACAACTATCTCTCACCACCTGGTTTTAATCCTAACAACCCAAACCAACAACAAAACCTCAACCGCCCTCCTCAACAACAACAATCTCGTACACCATACATACCACCTCACAAACAGCAACAACCACCTCAACGAAACAACCAAGTTTACCAGCAACCTGCTTATCAACCACCCGCATACAATGCTCCTTCCAACCAAACCCCCGCATTACATCAAGACATTGGAACCTACATGAAGACTAACGATGTGCTCATGGACAATCTCCAACAGGAAGTGCGCAACTTGAAAGCAGACCTGGTGAAACAAAGGAACGATCTGAGAGCTGATATGAGAAACACTATGGATAGTCAAACGAATGACTTAAGGAACATGATGGCTAGTTTCTTCCACGGTAATCAACCCTCTTCTTCGGGTACTCTTCCGAGTAACACCGTTGAAAATCCAAGAGGGGAGATGAAAGCAATCACCACTCGCAGTGGCAAAGGTACCAAGGAACCCGAGCTTCCTATACCTCCACCGGTGGTTGTGACTAAGGAGAACGAGTCACCTGCTCCTATTCCTCATCCTTCTACTTCCCCAATTTCTCCACCTCTTACTGCTACCCCTCCTCCACCCAAGGATGTGAGTGATCCTATTCTCCCAAAGCCTTCCTATTCTTCCAATATACCTTATCCATCAAGGTTAAGGAAAGAGAAGCTCAAAAGCAAGGATGATATTCAGGTTTCGAACTTTCTTAAGATGTTCAAACAATTGAATTTTAACATCTCCTTCGCTGAGGCTCTCGCTCACATGCCTAAGTACGCGAAAATGTTTAAAGATCTTCTGAGTGACAAGGAAAAGCTTCTCGATATTGCCAACACCCAACTTAATGAGAATTGCTCTGCAGTGCTCTTAAGGAAATTGCCAACCAAGCTTGGTGATCCGGGTCGTTTCTTAATCCCTTGTAACTTCCCGGGAGTAGAGAATTGCATGGCCCTAGCCGATCTAGGTGCCAGTATTAACTTAATGCCTTTAAGTGTGTGGAAGCAATTATCTCTCCCTGAGCTAGTCCCCACCAAAATGACTTTGGAATTAGCTAACCGTACGGTTGCTTATCCAGTGGGGATAGCCGAAGACGTCTTTGTAGGAGTCGACAAATTCACTTTTCCTACCGATTTCGTCGTCGTCGACTATGAGATGGACCTCGTGTTCTCTTGATCGTGGGTCGTCCATTCCTGAGGACCGGTCGCACTCTCATCGATGTTGAAGCCGGTGAGCTTATCATGAGAGTGGGTGACGATAAAATCGTCTTCAACATGGGAAAGTTATCTAAACAACCTTATTCTAACGAGAGTGTTAATTGTATTGACGTTCTTGATGAGGCTTGTGAAGAACACTTCCAAAATGCTTGCAAAAGTATTCCTACTTCTCTTCCCAATGTTGAAACCGTTTCCTCTATTGATTCATCACTGTCTCTATTTGGAGAAAGTGATTTGTTTTGGAACGATCTTGAAGCCACCATGGGAGATGTGAACTTAGCTAATGATGATTCTCCCACCGATGGGGATGAAGACATGCATTTCTTTGAAAACCTTCTCAACGAAGACACTCTTTCTCCACCATCTCCCACGGTTACTGCTATCGATGCTCCGACTTTGAAAACACCTCCCATCGAAAATCCTCTGGATTTAGAACTTAAGGAGTTGCCGCCCCATCTCGAATATGTGTTCCTTGAAGAAGAGAAGAAGTCGCCCGTCATCATTGCTTAGGACTTGGACGAAGAAGAGAAAACTCGCCTCATCGCTGTGCTTAAAGCTCATAAAAAGGCAATTGCTTGGAAAATTTCCGACATCCGCGGAATTGATCCGAACTTTTGTACTCACAAGATTCTCATGGAAGATGACTTCAAACCCACAATCCAGAGCCAAAGAAGGGTTAATCCTAAAATTCATGACGTCATCAAACAAGAGGTTATCAAACTTCTAGATGTCGGCTTGATTTACCCTATTTCGGATTCGCCGTGGGTAAGTCCCGTTCATTGTGTGCCCAAGAAGGGCGGAATAACCGTTGTTCCCAATGAACACAACGAGTTGATTCCCACTCGTCTCGTTACTGGGTGGAGAGTTTGTATAGATTATCGCAAGCTCATGCCACGAGAAAAGATCACTTTCCTCTTCCCTTCATGGATCAAATGCTCGAGCGTCTTGCTGGTAATGATTATTACTGATTCTTAGACGGTTTCTCCGGGTATTTTCAAATTCCCATCGATCCCAAGGACCAAGAAAAGACCACATTCACTTGTCCCTATGGAACATTCGCTTACAAACGCATGCCTTTTGGTTTATGCAATGCTCCTGGGACGTTCCAAAGGTGTATGATGGCTATCTTCCATGACATGGTGGAAGACACTATGGAAGTATTCATGGATGATTTCTCGGTTTATGGCGATTCTTTCTCTGCTTGCCTTGCCAATTTAGAACGTATGCTTAAGCGGTGTGAAGACACTCGCCTTGTTCTTAATTGAGAAAAATGCCATTTCATGGTAAAAGAGGGCATCGTGCTAGGACACAAGATATCCAAAGCCGGTCTCGAAGTAGACCGTGCTAAAGTCGATGTTATCGCTAAGTTGCCTCCACCTTCAACAGTGAAGGGTGTGAGAAGTTTCCTGGGTCATGCGGGCTTCTACCGTCGATTCATCAAAGATTTTTCTCAAATCGCTCGCCCGATGACCCACCTCTTGGAAAAAGATACTCCTTTTATCTTTTCCAAAGAGTGTCTTGAAGCCTTCAACTCGCTTAAGGATAAGCTAACTAAGGCACCCGTCTTGGTCACCCCTAATTGGGAGCTGCCTTTCGAGTTGATGTACGATGCTAGTGACTATGCTATTGGAGCGGTTCTGGGACATAGAGTGAACAAACACTTCCAACCAATCCATTACGCTAGCAAGACAATGACAGGGGCTCAATTGCATTACACGAAACCGAAAAAGAGCTTTTAGCTGTTGTCTATGCTTTTAAAAAGTTCCGCCCCTATCTTGTCCTTTCTACCACAATCGTTTACACCGATCATTCCGCGCTGAAGTACTTGTTGACAAAGCAAGATTCCAAACCAAGACTTCTTCGCTGGGTTTTGCTACTCCAAGAATTTAAAATCCAAATTCGCGATAAAAAAGGAGCTGAAAACCTAGCCGCGGATCATCTCAGTAGACTTGAGGATCCTTACCAGGGGGATCATCCGAACAAAGAAATCAATGATTCTTTTCCCCTGGAGACCTTAATGTCTATCAACTAGATTGCTGATGAAACCTCGTGGTTTGCGGACATTGCAAACTACTTGGCGGGTGGAATTCTCGTTGACGGGTTAACATCCCAGAAAAAGAAGAAGTTCTTTAACGATATTAAGACTTACTTTTGGGATGACCCGTATCTATTCAAAAAATGTGTTGATTTGATTATTCGCCGATGTGTTGATGGACCGGCAGCTTTAGAAATCCTTGACGCTTGCCACAAAGGACCCACCGGTGGTCACTTTGGTCCCAACTACACCGCCAAAAAAGTGTTTGACTCGGGATTTTATTGGCCCACCATCTATTGTGATGCTCACGAGATGGTTAAACGATGTGATGCTTGCCAAAAACAAGGCACGATCACACATAAAGACGAGATGCCTCAGAATTTCATTCAAGAGTGTGAAATCTTTGATGTTTGGGGTATCGACTTTATGGGGCCATTCCCTTCATCTAAAGGAAACAAATACATCCTTGTAGCCGTTGACTACGTCTCAAAGTGGGTTGAAGCCAAAGCTTTACCCACTAATGATGCAAGGGTGGTTTGTAACTTTTTGAAATCGCTGTTCGCTAGATTCGGCGTTCCTCGTGCTATTATCAGTGACCGCGGGACTCATTTTTGCAACGATCAATTTGCAAGAGTCATGGATAAGTATGGTGTCAATCACCGTCTTTCCACCGCCTATCATCCCCAAACCAATGGACAAGCCGAGATATCCAACCGTGGATTAAAGAGAATTTTGGAGCGTACTGTGGGAGAGCATCGTGTCGCGTGGGCCGATAAGTTAGATGATGCTCTGTGGGCTTTCCGTACTGCTTATAAGACCCCGATCGGATGTACACCTTATCGTCTTGTGTACGGGAAAGCATGCCACCTTCCCATCGAGCTGGAACATAAGGCGCACTGGGCCTTGAAGTGGACTAACTTCGACATCAACAAAGCCGGTGATAATCGTAAGACTCAACTCAACAAGCTCAACGAACTGAGGAATGAAGCTTATGAGAACTCGCTGATCTACAAAGAGAAGACGAAGATCCTTCATGACGCAAAAATCAAGAACCGAGAGTTCCACGTTGGTGATCAAGTCTTACTTTTTAACTCTCGGTTGAAGATCTTCTCTGGCAAGTTGAAGAGCCGCTGGTCTGGTCCATTCACCGTCGCCAACGTCTTTCCATATGGGACCATTCAGCTTTCTCAGCCAAATGGGCCCAATTTCAAAGTGAATGGCCAGCGTCTGAAGCTGTACTTTGGTGAGGACATCTCTCACGAGATGATTCCATCCCTCACCACGTTCCCCATGAACTAATTTTGGGTCGAGTCAGGCTCGTGACTCGGTTATCAAAAACAAGCGCTCCTCGGGAGGCAACCCGAGTATCTATCCTTTTATGTTTTAACATCCTAAGTGTAGGGGGACCTGTATAGGTGTTTGTTTTTTTATGGTGATGTGATTACAGGGATGAATGCACTCTTGGAACCTTTGAAGAACCATGCTCCCGTGTTATCCGAAATCCGGTTCTATCTCTCAACTATCGTGATTCAATTTTCTTCATACTCACATTTGAAATTGATCACTTTAGTCGTCTCTTACTTAACTCGAGTTAACCAACGTGCACAATGTCCTAAGTGTAGGGGAAACTTTTCCCACATGCTTAAACATTGAGGACAATGTTTATCTTAAGTGTAGGGGGGACTTCTATCGAAGTTTTAAGTGGACTTTTCCATGAAAATGCCTTCATTTAACAGGAAAATCATCTTTTTCAACATTTTTCAAATTTTTAATTAACTTTGGCCATTTAGTCGTAATTTTTAAATTTTTATCGTTGCTTTCATATGTATATATCCCGCAATAAAGTCAAAAATATTAATAAAGTGGTGTAGCTAGTTTAGAAGTCTTTGACATATTAGGCCCGTTGCGATTATTTTGACTCAACCCGAATAGACTTATCTTAGTTTATTCTAGCTAGTATCCTTAACCATGTAGACCTTAATTGGTTTATTAGGCTAAGCATCCACGAGTCTCATTACTTGAGATTTTAAATTGTGGAGAACGAGAAATGATAGAGTCAATTATAAGTCGGTATTCTTGCGCAAGCTCACTTGGTGTAATTATTTGCCTTTACTCCCATCACTTGCTAATAAATTATCTGCAATAAGTAAGGTCGTACGATTTGAAAAGTTACTTAGCTTCTAGCCCAAGATCGTTTAAAAGTTGCTCGGTAATGATAAGAGTTCATAGCCAAGGCATAACTTATGAAGCGGGGCGCGAAGATTGGCGAGTCCGAAAAGGCCCTAACAAGGCATGAGGATTCCATTTTATTGCTAAAGATCCAAAGTGATGTGAAAAGCATTATTCCTAAAATCAATATGAAGGATCAAGACTCACGACGAAAAGCAATCAACTCCCATAAAGATCATGGAGAAGTCTATCCGAAAAGACCCTAACAAGGTATGAGGATAAATAGATCCAAGTCCGAAAAGGAGGCGGATCGTTGTATCTCAAAATCCCAATTAGAGATTGAAGAAATAATCATGAAGTCGTGGTCAACAAAGTTGGAGAACCCCTCAAAAGTCTCCAAGTGAAGAAACTCTATTAACGATGAGAAGACCATTATCTCAGGAACGTCTCTCAAGATATGAAGTATGAAGTACATGCCAAATATCGGCCCGAGAAAGGTCTCAAATCGCGAACCAAGTTATGCCAAGATATGAACTTTTTGATATCCCGATAAGCAGTTTTAAGAGATTTTGTCCTTTAGCTAACTATTGATCAAATCGTCCTACTTTGCTTTCAGCCTAAATAAACTATCGAAATAAGTCCAAAAATGCATCTTCATGATCATTCTAAGACAAAAATAAAATATAAGAGATACACTTAGGAATAAGGGAGTTTAAGCATTTAATTAAGCCATGTGTGTAAGTGTTTGAATTGCTAACTTATAATAACAATGATCTTGTTTTTAAGCTTAGTTTGGGGAACGTGAAACTTGAGGGTGATGAATCGTCGCAGCACCCAAGCCCTAATGTAAGTCCTTGATCTCTTTGCAAGTTATTTCCATTCTTTTGTTTACTTTAAAGTTTTAATTTCTCTTAGTACTTTCATTTTTGCTTAGTAGTATATTAATAAGGCCAAGGTTGATTGATTATGAGAAAAGTGTAAAATGTGCTTTGTCACTAAGTATTGCATGAGGGCATGGCAATGGTTAAGTGTAGGGGATTTGATAGGTGTGAAAACACCCATCCTTTTACCACTTAATTCTGGCTAAAACGAGACCAAAACACGTATTTAATATCATTTGTTTGGAATTATGCGTGGTTTTTGTGTTTATTGTGTTTTCAGAGTCAACCGGATGAACATTGAAGAAAACATGGGATTGCACGGGTTTTATCGAAGAAAAAGACTCAAGACGAAGTCTATTGTCCAAGAGATGCAAAAGATTTGAAGTCATTGTGCCTATTTGAAGATTTATCGAAGAATAGAGCCAAAGATGGAAGATTCATACATGTCGAAGAACTCGAGTCTATTAAACAAAAGATTATAAGACGAGTTGCAATTATTCACCGACACTTCTCAAAATCCAAAGTCGGAAACGTTTATTTAAAGAGACGAGAAGACTAAAGAAGGAAGAAGAAAAGAAGCCCAAAACCAAGCCCATTCACAAAGCCCACAAGACTTGCCTATAAATAGGACTTTACTTCACAAAATTTGCACTTAGTTTTTTACACTTAGTCTTTAGGTAGTTTTTAGTTTTAGAGAGAGAAAGTTCTAAACTTTCTCTCACTAGATTTCATTTTTTCTCTTTCAAGATCAAACTTTTGTATTATCTTTCATTAATCAAGTTCAAGTTTTTAGCTTTTAATCTTTAATCTCATCCTTTCTTTCTTTGATTTTGATTGATTTTGGTACAAATCTCGTATGATCCGTGTTGTTCATCAATGATTTGTGCTTAAAAAGTTGATTTCTTTTATGTTTCCTTAAGTTTATACACAAATAAGCTTTGAGATCCTTGTTCTTATTGGCTTATTTGTTGATTTAGCTTATTTACTTTTGAAAGTTTTTATAAAAAGTTCATCTTTTTATCATTTGATTTATGCTTTTGCTTATTTTAAGTTTAGATAAGTTGTTCTTAAGTGCTTATTTGATCAGCTTATATTGGATTCGAGCTTGTTCGGGAGTTAGCTTATTCCATAAGCTTATTTCCTTTGCTTTTCATTCGAATTTGCACCATTTTCGGAAAGGGCAAAGCCCTTTTCCGACCTGTCATTCCGACCGAGCACACCCCTTCATTCCAATCGCATGATCGGAAAAGGGTTTAGCAGATTCTGATCAGCTTAGTTGCCATTATTCCGATTGTAGCTTATTTGGAGCATTCCGATTGTTGCTTTGTTTCGAGTATTCCGATTGCTTCATTTTGCCCACATTCCGATTTGCCCCATTTAAATACATTCCGATCTGAACCATTGTTTGCTTATTCCGATTAGTGCATGTTTTTGGTTATTCCGATTGAGACCCATTGTGTTATTCTGATTTGCATCATTTCTAGATATTCCGATCACTTGATCGAAATAATATTCCGATTTGCCTTTTTCTAGATATTCCGATCTAAGCTATTTTGTTTTGATCCGATCTTACTTTCTTTTAGTATTTTCCAACTAAGTTCTTATTTTTTTACAAAGTTTTCCAAGGGTTAGTTTTTATTGAGTGTTCATTTATTTTTATATTAAAATCTTTAAGATTTCAAACATTTATTCTTAAACTCGTTTCTTTACTTTAATCTTTTAAAGCTTTAAGTTTACTCTTCGACACTTAATTAATTGTTATTAGTTTAAAATAGATAAACAAACCAACCACTTTTTATTAACCAAGAACAAATCATTCCACTTAGAGCCGTGATCAATTCGAGGAGATACTGAGAGAATTTAGAACAACATTGCAAAAATCATAATACCAATATACCTTGTGTTCGATAAACATTTATATGTATTCCTATAATATGTGACAAATGTTTTCTGATATGAGTATACCTTAGATTCTGAATTATTTCTATTCTTTCCCCACATTCTAAACCCTAAAAAGTATTTGACGAAGAATTGATGATAACGTGGCTGCAATCCTGCAAGTGCAAATTCTCAATAAGAAGTATTACCCGGAAGAAGACTCGATGACTACTTAGTAATTATTTTTTAATATCCAAAGAAGAAAAGATGCTATTAGTATCACCCGTTGGATTGAAAAAGCCAAATTAATCAGTTTTCTATCGTAGTAATCGTATTTGAAATTATAAACAAGCTTGCTATAAGAAGATAGCACTTCGTCAGTTATCTTGGTAAATTCTTTATACTCAACCCATTGAGATAAAAGGAGTACACAAGATCGCTTGACTAAATTTTAAATATTTCTTAGAAAGATGATCGAGAAGATGAAAGAAGAACTCCGCTATCTAAAGATAAAAGGAATTAACCTCGATACATACACGAGGAAATTTCAAAAGTTAGTAGAGTTAGATCCTATTCCGTAAAATGATAAAAGCCTTCATCCGAAGATTTTATCATGGAATTATGTCATGGAATTTCATCTAAAATCCTATTAAGAGACTCCATCAAAAGATTTTGTTATAAAAGTTTATTAAGGGATTTTATCGAAGATTTTGAAGAAAGATTACCACTTCTAAAATCCCAATATATTGGAAAAAGTCATTTACCTCTACCCAAAGAGTTAATGGACAAGGTAATTAAGCACAATCCTGTGCAAAAATCGGATAAATCTCAAGCATAAATTCAGCAAGGAAAGAACATCCGTAAATTATAGTGAAACAAGAAACTACCATAACTGGAATTACTAATCCAATCTACGGTAAATATGATGGAAATTTTATTATGTGTAAGAAATGTTGTTGTTCTCTAATTTATTCACTTCACCATGGTTGATTATATGATTAAACAAGAAATAAAGATAGAAAAATAGATGGATTCTAGAGAGAGAAAGTAGTGAGAGAAAGTAGAGAGAAGGTGGAGAAAGCTAGGTGAAATTAGATTAAGAAAAAATGAAAATGACTTGCCACCCTCCTAACATGCTAGGAGGGTGCTTATATAGTCCACCCACACGCGGGCTTTCATTTGCACTATATTGTTTTGGGCCAGGCTTGAATAAATGCTTAGTACCTTGAAAGAGGCCTTTTAAGCTAACCATCAAGCCCGTAATGTCACGACTATTTTATCTAACTATTACAACGTTCTAATAAATATTACAATATAAACCTATAACCGAACATTCTTGTTTGACTCAATAATTTGAGGCTAACAATCTCCCCCAATGTGAGGTCATTCCTCTTCGATATTTGGAGTTCAATGGAGATTATGAATTTTGTCATAAATGAGTCTTGAACGTGTAATAGTCGTCTTGTTCCTTCATGTTGTGATCTTTGAGCCTTTGTCATTGTCTTTCGACTTTGTCTTTTATCTTGAGATCTTCAAATTATCCTTGACTTGTCTTTGCCATCTTGCGATCTTGTGTCTTTATCCACATGCTCATACTTCGCCTCATCTTGAAAGCTTGCTAACAATCTCCTTTGAAGAGAGGTCATTCCTCTACATTAATTGATAAGGAAGATTTTGATCATCAGAGTTGCGGAAGTCTTTAGCTTTCTTGATTTGTTGAATGTCTTTGGGTATGAGTATGTGGTTTTGAATCTTTGACTTTGCTGAGTACACCGTAACGTCACCTTCTTGAGACAAAACATAGACACGGACTGAATGGCTTTGACATTCATCCTAAATCGGTAGCGTTTTATCTCCGGTCGGTGAAGACCGTTACACGATATTAAATATCGTACCTGTGATTAGGTAGATTCAATTAAGAATCTCCTTGACAGGGTTTCGCGGCTGTACTAGCCGTTCTCTTTGCTCAACCGTCTCAAAGCAAGACTGCGAATCATAAAGAGTGAATCAATTGGATAGATATCTACTTGATTAAAGTCGTCAATTCAAATTCCTGGAACAAGTTTGATTCCTTAAGAATCTTACCATTGTTGCTTTTCAGTTGACACAAGCTTGATTCATAAGAATCTCGCAAGTTACCTACCGTAGCGCTGTTTGATGTTGACGCTAGAAGGATTTCCATTCGTCACTGTGAGTATTAATAAATATCACTCTGGATGTTCTGGCAAGACCATAAAGATATTGCGTAGAAACCTGAAACGAGTTTGAATCGATAGAAAAACAAACCACTGTTGCTTTTCAGTTTTACATATGTTAAATTCATAAAGAATCTTACACATGACCTACTGCAGTAATGTTTGATGTTAACACTGGAAGGATTTCCACTCATCATTGTGAATACTAGGAAGTATCACTCTGAGTGTTCTAGCAATATCGCAAGGATATAGCGTAGGACTCGCTTGATCGTCATTCGTGTGTCCTAACGAGATTTAATTGATCTCTTGGCTCTAGACTCGATTTGTGCACTTTTAGTAGTCAGAGGCTGGAGCAGATGCCATCTAATATCAACTATCTCGGAGTGAGAAAGTCAATAGAGATCATGTTGATCTCTGTGACAATAAAACAAAATTCTTTTGAGAGAAGCTTGAGTCAGCTGGGAAAGGGTTGTGCATTACATTACTGGGTCCATGATGTGTAGTATTCATGATGTGTTGACCCGATTTCTGCCTAAGTTGTATGGAGGGATTCTTTGTTTACACCCTTTATCCTTACATTTCTTTTTCATTCTTCAACCCCTTCAATGCTTACCAAGACATCATTACTAACACCTTGTTGTGATTGTTCCAGTGCTAGCGTCAGTACTTAGTCGGCATTCAGCTTCGTTCACATTCTACTCCATCTTTCCTAAGGACTTCTAATAATCTATTGGATTGTCCCTGGGAAGATCCCTCCGGTTCTGGTTGGATCATAGGACTTAAACCTAACCACCCTTTTGATACCAATAATGTCGTGAATTAAAGATGTTGTGGGTATATGATCGTAACCATGAGTGCTTGAGTCTTTAGATCACATTTTAATCACATTTTCTCCCCTATCTCTAATATATAAAATTGTTTGATATTTGAGATACCAAATTTGATTAAAATATATTTTGAAAAATAGTCTTTAAACCTTTTGGGAGAAAAATGTGTCAAACTTAGCATGAATTTGGAACGCGCCCCCTCAAAAATTGATCCAGTGGAATTGTCATTACGAGGATATGATCCACCTTAAACTTTTGAGGATAGGAGTTGTTGAACAGGCAATTTTTGAAAGATTTTGAATAATCATTGAGAAATTCTTGAAAAATTGTGTTCAACGCTTTATGAAAAACTCTATTTCTTTTTGGCGAAAAAGTTTTTCTAAAGAATAAACTTGAGTTCATAGACTTTGAATGTCTTGACAAATCCACTCAAGTGTAAGAAGATATCTCTTCTTTTGCTGAGGGTAAGGGCACTAAAACGTACACTCCCTCGAGAATATATATCCGGGTTGCAATATGAAAGTGATAACAAGCCATTGTGTTGAGCTCAAAACTTTGAATGTTTTGTGACAAGCTCAACCCCAAGATAGATTGCTCTACCCGTTGTTGGAAAAATTGTCAAAAAATAGACAATTTCCTTTATAAAAGATCGAAATGACATGTTTTGAAAAATATTTACAACTTTCATTCGAGCTTTATGTACACACCCGTGTCGTTATTGAGCGACATTTCTAGGTACGTCCATATTATCGATACTGAAGGACATGTCGAGAAGAATATTTTTGGATTTTCAAAGATTTTTAATTTTGTATTTAATATTTACAGGTAGATGTTTGATAGATGAATCAAGCAGGCTTCTTTGCCAGAATCTCCAGTTCTGCTGGAGTCAAACATCTCATACCAATTTGCCTAACAAGATACGTAAACCTCTCTTTCGAAAGAGCTTTTGTAAACAAGTCAGCTAATTGGTAATCAGTTCTAACAAAGTATAATTCAACGATACCCTTTCAACTTATTCCTTAATGAAGTGATATCTGACATCAATGTGCTTCGTGCGGGAATGTTGTACCGGATTGCAAGAGATGGCTATGGCGGACTTTGAGTCACAGTACATAGGTACTTTATCAAAGTGGAAGCCATAATCCGTGAGTTGTGTTCTCATCTACAGAACTTGAGCACAACACGCAGATATAGACACATACTCTGCTACGGCTGATGACAGTGACGTGCAATCTTGCTTCTTGGAAGACCATCCTACAAGCTTATCTTGACCTAGAAATTGTGCACCACCAGAAGTACTTTTACGTGTATCAAGACACCCTGCATGATCAGAATCTGAATAGGCTGTTAGAAAGAAACCGGTTTCCCTCGGATACCAGAGTCCCATGTGAATGGGTGCTTGATATCGTGCATAATAACACGTAACATGTGATATATCTGGTCGGCTTGCTGTTAAGTACATGAGGGAGCCGATCATGGAACGATATCTCGTTTGATCTATGACATCTCCCTCTAAATCAGCATCTAGGGATGTGGTTGACAATGGTGTCCCAACGGGGTCACATGATGTCATACCATGATTTTTGATTATCTCTTGATAATACTTAGCTTGGTTGATAAAGATACCACTTGGGGATTGGTGAACTTGAATTCCTATAAAGAACTTTAGTTCGCCCATCATAGACATTTCAAATTTGCTGTGCATTACTTTTTCAAACCATTTTTAAATTTTTGGGTTTGTAGACCCGAAAATAATGTCATCAACATAAATCTGCACAAGCAAAATGTCATCCCCATATTTATAAGTAAACAAGGTTAGATCAATGGAACCTTTTGAGAAACCTTTGGAGACCAGAAATTTTGAGAGCTCGTCGTACCATGCCCTTGGAGCTTGCTTGAGTCCATAAAGTGCTTTGTGGAGACGATACACCTTGTCAGGATAATGAGGATTGATGAATCCTTCCGGCTGCGTGACATAGACTTCTTCCTTCAAAGGACCGTTAATAAACGTCGTCTTTACGTCCATTTGATAAACGATGAATCCCTTATGTGCAACATAAGCAAGAAAAATCCTAACCGCTTCCATTCGAGCAACTGGTGCAAATGATTCTTCAAAATCAATACCCTCTTGCTGGCCATACCCTTTAGCCACTATCCTAGATTTATTCTTGATGATCGTGTTCTCTTCATCCATCTTGTTTTTCTAGATCCATCGAATATTTAATGGTATTACATCGAATGGTCTGTCAACAAGTTCCCAGACTTTAAGTCTTTCAAATTGTTGAAGTTCATCCGTCATCGATTCAATCCAAGCATGATCAGCCATGGCTTCTTTGATGTTTTTCGGTTCAGCTGAACTCACGGCGAGTGCGAACATATAAACATCGCCATCGGTGTTAAGCTGTCGTCTTGTACGAAGGGGCTGTGAAGGGTTTCCAATTACTTGAACCAAAGGATGATCTCGGGTCCAATGATGTGTTGAAGGATGTCGTTGATAGAACGTATGCATATTTGACGGATCAACATGGCGAGTAGAAGACTCTCCAGTTTCGTGTACTGGTGTACCAAATGGGTTGATAAATTCGTCTTCGTCAGATAATGCATTGTTTGCTTGATTTGTGTTCTCTGGAGCAATGACAGTAGTTGTGGATGTTGTAGGAGCGATCGTTGATGTGATAATCTGAGGAGGTAAATCTGCAGCAACCCGTGTTGAAGTAGATGAAGTTGTATCCTTTTGTTGACGATGAACGGTATCATCATTCTTATCATGAGTGACAGCGGAAGACTTCGATAAAACATGTTTCTCCCCCGTGAAATATTCATCATACATTGGTCTATATAACATTTCCTACTCTTCAATTGTCGTGTTGATTGTCATTTCTGCTCTAGGAACATTTCCTTGAACCGGCTTTAAAACTTGACGGTTCATTGCTGTGGTCTTGAGTTCCGAGTTCCGTGTGGTTGTGAACAGAAGTCGTTTGTCGTTGTGGTTCGGGACATAAACTGTTTTGTTCAAGTGCCATTTCTTGTAATTCATCAAATATGATATGAATAGTCTCGACTATCAATTTTGTTATCTTGTTGTAAACTCTATATCCCTTAGACTGAGTTGCATATCCCACAAGAATACATGCATCACCTTTCTCTTTCATCTTGTCCAGATTTTCACCATCTCGAATAATGTAACATGTACATCCAAAAACATGAATGTGTTTGAGTGAAGGTTTTCGATCATGAATTGTGTGATATGGTGTCTTTTCGTGTCTTGAGATAATTAAGGAGCGGTTTTGTCTGTAGCATGCGGTTGACACGGCTTTGGCCCAAAAGTATAGTGGAAGTTTTGAAGCGGATAGTAATGTTCGAATAGCCTCAACTAAAGTACGTTTTCGTCTTTCAACAACACCGTCTTGTTCAGGTGTTCGAGCAATAGATGTTTCATGTTCAATTCCTTCGGCTTAAAAATAGTTTCTCAAATTTGAACTCAAAAATTTTGTACCTCTGTCAGTACGAACCACTTTTACTTGAGCTTGAAGACCATGTTGTATCAGTTTAAGGAAGCCGATGAGAACTTCGGGTGTTTCATCCTTGGACCTCAAGAAGTGAGTCCATGTGTACCTTGAGTAATCATCGACAATTACCAGAATATATTTCTTTCCATTGATATTGTGAACACGCATAGGACCACACAGATCCATATGGAGAAGATCTAACCGTCCTTTACAACTTGGTGTGGTCTTTGTTTTGAAGCTACTTCATTTAGCTTTACAAAGCTCATAAGAAGAACAAAGATGATCTTTGAAGAATTTCAAACTTGGAAGGCCTATCACAATATCTTTCTTGGAAAGCAAGTTGATGGTATCAAAATTAAGATGAGATAAACGTTGATGCCATAACCATGCCTGAGTCGTTGAAGCTTTAGCCATAAAGCAAATTGGAGTTGATGAAGTTGTATCTTGAAGTGAAATAGTGTAGAGATCTGCAACACCCCATTTTGATAATGGAATGTCACGCGTAATTATGGCGTGTCATCAAAGCATACAAGGATAAATGTATAAAACATTACATGACCATAGGGATAACCAGAATCAAACATCGGTTCCCAAACATAAGCCCAAAACATAATAAAGCAAAATAAATGAAAGAAAGACTACACAAGCATAAATATATGAAGGCAAAAGGAAAAGAAGTCTCTCGCAGCTTCCATCCTATGCACGTCCTCTAAATGCTCAAATCTTTCCTAGGGTACCTGCCGTTTTGGGACATGGAAAGGAAAGTAACGGCTGAGCAATACGCTCAGTGCACGGATATAGACATAGTATGAATGACTAAAACATAATAAAGACTTAACAGCAGCGGAAATGTATAAGTCCTGGAAAACCTAGAACATGTTCATAAAACTGGTTTTATAGTTTGAAAAGCCTTGTGTTTATCTTATGAAAACTGTTTAACATATTTTACCATTAGCCAATATAGGTCATGAAAATCCACCGTGCATGAATACTTGGAGGGGTGACCACATCATGCAAATTAGAGGGGCTGCCTCTAATTTAATATATTGGTTCTGGGTAGGAGGGATCAGCTCCTTGTGAAGGATGCAAGGCACACACCACATTCACCATG
The DNA here is from genome assembly GCA_025667525.1 of Glebionis coronaria. Taxonomy (NCBI): domain Eukaryota; kingdom Viridiplantae; phylum Streptophyta; class Magnoliopsida; order Asterales; family Asteraceae; genus Glebionis; species Glebionis coronaria. Next base: position 356,540,261 of record CM046879.1, read on the forward strand.
AAATCCTGAATAAAAACATGCAACTAGGATGCACCCATACGCCCCACATGATAAATATAATATAAATGGCCAAAAGCTGAAGGGACGCCACGAGCAATCACTCCGCCGTGGTGAAGTCATAACATCAGTGCCTCTAATGTTATGGTTATGGTACCTCCATAACTAGGTGAAACTGGTCATGCATGTATATGGCTATAGGTAATCTTAATTAAACATAAGCAATCAAACACGTAACTTATACTACGGGAAAACAGTTGGCTGCATACGGGGAACCCTAATAAGGAAAGAATGTCCATACTGAAAGGACGGGAATCCGTACCTTATGTCCAGTGAACGAAGAAGATGAACTGAGAGGAATTCTACTTCCGAATCACTAGTGCTACATAAATACATACATGAATAAGTATTTGCTTACTAAATACGTAGCTGGTTTTATGTCATGTCTTAGCTTATTTTATGTGTTCTTACCATGTTTTACTGTTTTTAAGCCTTAAACCGTGTTTATCCTATATTCTGTTTAATCTGATTAAGTATTTCTAGTATTTCATGTGTTATTATACTTACTGTGTAATAATAAGTAACTTTCCAAAAATAGCAGGTTTCCTAAAATAGAAAGTTTCCAAAAATAGAAAGTTTCCAAAAATATAAAGTTACCAAAAATAGAAAGTTTCCAAAAATAGAAAGTTTCCAAAAATAGATTTACTGCTTAAAATAGATAAGTTTCTAAAAATAGAAAGTTTCCATAAATAGATTAGCTGCCTTAATTAAATAAGTTTCCATAAATAGATTAGCTTCCTGAAATAAATAAGTTTCTAAAAATAGTTGGTTTCCATAAATAGATTAGCTGCCTTATTTAATTAAGTTTCTAAAAATAGAAAGTTTCCATAATTAGAAATAAGCTGGTTAAATAAGCTAAGTATATAAGCCTAAGTGTTTTTCATGATTATTTTCTAAGTCATATGATATAATGTATAGTTTAATAATTATTTCATGTAATTTAATTAAACTATAGGTTATAATATTTAATTAAAGTATAACATGTTTTTAATTAAATAAGTTAAATACTTAGGTTAAATATGTATTATTATATATATTAATAATATAACCTAAGTCATGTTAATTAATTAATTATATCCATAGTTTTAAAATAATTAATTAATTATAAGTCTTAAATATATAAATACTTAGGTTAAAATAATTTCATGATCATTAATAATTAAATAAACAAAGTCATGTTATTAAATTAATCACATAATTTTATTAATTTAATTTTTAACATAAGTTCATATACATAAACAAAAACTAACATACACCATGAACCGGATCTAGACTAAAAAGCATGAACCGGACATGAAATCGACACCGTACCCCGAACCAACTCGGGGTACCCCGTGTTTCCTTGCTGCGTGGGACCCACACGCACCAACCAAGACCATATGGTCTTGGTGGTGGTCGGCTTGGCAAACCGAAACCCATTCGGGTTCGGTTGCAGCCTGCGGCCAAAACAAACACCCCTTAAAAACACTCCTTTGATTTTATTTAACAACAAAACATGTTAGATCCATGATTAATTATTATGTTTTTGTAAAAACATCACATGTTCATAATTTATAAAAAGATTAAATCAAAAGAAAAGGTGTAAAAAAAGGTTTTACCGAATTCGTGGATCAAAAGGACGAAGAACCAACACGATCAATCACTAAAACTTCAAGATCCAAGATCACAAACCACCTCTTGTGGTGTTCTTAAGGTGGCGGCACAAAGAAGAACAAGGAAGAGGGTTTTAGGGTTTTTCTAAAAATCTTCTGTGAATGAAAATGAGTAGTGAAAAATATCCCTTTTCTTTTTTAGTGAAAAATTGATGGACTAAGCCCATCCCCCCTCCTAATTTCGTGGTAATGGGGCCCACAAGGGGTAACCCGAATGTTTTCCGTGTCTAAAACATTGGTGTGTTCTCATGTGTTAAGTTATACGTTCGTGATTATTTGTGTTCGCGTTTTAAGTGTTCTCGTTACGTAAATATCGTGATCTAATATATTTAATTACGCTCGTAATAAATATATATACGTAATTAATAATAGTTCGTGTTTTAATTACGTTCATGATTTCATGATCGCATGTTCGTGATTAATTATTGTCAAATAATTATTACGTGCTCGTGCTTAGTAAATACTTATCGTGTTCTAACACGTATGTAATACGTAAAATCCTAACACGTAATCGTAATCATGCTATATTAGGAAAGTTTAAATCTAGTACGTACGATCTTAAGGGTACTATTCATGGTAAAAGCATGCGGGTTTTACAACTCTTCCCCCCTAAAAAGAATAATTCGTCCCCGAATTATAGATAACGTAACTGAAAGAGAAACATACCCGAATCAAACTGAGAGGGTATGTAAGATAAATTAACGTGCAGGTGACCTGGCAGAAAGAACGCGGAACGTGACATGTCTTAAAAGGACATGGAACGTGACGTGGCTGAAAGGACATATCTAATTGATAAGAGAAAACGGATAAGAAGTCCGGATGAACTTGTCCGTTTCCAAGTGGCTTCCCTCTTGGAACGGTTCCTTATAAGATCTTGACACGAATGATAAGTCTTGGTCCTCCTGACCTTGACTTGGAATACGAAGAAGTTATTGGTTATCAACGCAAGGTAGATCCCCTAAATTAGATCGAGGAATAAGAATTAACGTGTAAGAGTAACTGAAACATTATGGTGCAAAACAATCCAACTTAACCGATAACTAGCAACAATGCGCGAGACATATAGAAACGTAGTACGTGAAAATTTTTGAACGTGATACGTGAAAAATTTTGAACGTGCTACGTGGAGATATGGCGAGTGTAGTATGAGTAAACATATCATGATCCATGATACGTATAACATATCTTGATCATGATATGAGGAACGTGGAATGAACATGACATGTGAAACATATCGTGATCATAGAATATAATGGCGGTAACGCCAAACGCTACAAGGTGAGACGTGGAATATGACGTGAAACGTCTATCTGATGATGGAGAGTTATACTAAACTTGGGTCCGGTCTCTCAAGTTCTTGCAAAACTTCCTAGAACGAAAAGAACGTATAATCGTAAGCCCAGATACGATCATGAATGTGAATAGTGTCATGAACGCGAGCGCGAAAGCAAGTCGTGGAATCAGAATGAAGACGTGAAGTAAATTAGGAGTACAATTGCGAATCTTTGTCTGACCCGATAGCTGAGGGATTACCAAGTGGTCGGATGAGCCTTGGCTGGAACATGTCCGATCAATCTGTTGGTTCTGAAATCCTTTGCGGATGTAAGGATTCTGCAGACTTGATCAAACTGTTTGCAATAACCCAGATAGCATCATGCTTCTTCTGAGTTTGCGTTAATCTGGTAACCAAAATCCGTGGAGATCTTGTCCCATTTCAATTCACAATTTCAGATGATGAAAACATCCCAGTCTGTTGGTGTCCTATCTTAGCCTGTTTGTATGACAGGTATGAAGATATGAACGTAACTGTATCTTGCTTCATCGAACTTGATACATAGGAGTTTGCGAAACTCTGAGTCTATGTATCTAAACTTCTCTTAGCGTAGGATTTTCTATAACGCCTAATGTAATGTAGGGTTCTCTCCTTTACGCATAAGTTGAGTCATGGTAAGATTAACCGTAGAAACCCATGTGATTCAGCGTGACACTGTGATCAAACAGAATTGATATTGGAAAATTTTCCAGGGTAAAATTTCTCTTGTCATAGAATTTGCAACATGGTGCAGATAAGGTCTTCCTGTTCTTCCCTAGACTTAGAGGAAATCAGGTTATCGTCAACGAAAACACTGATGAATTTGCTATGAGTTCATGGAAACTCATTCTTATAGTTCCGTTGGAACATTGATGAGACTAATTCAAAATCATAAATCTAGCATGACCGAGTCGTGTACGAATAGCAGTCATGGACATGTCCTGCTGTTTCATTCGTCACTGTTGGCAGCATGATCATGAGTTCGATCTTGGAAAAGTGATTAACACCATACGGTTGATTAGAAAGGTTGTTAATATGTGGAGGAGAATAATGGTCATGAATGGTGATTTGTTTACGCCGATGGTAGTCGACACATAATCTCATGGTACCGTCCTTCTCCTTGTAAGTTCTTCTGGAATGTATGGGAAGATTTTGGAATAATCAACTGGCTATGCGTAAAAGACTTAAGTGGTCGTGTCTTACTGACAGCTAGAAAATTTTAGCGACCATGGCTAACAACGCACATGCTTGTAAGCATAGATAATTTGTACAGATTTTCTCGAAGGAAAATCAAACTAAATGTATTCAGGAGCCTGAACATTACTGTACATAATTATGGATCGTAGCATGGTGTGCTGTTCATAGTACATAATTAGGATAAAATTCATCTCGTGTCTGTCCGAGGAAATGCGTTAGCAGCTTGGATCTCATCATTAAGCTGAAGGAAAACCTTCGTATACGTGGGAATACGAAAGGCATCCTTCATGGTTATGAATATATGAACCATGGTGAAAGAAATGAAAGTGACATCGGCACCGTGACAGTTCTCACTGATGCGCTGATAATGGTATAGAAATTCTTATGGCCTGATTAATACATGGCACAACAAAATATATATACCCTTGGAGGGTACCCTGAATTTCTTAGAAATGTTCCATAGTTAGACGTGAGTCATGTGTCTTGACTCGTTTCTTGGAACTATAAGCATGACATATGTCTTGACTGGTGTCTTGACATGTGTCTTCAGGAGGTATACGTGAGACATGTGTCTTGACAGATGTCTTGACATGTGTCTTCAGAAAGTATACGTGAGACATGTGTCTTGACTAATGTCTTGACATGTATCTCAAGATGTGAAACAAATATAACCACAATATAAGGTTATTATGCCAGAATTGGCAGATCGGTTGGACTACTAATCCTTGTATTTCTGATCACGTCCGTTGCCAAAGTTTCGGTTGCGATTTCTAGTATAGTTGCTGTCATAGTAGTGGTTACTATCGTCCTGTCTGTCAGTTCCATGATGGTCATTCTCATGACCGTGATTCATGTAACTATTCAGCTGAGTGGCCGGCTGGTACCGGTTTGCACTCATATGGCTGAAATGACAGCCGAATGACGTGTGACATGTAACTAAGAATTAGGGACAATGATTGATGGGAATCGTCTGATGGTGAAGCATCTTCTCGTCCAATTGCTTTGCTCCGATGCCTTTGTCTTCGTCTTGTAGGATCTCCAGGTTGTGAACAACATCCGCATCTCGTAGCGTCTCCGAACGTCAGCAGCATCAACCTTTAGTAACATTTCCAAGTTATGAGCGGCATCATCAATTTGTAGAGTATTAGCAAGTGGACAAATGCCTGAGATGATTCAGAATCGACTAGCGAATACTCGTGCAGTATTGCAAGTGAAATACACATGGATTTAGGTACTTGTAATACATGTGGAACACGGTACATGGAGTACACGTTGAATGCACATGAAATGATTGGTATGGGGTCGATCATTTGTCATGATTTAAGGAAAGTATACCGGTTAAACGGTTAGGAAAAACCTTCATGATAACCTGGCAGTATTAGTATAGACATCATTCTGGTTATAACATAAACGTTAAAGTGTGGTTACACAAAATTCAACGATGATTCGCCTGACAGCATGATCAATGAAAACCAACCATGACTATCATGAAAGCATGATTCAATGAAATCTAACAATGTCTTGCAGGACAACGTAAATAACAAAAGAGGCGTAAAACATAATCAACATGAATACCGAATTATCATGAAGGAACATGAAACCATCTATCATGAAGAAATGTATAACATAATCAGCATGAAACTGAAGTTAACCATGACAGTATGAAAACATACTTGACATAAAAACATAATAACTTATGAGGGGACATGAAAAAAATTTATGCCAATTTAAATCATGAGAAAAATTTTATGCATGAAAAACAGTCCATGAATGCGTAATGTAGTTTATAAAAACCTTTTATATGTGCGAGGGGACGCCTATGGGTCGGTCCCAAAAAAAAAGACATGGCGAGGGGACGCCTATGGGTCGGTCCCAAAATTAAAAGTTTCGATAAAAGCACATGCGACTAAATAGGGCCAGTCTTGTACCAACCATTACTTAGTCATAATCCCTGCAACAATGATACATGAAACATAAATAAATGAAACTCATATGTCAAAAATTATCAGAAAATTTTTTTATGTGACTAATTATGAACTACTGGGGTTCAGTCCACATAGCCACAGTTCACGAGGAACATTACGCATGAAACAATGACACATAACTAAATATGAATGACGGTTGTCCATCCATATTAGTAACACAATATCGATGAAAACATCAAGGTTAAAACCTCAAGGTGCTGAAAACATCATGGTTAAAACAACAATGCGCTGAAAACGTCAATACGTAGAATGACAAGCGTTGGCTTAGGAAGCTCCTGGTGACTACCCACTAGTCACAGGTCGAGTTTTAGAGCCTACAGGTCGAAGCCTTGGCTCTGATACCATAATTGTAACACCCCATTTTGATAATGGAATGTCACGCGTAATTATGGCGTGTCATCAAAGCATACAAGGATAAATGTATAAAACATTACATGACCATAGGGATAACCGGAATCAAACATCGGTTCCCAAACATAAGCCCAAAACATAATAAAGCAAAAGAAATGAAAGAAAGACTACACAAGCATAAATATATGAAGGCAAAAGGAGAAGAAGTCTCTCGCAGCTTCCATCCTATGCACGTCCTCCAAATGCTCGAATCTTTCCTAGGGTACCTGCCGTTTTGGGACATGGAAAGCAAAGTAACGGCTGAGCAAAACGCTCAGTGCACGGATATAGACATAGTATGAATGACTAAAACATAATAAAGACTTAACAACAGCGGAAATGTATAAGTCCTGGAAAACCTAGAACATGTTCATAAAACTGGTTTTATAGTTTGAAAAGCCTTATGTTTATCTTATGAAAACTGTTTAACATATTTTACCATTAGCCAATATAGGTCATGAAAATCCACCGTGCATGAATACTTGGAGGGGTGACCTCATCATGCAAATTAGAGGGGCTGCCTCTAATTTAATATATTGGTTCTGGGTAGGAGGGATCAGCTCCTTGTGAAGGATGCAAGGCACACACCACATTCACCATGAAATCCTGAATAAAAACATGTAACTAGGATGCACCCATACGCCCCACATGATAAATATAATATAAATGGCCAAAAGCTGAAGGGACGCCATGAGCAATCACTCCGCCGTGGTGAAGTCATAACATCAGTGCCTCTAATGTTATGGTTATGGTACCTCCATAACTAGGTGAAACTGGTCATGCATGTATATGGCTATAGGTAATCTTAATTAAACATAAGCAATCAAACACGTAACTTATACTACGGGAAAACAGTTGGCTGCATACGGGGAACCCTAATAAGGAAAGAATGTCCATACTGAAAGGACGGGAATCCGTACCTTATGTCCAGTGAACGAAGAAGATGAACTTAGAGGAATTCTACTTCCGAATCACTAGTGCTACATAAATACATACATGAATAAGTATTTGCTTACTAAATACGTAGCTGGTTTTATGTCATGTCCTAGCTTATTTTATGTGTTCTTACCATGTTTTACTGTTTTTAAGCCTTAAACCGTGTTTATCCTATATTCTGTTTAATCTGATTAAGTATTTCTGGCATTTCATGTGTTATTATACTTACTGTGTAATAATAAGTAACTTTCCAAAAATAGCAGGTTTCCTAAAATAGAAAGTTTCCAAAAATAGAAAGTTTCCAAAAATAGAAAGTTACCAAAAATAGAAAGTTTCCACAAATATAAAGTTTCTAAAAATAGAAAGTTTCCAAAAATAGAAAGTTTCCAAAAATAGATTTACTGCTTAAAATAGATAAGTTTCTAAAAATAGAAAGTTTCTATAAATAGAATAGCTGCCTTAATTAAATAAGTTTCCATAAATAGATTAGCTGCCTGAAATAAATAAGTTTCTAACAATAGCTGGTTTCCATAAATAGATTAGCTGCCTTATTTAATTAAGTTTTTAAAAATAGAAAGTTTCCATAATTAGAAATAAGCTGGTTAAATAAGCTAAGTATATAAGCCTAAGTGTTTTTCATGATTATTTTCTAAGTCATATGATATAATGTATAGTTTAATAATTATTTCATGTAATTTAATTAAACTATAGGTTATAATATTTAATTAAAGTATAACATGTTTTTAATTAAATAAGTTAAATACTTAGGGTTAAATATGTATTATTATATATATTAATAATATAACCTAAGTCATGTTAATTAATTAATTATATCCATAGTTTTAATATAATTAATTAATTATAAGTCTTAATTATATAAATACTTAGGTTAAAATAATTTCATGATCATTAATAATTAAATAACCTAAGTCATGTTATTAAATTAATCACATCATTTTATTAATTTAATTTTTAACATAAGTTCATAAACATAAACAAAAACTAACATACACCATGAACCGGATCTAGACTAAAAAGCATGAACCGGACATGAAATCGACACCGTACCCCGAACCAACTCGGGGTACCCCGTGTTTCCTTGCTGCCGTGGGACCCACACGCACCAACCAAGACCATATGGTATTGGTGGTGGTCGGCTTGGCAAACCGAAACCCATTCGGGTTCGGTTGCAGCCTGCGGCCAAAACAAACACCCCTTAAAAACACTCCTTTGATTTTATTTAACACCAAAACATGTTAGATCCATGATTAATTATTATGTTTTTGTAAAACATCACATGTTCATAATTTATAAAAAGATTAAATCAAAAGAAAAGGTGTAAAAAAAGGTTTTACCGAATTCGTGGATCAAAAGGACGAAGAACCAACACGATCAATCACTAAAACTTCAAGATCCAAGATCACAAACCACCTCTTGTGGTGTTCTTAAGGTGGCTGCACAAAGAAGAACAAGGAATAGGGTTTTAGGGTTTTTCTAAAAATCTTCTGTGAATGAAAATGAGTAGTGAAAAATATCCCTTTTCCTTTTTAGTGAAAAATTGATGGGCTAAGCCCATCCCCCCTCCTAATTTCGTGGTAATGGGGCCCACAAGGGGTAACCCGAATGTTTTCTGTGTCTAAAACATTGGTGTGTTCTCGTGTGTTAAGTTATACGTTCGTGATTATTTGTGTTCGCGTTTTAAGTGTTCTCGTTACGTAAATATCGTGATCTAATATATTTAATTACGCTCGTAATAAATATATATACGTAATTAATAATAGTTCGTGTTTTAATTACGTTCATGATTTGATGATTGCATGTTCGTGATTAATTATTGTCAAATAATTATTACGTGCTCGTGCGTAGTAAATACTTATCGTGTTCTAACACGTACGTAATACGTAAAATCCTAACACGTAATCGTAATCATGCTATATTAGGAAAGTTTAAATCTAGTACGTACGATCTTAAGGGTACTATTCATGGTAAAAGCATGCGGGTTTTACAAGATCAGTACCCCGTGTACCGGTAAGTAAGTCATTCCCATCATAATCACGAACAAAACATGTCTTCTTCATGAACAACCTCTAAATCTGCATCACAGAATTGTCCAACCGAGAAAAGAATGTGATTGAGCCCTTCGACGTAGCATACCCTTTTGATCGTTATATTCCCCTAAACCAAATCTCCATATCCTAGGATCGGTACAAATTGATCGTTTCCAAATCGGACCGTACCCAGGAACTTCTCCACCAAGTTAATTAGAAGCTTGAGATTCCCCGTCATGTACTTCGTGCATCTGGAGTCCAGTATGAATAGAATTATTTGTATCACCTGCAGAAGAGTTAGAACACGATGGAGCAATTGCTAAATTGGATACCACAGTAGTTGTCATTATAGAATCATTAGTGTCCTTAGCAGCATTTAAAGGCATAACTAACACTCGTTGTCACATTTTCTGTCCTAACTTTAGGCATCCATTTATATCCTGGAGGACATTGATTAGCAAACCACCATTTCCAAGACTTGCTAGCAGACTCATATAATTCCTTAATTCTGCTTCTAGGTTTCTTAGTGGTGGAGTCTGATGCATTACTTTTCTTAGCGGGAATTGCATCAGAATGGTTCACTTTGTGTTTGGGTTTACTAGCACTAATAAGCATCACAACTTGCTTCTTAGTTCTAGTTTCTACGCCTTTGACATTATTCATAGCACACATAGAATGATTAGCATTAACACACTTTCCACATTTGACACAAACAAATTTCACATTCATAGCATTCAAATCATTCAAATCGTCATTACATGCGATTATAGACTTTTTGTTCTTAAAAACATTTAAATTCCTAGGGTGTTCTTCTACTTCCTTCATCTTCCCTTGACTCTTGTGTTTCCAGACCTTATCATTCACTTGAGTGCTCTTAAGCTGAGGCCGGCTAACACTAGCAGTGGAGACTACTCCTGTAGTAGAACACACACGAATATTAGTGTTTCTAGAAGTCTGAGGTGAGTGACTAACTTTGTTTGTGGGTTTAGTGGTCATTCTATACATCCCTGGTTTAATCACATTATTGTGCTTAACGTTTGGTGCTATAGCATTCCTTATGGGTTGAGTATGTGGTAACCTTTCCTTTCCATCCATCTTGGGGGCAAACACAGGTTTTGCAAACGAAGAATTTGAGAAAGCAGATGGTTTTCCCAAGATAGAGGATCTATTCACTCTATAGGCATTGGGTTGTCTAACAACAGGTTGCTTAGCGCTAGGTTCCACAACTTTCCCACCCATCTTAGCAACGAGTTTCTTCAACTCTGCTATTGTTATGTCTTTTTCTTGTAACTGAGCTTTCAAATCCGAAATATCAAGACTTTTCTCGTTTAATAATCGACATGACTCAGATAATTTTACTTCTAAAGGTGTATCATTTGAAAAGCTGCCAACTTTATTTTGCAAAGCAAGTTCAAGTGAGTGACAATGTTTTTGAAGATAATCATATCTATGTTGAAGTAACGAAAACTCTTTTTGGTCAACTTTATTCGAAAGCTCAGTTTCAAGACGTTCACATTCTTTAACTTGATCAAGATATTTGCATGCAACATCAGAATATTCATCAATATCAGCACAAGATGTAACATAAGCACACATAATATCTTTTGAGAGACACTCATATAAGAGTAGATCATATGCTGTAGAAAACTCGTCTCTTCCAGGTTGATGGTCGTTCACTTCTTATTCAAGAGATTCCACATATTTCAAATCATCAAACATTTCTTACTTAATTAGTGTTTCAAATTCCAAAATATGTTTTTGCGTTCTTTCCGCAAGCGGAATCAAAATACTTTTCACAAGCACAGTTATATCGTGAGGAATTTCTTTGTCTCCTTTCGAAAGTTCACGTTTTTTCCAGTCATCATCAACAACCTTTTTGAAATTTTCAATGTTACTCTTGAGAATACTAAGTGCTTGCTTACTCTTGCTTACAGAAGCTTTATATGGCAAATAGTCAATAAATTTTGAAACATTAGTTTTCTTAGTGGCAAAAGCTTGTCTCCATTTAATTCTTATTTGTTCACGTTCGAAAAATATTTGCTCACGAGTTTTCTGTGTTTGTGGTTTGAAAACACCATAAAGATTGTTTTCATAAGCATAATTATATGGTTTAACAAATTCTTTATTAACTTTTGGTCTACTCTCTTCTTCCAAATCGTGTGTCTCTTCACTATCGGGCCTAACAACAAGACAATCAAGATCGGTCCATTGGGACTCATCAAGATATAAGTGCTGATTATCAGATTGAGCATGCTCAAGGTACTTAGGATTTGCAAAACTAGGTCTATCCTTGAAAAACGAATGAGGTGCCAACATTCTCATGGTTTGAATTGATTGATTAATTTTGTAAACAATTTTCTTGTGAAAATCAAGTTGAGTTTCAAGTTCCACCATTTTGTCGATGTCATTCGCTTATTTAGTTTTGACATCCTTTTCCATCTTTTTAACCACTGCTTTCTTTTCATTAACAAGTTTAGTTTTATCCTCTTGAAGAAAACCATTTACTTGAGTTAGCTCATTGACTTTAGTGGTAGCAAGATACGTTTTGTGACGTTCAGTACTCAAAGAGGTGTTATAATTACGCTTCTCTTGTTCAAGAAGCTTAAGAGTTTCGTTATATTTCTCTTGAAAATCGTCCTTTTTAACATTAATTAAACACCCTTTGTATCCCTCAACCTCATTGGTATTTTGAAGAAGCTGAGCTCTATACCTATCAATGGTCTCATTAGATTTAATTAGAGCAGCTTTGCATTCTTCAAAATTTTGAGTGAGCGTAGTGTTTTCCTTCTTTAATTTCTTTTGACTCTTTCTAGTTTCTTTGACATCTTTTTGTAAAGAAGCAATTAAGTTAGCAAGCGCAATACGCTCCTCGTCATCATCATACTCATTTGCATGTTGATCATCCTCAGACTCATTATTGCACATGTCTGATGAATCGGGTGTGGTATTGCTATCAACCGTTTCCATCATACATGTGTCATTAATGGCTTCGGGTAGCTCAGAATGCTCATGAATATTACCAAACACATTATATTCCTCTTCAGTGTGTACCTTATTGATTGGCTCAGTATCAAAGATAGGACCATTGTCATCTTCAGTGACGTTGAGAACTTCTTCAACCTTTTCCATGTACGAGTAATGTGCTTCAAGTTCTTGGTCGGAGGCTTCATCATCAGTATCATCAAGCATTGCTCCTTCCTCAGCCGACAATTTAACCTCAGCTTCCATCTTCTTGCATAGCAGCATCTTTTCCTTATGATAGCCAGATTCTCTAACCCGTTTCGGCTTCCTACATTCCTTTGCCATATGCCCATAACCTTGACAATTAAAGCATTGAATCCCACTTTGCTAAACCACTTGAGTACCAATAGTGTCCCTATTCCCAGCAGCAGTAGCAATCCTCTGAGCATCATACTTAGCAGTTTGTCGATCATACCGTGTAGAACCCTCAACATGTGTTGGATTACGTCGATCATACCTAGGAGGACTTTCATCACGTTGACGTGTGTCATACCTTCGAGGACTCTCAACATATTGGTTCCTTGTATTTGATGATGTTCGAATATTGTTGTTGGTAGGTTTCAAGATTTTCTTGTAGGTCTTCATAATGAAAGCAATTTGTTGCTTCATCTCCCTATCCTTCTGAGCTAGTTCTTCATCAATGTCCTCTTCAGATGATGGCTCAGGTGATGGTGATGGTGCTCTTGGTTCTTTGTCTCGTGATCGTGTGGGAGCAGAATACTTAGATGAAGTGGAGTATCTTGGTGAGGAGGATGTTGTGGAGTACCTTGATGAGGATGATGTAGTGGAGTATGACTTTGGAGCACGAGAGCGATGATCTTGAACATGTTGAGTGGTAGACACAAAAGCAAGTGGATTAGCAGTCTTTGCTAAACTTTCAGCTTGAAGTTCATTCGCCTCATTTTGAAATTGTTTCAAAATGTCGAAGAGCGTGTGATAGTTGACCTCGTCTAACTTACTTTGTTGTTTCACCAAAGTTACGAACCATGTCCACTCTGGTTGAAGTTGCGGTAGAAATTGCACATTGACTTGCATGGTGGAGACTTGCAAATTTTTTCTTGTCATGTCATTCATCATCTTGTAGAACCTTGAGTAATATGAACAATTGATTCCCCATCCAAGGAAGTAAACTTACCAAAGTTCCAAAACAAGTTAGTTTTGACATCTTGCTTGTTAAGTGATTCACCTTGTTGCAAGCGTTCAATGGCAAACCACATCTCTTTAGCAGTAGAGCATGCATCCACCGTTGAGTAAATATCATCCCCAATCCCACTTAGAATCAAATAGATTGCCTCTTTTTCTGCATCAATCCAAGCACGTTTCTCTTTCGAAGTGTTCTCATATGTTTCCTCAATTGTTTGCTCATCGGAACCGGTCATCGAGTCGGTTGTTGGAATTGCAGGAATGGTGATTGTAGTGGGAGTATAAGGTCCTTCTTTGATGCAACGTCGAAGAACATCACCATTGGGTTTAGTGTCAAGATATCGAAGGAATCGTGATTGCCATTGTGCATATCGACCAGTTACAAGCATTGGTGGTCTCTCTTTGTTACCCGCCACCATGATGTTGTTGTTTGTCACACGATACGAGAACTTTGAAATAGATGAAGTGAAACGGATCTTAAGTAGATGTGTTGTTTGTTGTTGTGAGAAAAGGTGTTAAAATCCCTAAACATGTTCTCAATAATCCAAAAAATTCCAAGACAAACAAAAAAAACACACGAATGTTCGAAATTTTTTAAGTGTAAAAAATATTAACTTCGGAATACCTTGATATTAAGTGTGAACTTCAGAATGGTTGATCTTCGGAATAACAACAAACTCTCTTCGCAATATACTTCCCAAGCCACTTCGGAATTCCAATTAAACCAACTTCGAAATTCCCTAAAAAAAGTGAACTTCGGAATCCTGTGAAAGAAGAACTTCGGAATAGATTTTTCCAACACACTTCGGAATCCAAAAAGAAGATCAACTTCGGAATCCCAAAAGTAAAAACCAACTTCGGAATTCTTCAGAATTCCACTTCGGAATCTTGATATATAGAACTTCGGAAAAATTGAACTGGAGTAGTTCGGAATATTGTTGTCTTCGAGCTCACTTCGGAATCCCAAATCTTGTGAAGTTCGGAATATGGTTTAACTATCACTTCGGAATTTGGTGAATGAGCACTTCGGAATAATAACAAACTTGGTGACTTCCGAATATAGATAAACTTCCTCACTTCAGAATAATTTTGAAGTTTAACTTCGTAATCTGATGCACTTCGGAATACTAAAAACATGCACTTCGGAATACTTAAAAACATGCACTTCAGAATACTAAAAGCATGCACTTCGGAATACTTAAAACCCTCTTCACTACTTCGGAATATCAACATTTATTCCGAAGTAGATCAATCTGTTTGGTAATTTCCGTGTTCTTCGCTTAAAATAAACCAAATTCGTGATTTTTTCCCAAAATTTCGAACCAAACACCAAAAAACTTCGCGGTTTTACCCACAAAAATTATACCAAATCCCTACCATATGAATATAGAAGATATATATGAAGATTTATAAGCCGAAAACCACAAAAAAAAAATAATTCAAGATGATTATAGATCAAATCACAATCAAATTGAAAACCAAACAAACAATCACTAATCTACCCCGTGGCGATTGATACCAATTGTTGTTCTCTAATTTATTCACTTCACCATGGTTGATTATATGATTAAACAAGAAATAAAGATAGAAAAATACATGGATTCTAGAGAGAGAAAGTAGTGAGAGAAAGTAGAGAGAAGGTGGAGAAAGCTAGGTGAAATTAGATTAAGAAAAAAAGAAAATGACTTGCCACCCTCCTAACATGCTAGGAGGGTGCTTATATAGTCCACCCACATGCGGGCTTTCATTTGGACTATATTGTTTTGGGCCGGGCTTGAATAAATGCTTAGTACCTTGAAAGAGGCCTTTTAAGCTAACCATCGAGCCCGTAATGTCACGACTATTTTATCTAACTATTACAACGTTCTAATAAATATTACAATATAAACCTATGACCGAACATTCTTGTTTGACTCAATATTTTGAGGCTAACAAATGCACCCTGCATCACACAGAAATTTGCACCATCTGGTGTCGGATTTTCAACATAGTAGATCATTGGACTAGGATTAGTAAGGGCAAGTGGCCTTATAAATCATATGTTTGGTAGGATTATTCTATAGGGAATAAAATATCGTCTTCTGTTTTCACGTCATTCACCGTATTCTTGGATTTTATATACAGACGTCTTACACACGCCAACGTAAAAAGGATACTTAAGGGTAGAACATTTGTCTATATTCGTGTTATGTCGGAAATTTCTAAGTCAATGATTTATATTCTGTTTATTTGATTGAATTAGGACGCTTCTTAAGTAAATATATATATATATATATATATATATATATATATATATATATATATATATATATATATATATATATATATATATATATATATATATATATATATATATATATATATATATATATATATATATATATATATATATATATATATATATATATATATATATATATATATATATATATATATATACATATATATATATATATATATATATATATATATATATATATATATAATATATATATATATATATATATATATATATATATATATATATATATATATATATATATATAATATATATATATATATATATATATATATATATATATATATATATATATATATATATATATATATATATATATATATATAT